>CM025855.1:10529135-10650633 GCA_003952965.2 Morella rubra | reverse complement strand
CACAATTTGTTTACTTTCATAATAAACATACCTTTTGACAGTCTGAAATGAATGTCCATCCCCTGAGGGGTTATTGGCCTAGGTTGGCAACAAGGGTTCCAAAAATCAAGTCCAACTATCTTTTGTTTTGGCTTATACGACAACCATTGAAATAGGGTACATATTGTCGTTAGCATCCCTACCAACCGCAAAAAGTAATTGCCCATTGAAGGGTCCCTTAAGGAAGCACCCATCCAAGTTGAAAATTGGCCAACACCCTACCTTAAACCCATCTCGCATAGTTGCCAAGGACATGTAAAGATGCTGAAAAATAAGGAGTAGCTCGGGGCTTATTCTCTCCACCTTAACTAGAATACAACTCCCCTTATTAGTGTGCCTTAAAGTTTCACAATAATCCCATAGCAATTTGTATTGTCCCCCTGCTTCCCGTAAACCATTGCTCGAGCCTTCCTCCTTGCCGAATATATTTTACTATCATTTATGTCAACCTTCCACTAACTCTTTACCACTTGGGAGGCCGCATCAGTCGGCCAATTCTGTTCGGACTTAAACTGCTCAAGGAACTTATTTGCAATCCACTTGGAGTTTACAAAGGAATTTCTATACTTCTTGGTACAACAATGAATGGGTTTGAATGACTTGATTTGGAAAGTCTTCTCTTGGCTCATCCAGCATGTGTATATACAGTAGTCACGCATCCCTTCCCTACATGTGATGGTACACTTATCGCTACAATTTTTCTTGCACTTGACATCCTTCCCCCTTAATATATTTTCTTCACTAGGGTTGCCATGTTGGACTGATGAAAGTCAGGTCCAGTGTAAGGGTCATGATAATGTTGTCCAACCTTTTCCTTGTTGCTTACAATTGAGGATACAAGTACATTGCTCCTTGCCATATCAAAATTATCATCTGCAACACAAAAATAACTAATTAGTTTATAGTCACACATTCAATGCATTGTTACTAATTTACAACAAATATATTAACTAAAAGTGAAGGACATGCCATTGTCAATGTCCTCAGCCCACTTTGGGAGATTATTTGTAAAACGCTAGGATGGTTCAACTTCAATGTCAGCTTGTACATGCAGAGATGCATGGCAACTATTGTCATCAATTTTCTTAGCAACATCTTTTCCTTTCCGTGATATTTTAGCCTCTCCAGTGGATGCACCAGCTCCCTCGCCGTTACTAGTTGAGGTGACATCAACTTCAACATCAAACAATTCTTCGTCAATGCTAATAACTTCATCTCAGAAGGGATCATTAACACCCAAGCATCAATGTCCCTCCTCTTCATCTATTTCTTTATCACTTTGTCCTCCACCATCTCCTCTAGTAGTGGCAGCAAATGAGAATATGTAAAGTACAACCACATGCTCGCCTTCATGACAGCTCACCATTTCTAGCATGTTATGGTAAAAAAAGACTAGTATCAACCCGTCCTCTAAGCTTTTTCCAGGCAATTTGTAGTATATGAGATCCCCAAGTTTTGTATCCATAACACTTGATGATGTCTTCAATCTCAAAGAATGGAAGACAATCGGGGTCGAATGTCTCGTCATATTCATCCACTTCTTCCCCAGCACAACTGCACCCATAATGCCAATTGAATGTCCCTACACAATGAACCTAAAAAATAAGCATCTTGGCATGTATGGTGTTTCTAAAAAATAAGCATCTTTGCATGTATGGTGTTTCTAAAAAATAAGCATCTTGGCATCTTGTAGAAGTTCCCCCTACTTGGGTCGAGCAAGGCGCGCACTTGCAAGACCAATTTGACGATGTATTCTTCTATGATTTCTTTTGGATTTCGACCAATGGGAAAGTGCTTTGTTAAATTGAGGTCTTCAGAGGATAAAGATGATTGTACATGTACTTGCTGCAACAAACAGAGATAAAGCTTGAAGGAAATGGCTAGACAGCAGGACATCTCGAAAGAAAGAGGACATGGAGGCATAAGTTCATAAACATTTACACTTGAAAGGGTTTTGGGGTTAAAATTATAATGTTACCGAATAGGCAGGTAGGTGCGTTGCACGTGGGAGGGAATTTTGTCCAAATTGATGGTAAATCTGGGAATGTAACTAACATTACAATTGAAGATGGGAATGTCAGATGAATACCAGATAACCTTAATGAAGGCCATCTCAACTATTTCTTCTAGCTTTTGGCTGTTCTCAGCTTCTTAAATATGTTGGTGCATATTATCTTAGCCAGAAGGTACAGAGAAAATAAGCATTATTAAGGCTTCTCGAAGAAGGTATATAGTTTATGAGAACTATAATAGAAGAATCATTTGAAGGGTTGCAGAAGGAAAAAGGAACATCTTAAATATGTTGGTGTATGAGAACCTGATAAACAAGAGGCACCTGGTCCAAGTTGCAGTGGCCTTCATTTGTTGTTACAGCTATTAGTTTTGTCTTTGTTTTATTTCGCTCAAGTCTCGAATGACCCAACTGTGCCAAGTGATGTAATAATGTAGCATCTGACCCCTTCATACAAGCTCCACTTACCTCCAGGAAATGTTAAAGTTTTCGTTCCACATCTAAAAAGGAAAATGGTTGTGTTATTGGCTGGTTAACTTTTTGATTGGGACTTGAATCGTAGAATATTGAGTACTATTTGCATGTGTTGATGTGGCAATTGATTTTGCTGACAACAAGGCATATGAACAAGCAAAGGCCATCCTATTACCAAAGGCTAAGTGGAAAAAAAAACTAATTGAACACAAAAAATAAACGATGGATGTAGTACTTTTGGTAAATTTCGAGTACAAATTCCAATTCTTTGGTGCAACCATTCTTTTGCCTCAAGAAATTCACTGAATCCATATCCCTAAACGACACCAAATTGGTTTGCAATTGTTGCTACTATGACTCGAAAACTCAACTCTCAAGTTTAACTGATTAAGTGTAGTCCTACTGAGCTAGAAAAAGACTCTTGAAACAGTATGTCAGTGTATACATTGATTCATTATCTCATAAACATACAATTAGTCATGATTGGTACGCAAGAATCCTTCTCCAACCAATGCTCACAATATTTCTATTTTTTTTTAATAAGACGGCGGTATGTTCCAATTTTATTAGAAATTCATCACTTATGGCGAAGGCATACCGTAGTGACAATCAAACTTGGCCCGCTACAAGAAAAATACCAAAAGTCAAGCTAAAAATCAACTAAGACATGAAAAAAAAAAACAAAATATCTAACTTAGACAATGCATTTATCTATTATATCGTAACTGAGGCAATCCTTACATATAAGTGTAATAGAACCAACAACTACTCGTGGAAGATCAACAATAGAGGAATAAATATAATTATAACCGCTAGATTCTACCTTGGCAAGGTAAGAGAGAGAAAAGAGATAGGATTTGAGATGTTCGGTCCATAGACCTATATCAACTATGGGAAGGCCCAATCCATGGGGCACACTTGTGTACTCACTAGTGCAAGGATGAGATTAAAACGAAGGCTTTATTTATAAGGCCTCAATTACAATAGCCCACTTTTTGTTGTGAGACTCTAATACTCCCCAGCAAATTAAGATGGACACACGTTGAGTTTAGACTTATAAAAAAGATTCCCTTATAAGAAAAATATGTGGCATCGGAATATGGGCGGAAAGACTTCGGATGACAGCTGGCAATCATCAAAAGTTGGCTAAAGAAGGACAGATGGTCTCCTGAAGATGGTCAGAGAGAGTCACGGGAAGTGTGGAGATTGCCAAAAAAAAGATATCGGAAGTTCACTGGAAGGATGTCAGACAAGACGTCGAAAAGCTCGGGAGAAGATGCCGGAAGTTCACCAAAATGATGTTAGAGAGAGTCCAGAAAGCTGCTAGAAGTTTGCAGGAAAGCCCGAGAGAAGATAAATAAAAGTCAACTAAAGTGTCACCGGATAATAGTTAGAACTAAACTAGGCTGGGCTAGGCGGGGCCTGGACCTAAACTAGTCCAAATTGGACTGGACTGGGTTGGGCCTTAACTAAGCTGAATTGAGCCGAAGGTAGGTCAAGCTTGGCCAACAAGTAAGGGTAAATACCGAAACGGATAGAATTGAAAATTCCGATTCCATTAAAAAAAGCTTAGAAGTGGATTCAAACTACTGACACACGGATTTTCAGTCCTTTGCTCTAATCAACATCATCCTAGAAGCGAATCAGCTTACCATAACAAAAGTCTAGCCCAAGTTCTGCCTAAAAGTCTCTCTGTACCAAATAATACCTTTTTAGATGCACGATATTTTAGATGTGGATTGGTCAATCTATTTTTGCCATTGGAGAGGTACTTAGCAGCCAAATATGATTACCATGGTAGTGGGCCTAAAGGCCCAGATATTGCTTTGGCCCAAAATGCTGCCCAAAAATGAGCTTTTTTTCCCCTGTTATACAAATTCACCATTGATATGAGCTCTTTCCATGGTGGATGTAGGTCTATGGACCGAACCACTAAAATCTTGTGTCTCTTTTCTCTCTCTTAGTCTTAATTATTTTTCTCTTTTATGTTTAATTTTAACATATATCCCTTCAGAGGGATGAGTCTAAGAGATCGCGAATACCCTACTAGGCTTAGGAAGAGAGAAATTACACCCAATGACTTTCAGAACTAAGAAATCACGGTAAGATAGTTGTGCAACTTATGTAATTTGCCTTGAGATATTCATTAACCAATATGAGAATTTGTACCAAACATCAGAGAGAGGATTGTTAAGACTTTCCATCCTCATTTTACAACGATGCAACCACAAGCACCACATCACAACAGGAAGGATAATCCCAATTAGAATATCAAGCTGAGAATTCTTGTTAACATTAGGAAACAATAACAAAATTCAATCCACCTAGATTGAGAGCCAGAAAAAAGGAATCTCAACCATAGAATATATTATTTTATAGATATCTATAGTTACCTATCTTGTACTAAGAACATAGCCTATAGTCTTCACACAATGAGAGGAACCATAATCACAGTGTGAAACTAAACAAATTCCTAGAAACGTAATGTGGATATCAATTTGTAATAACCCGATGATGCAGGAGAGATGAAGTAAAGCGAAATAAGCTGATAACATAGTGAACGATGAATGTTAGAATCTCACAAACATCGACCAATCATGATAATGGTCACGTCTCACCACCATTTAGGCATCACACCTCATATTAGCGCCTCACGAATAAGAAAGGAGTCTCACCCTCTCAAAAGAAAAAATAACTCAAACCAATATTTTCTTTATTCATTAATATGTTTGCAATTTATAGACTTAAGAGAGAAATAAAATATTAGTTATTCATAATGATAACTATTGACTTCAAATTCAAAATTAAATCTACACCTAATGATAACTATTGACTTCAAGTTTAAACTTAAACTTGAACAAAACTCTAACTTAACATCTTACTCGCCAAACAAACTGCTTGCATCAATTATCCATTTCTTGAAAGAGAACAAATCCTATTGTAGCCTTGGAACCACACCAAGGCATGGATTGGACTCGCACACAATTCATGCAAAATAAGAGTTCTTCTATTTTAGAACTTTTTGATTATGAGTTTTTTGGAATTAGGTTTTTGGAAGTGGTACTTTTTGGGAATGACGAAACTGTCCCGAAAGCCACCATAGGGCATCGCGTAATATTTTTTCCATCCCAAAAACTATCGTTCAAATGCCATCAAACAGGATGCATTGTTTGAAAAGACATATTACCGTTCAAACGGTTCTAGATTTTTTGTTCTATTCCATCCGAACAGAATTTAAGGGTTCAATATTTTTTTGTTTGACACCGTTAGTTCGTGCTCGAATAGTATTTGACAATCATGTTCTTTAACGTTCGCATTTGTTCGCACAATGCCAAGTAAAACCGTTCTATACAATTCTAACATAGCGAGAAAGACAGTTCATTATCATTCGACAATGTCTGGTGAAACCGTTTTATACATCTCGAACGTAGCAATACAAAAGGTTTGTTATCGTTCAAACGATGAGTTTGGGTTTGTACGATCTCGAGTGAATGGTAGTACTAATGTGCTTCAAAACCCATTGTATAATGTGAATAAGGTTTTTATTTTTAGTTTTTAAAATAAGTAAATAAATATGATTTTTTTTAATGAACAATTAGACATATGATGAATTAAAAGACATCAATTTTAATATCCAAATACAAAGATATTAAAAATAACATCCAAAAAGTAAGACCATTACTATCCATCTCATCTTTTGTTGAACCATCATCAATGAAATCTGTCGCATCATTATCACCAGGTGCGTCTTGACGTTCTCGCCCTATTTCAATCGCAGAATGCACTTTCGATTCAACATCGTCTCTACACAATAGAACTATACTAAACCCTCTAAAATCAATGCACAACTGAAATGATTCTACTTTCTAATAAGCTTCTTATGTTGATGGGTCTTCAGTTATCAGGTTTCATATACTACTAGAGGAACAACATTGACATTCCGATTCATGATTCTTTGTACGACCTGCCAAGATCCACCCTACTTTGGATCGGCCAAGTAAAACACTTGTTGTCCTTGATCTACCAACACAAATGAATCATTGATATACAAGTGGTAATCGGTGATGAAGCTGGTAGTGTGCTCGTTTACCATAATACTCCTTGCTATGTTGCTTAGATACCTCCAATCACACTTGAAAACGTATACCAAATTCTTACGTAAGTAGTGAACGGCTAGAATGTCCACAACTACACAGTAGAACTCAACTGCTACTCCGTTGTGATCTCCTGGAACTACAACACTGCTATTTTGCGTCTCCGTCGTGATCTCTAACAATACCTCAAAGAACGAAGGTGGGAGACTGCATGAACTTTCCATTAAATGTAGCAATCACTTAGGATGTCGGACTATAAATTAGAGAGTATAATCTCAAACTGTCCACATGTTAGAGGCTTATGCAACGTCATTCAAACTAACCGATGCAACATAAGCTTCAAATGGGTCTAAGGGTATTATGCATGCCAATATTGCAAACAAAACTGTTCAAATAACTAATGAATGTATTCAAACAGTGGATAGAATACCGTTCAAACATAAATGGACAAGCGCCAATGTAATACCCCAACCCTCTAAGCATTATTAATTATAATAAATTGTATTAAATTTCTATTTTCGCATTTAATTATTTTATTAGATTAAAAGTAGAGAAAAATCCCTAAAACTTGTTTTACATAGCCAAACATTATAAGAAAAATATCCTCATTCATAATTTTTTCAAACTCTTTAATCTAATAGCATATTTTACTCATTTAATGACTTGAATTTTTTTTTAATTAATGATTTATGTTGCTGAAAAATATTAAAACCTCATTATTTCATGTTTTTAGCCCTAATTACTTATGTAAACATATTTTTCTTCAAACTCTTTGCTTAGGATTATATTATATACTTAATTACTAAGCCAATAGGACCTATTCTAGAGTAGCCATGTGTCCTAGGATTATTTTGAGAATTTTTGCAATATTTAGGACAATTGGGCTTGGAAAATTGGATTTTGAATCATTAGGCTTAGGAAAAAAATGCAATTGGGCCTCCAAACCATCCCATTCATCCCAGCCCATCACCACAGCCCATGCCACCTCTCTTTGACTCACAAAAACTGGTCAAGCACCTAGAATTTCAAGAAGTAATGATTGCAAATGATTAGCAATCATTACATCATGCAAAACCATGCAACACATGGTTATTCTTGAATAGTTGCCGCCCCCTCCCCCAATTCAGCTTCAATGAATGCATAGACACCCTAATCTAGTGGTAGACACCATAATTTGGTCTAGTTAAACCCTAGCAAGGTTAGTTAACTCTAGGAGACAAACCCTAGTTAAGAACTAGTATAAATAGGAGGCAATTGTGAAGGAATTTCTTCACACCATGCAGTCAGAAAATCCTTAGAAAGAGAAAGACTGTGTTTGAGAGCTGAAGAAAGAAGGAAAGAAAGAGGTGAAGTTGCCGAGCCCCCTAGGAAGAAGAAAATGAGAAATTTTTGAAGAAAAGTGGTAAAGAGTTGAGGTTTTCTTGAGCTTTGCTATCCTAGAGGTTATTATCTTGATATTGGTACTAACAGCAAGCTCTATTTAGGTTTTGTAATCCAAAATGTTCATCAAAGAGTCAAGGAAGATCAAAGAGGTAAGGGTAGTTTCTATGTTAGTGATATTGTTGGCATTTTGATAATTTAAGGTTAGTAACATGTTAGGTTTTGATCTGGAATCCTTAATTATTTTTAAAATGAGATAAACAAGAAGTTAGAATGGTTAGATGAAAGAGATTATTGAAGATATGGAGATTATAGCTAAACTTAGTCATAGCACCCTTTAGACCGATTTTGATATGAATTTGTTTAAATAATGGCATGATATGATTCATGAATTCTTTAGGGTGTATTATGAACATATTGGATAGTTTTCATGCAAAGATTTACGTTGAAAATAAAGATATAGCTAATTAGGTCAAACCTAGTCTAGTTTTGCATAATTTGTGACAACAGTGCACCTAATAAATCATCTCAGGTAGTAAATGACCACTTATTGACCCCAAAGTTTGAGTGTTAAGACTAGACAACCTCAGGAACCTTCTGTTAAAATTTTGATTCATTTGGAGTTAGGATGAAAAAGTTATGATTATTTGAAGTTCACTGTTAAAAACTAGGTTTTTCACTAAAAAGAGTCATTTTTATAGCTACAAGATTTGTTCTTGTTTTCTATCACTTTGATTGATTTTAATGGGCTTAAGGACTTATGTTAGTTGATAGGACATGGGCTCGTAAGTAGAGCCCGAGTTTATTTCCTTATTTGGACCCAAAATGACTAACTTAGTGGCCATGTAAAGTAGGCCTATTTTCTATTATTTAGGCTGACCCAAGTGATCTTCTGGAACTTTTAATAGTGTCTAGATATATAGTACTGGCTTGCCAGCAAGCCCAAGTTCAAGTCCTCATTGGACTTGAGATATTTAACTTGGATCATATGAGATATTAGCTTGTATTATGTTAAATAGTAAAAGTCTTAAATCAAATTCTTAATTACTTGCTGATTTAAATAAGTGATTAAGATATTAGTTCTATTATGTAAAAAATAAATACAAGACATGGATGTGATAAAATACTAAGTTTTCTTGGAAATAAAATACAAGATATGTGATGATTGATTAGTTACCATGTGAAATAATTTTGTGTGAATTATAAACAAGATTAAAAAAATTTACAGCACATGATAGTGACAAAAAGCATGTTTTTAATAAATGTTGGACATGGTGTACATATCCTGGATATAATGGACATGGTATATGCATCAATAATATACTGGATATGGCATTTGCACTATTGAAAATGATAATGTTTAATGGGTGATGGTACCGATCACTGGGGTAGTGGATGGCCCCGGGGTAGAAGGCAGATGGGCCTTTACCCATCGTCCTAGGGCAATGGAATGCCTAGGACTATCCTAAAATGCAGGGGAGATTGGACGCACAACCCTACCAATGGAAGTTAAATAGTGGACATGTAAGGCAAAGGATTTATAGACATGAGCATGAAATTCATACTACATATGATTATACTGGTATTATTCTTGAAACATTAATTATTTAATTGAATGTGATTGTACTGTTTGTACCACTGCGTATCATCACATGCCCCCTAGCCCCCTTACTGAGTCCTTAAGACTCACCATGTTTCCTTGTCTATATTATTGTTCACTGCTAAGACAGATTATGGCGATATTTGAGTCCTTCCTCACCTATGAGCTCCCTACCCATGTACTAGTTATCCATATCCGAGTCTTAGTCTCAGACGGCTTGGACATAGTTGTGGACCACCAGCCTTACCTGATCCCGAAGGATCTACCACCAGAATTCTCGTACGAGAATGGTCCATTAGGAGAAAATCACTCCAGCATAAACTGGGTAGACCTTACCTTGTTTGACGATGATGAAAACTGAGCTTCTAGGATGCTTTTTTTTTTTATGGGTTGTTTTAAATGTTGGCTTGTCTGTATATAAGCTTTGAACAATAGGGTTAGTGATATAGGCTTATCTGTTATTAGCCTAGGTTTTGTAAGGGCCTTAGGGTCCTCCTTAATCCCTAATCCTGATGGGTAGTGTGTTTGCAGCGTTCTACTTCCTAATGTACGTGTGATGGTTGCCTTATCTTATTTTAACATGACTTCCATTTTCATGATAATGTTTCTAAATAAATTTTACAAGTCTTCCACTGAATTTTCTATAAAGTAGTAAGTCGTTACACACCCCAAGGAAAATACTACAGTCTTGAGACCCATAATTAAGGACATGTCGTAATCTCTCCTTTTATGCATCTCTGTTACTACAAAGAGAGCTTAGAGACTAATACGAGAATGAAGGACATGATAGATGGTATCAAAGCATGGTTTAGGCTTTAATCGTTATTGCTTGATGTAATTGACCTTGCTCTTTTGATATTCAGGAAGTTATGGCAGATTTTGATGGTGATGACAGCCTGATAAGAAATCAAGAACAATGAAATCTGGGGATCTATGCAGAAGGAATGCTTCGAAATCTAGTTGAGTTTATGACCCAACAAATGAATTAGAACCACAACTGCAGTAAAGGAAGGATTGAAGGATGTATCTTCAACCAGTTTAATCGTCAATGCTTGGTAAGTTTCAAAGGTGGACCTGATTCTATCTTGGCAGAAAATTGTATATTAGATCTAGGCGAATTATTTAGAGTACTATGCCGTATGGATGAGCGGAAGGTCCTCTATGCCACCTACAAGTTATTTAGAGAGGCAAAGAAGTGGTGGATATCTCAAAGTGCATTATTGGAACTAGAATTAATGGGAGAGCCAATCACGTGGGGTCTAAGACAGAATTCTTAAATCATTACTTTCCACGTTCTACTCGAGATGCCAAGGCAAGAGAATTCACCAACTTGGTGCAAGCATCCATGACGGTTAAGGAATACGCGGTGAAGTTTCTAGAGCTGTCACGCTTTGCACCCCACCTAATACCCGATATAGAAAGAAAAGCAAGAAAATTTGAGGAAGGCCTGCACCCCTGAATTTTTGATCGCATCTGTAGCCATAATTTTGGAAATCTGGCAGAGCTGGTGGATTGTGCCTTCATCATAGAACGTAGCATGTAGAGGAATGTGGCCTTTTATGATCACGAGAGGAAACATCCACACCACAAGGAATGTGATACCCCTAATCTTTTAAGCTCCTTTTATGACTCTTGCGGTAAGATTTTTTCTTTCAATATCCTTAGTAATTGTGTTCTTTTCCTTAGTATTTACTTTATTTTCTTAATTTTTACATTGTTTAATATTTATCATTCGATTAATTGCTTATAGGATTCCTCTATTTAATTTCTTTGTTTCCAAATTCGTGACTTTAGTATTTTAATTTAACCTTTTTAATTTAAATTATGTGCTTTCTTTCTTTAATCTTAACTTAATTGCGTGTAATAACCCTTAAATTATGTGTGCGATTTACTTTCATGTGCTTAAATGATGTGATATCCCTTTCCTAAATTTTTTGATTTCTCTAATTTCCTTAATTTTCTTGATTTCTCTTATTTAGCCAATTAACGGTTATGATCGTGATTGTCTCTATTTTATCGGTTTCTATGCGTTTAACAAAATTCTTCCATTCTCTTGTTAATATCTTAGTATTCCTATTGCTTGATTTAAACACGTGATATTTTTCCTAAGTATACTTCATTAGCTCATATTTAACATTTTCTAAGTATTAGATTTGATTTCTTGACACATGATTTATTTCGGTTCTAATTGCCATTATGGATTTCGGTATGCTTTCCCTTTTCATTCTCTTGCTTACATCTAAATTTTTACCTAGTATCAATCTTGATTATTCTATCCCTAATCTCGGTTAATCACTTGACTAATTACTATTTCTTTTCTCTAACATATGCATTGATTAACTTTACAACTTAGCTAATCATTTTGCTAACCTAAGTCTACTTTGATGTCATGTGGGTCCCACTCTCTCTCTCCTCCCTAGGTCACACGGCACACACAAGAAAATCCTTGTTTTGTCTTGTTTTCTTTGTCCTTTTCCCTTGTCCCATGTTCTTGGCCTTAATGCATGAATAGTAAGATTCAAAAATGGACCAACCGGCCATGCTTGCTTGCAATCACATTTGATTTGATTTTGAAGTGATTTTAGCTTGTGTAAGTATCCTTAATCATCACCTAGGGAAGAAAGAGTGTGCCATTTGGCTCCTCCAGCCCTTGTGCCGCCCAAGCCACCCAATCAAGGGGCTTGCTTGTGGCAGCCACCCCTTGACCAAATGATGGCAAGGTTGGCTATAAAAGCCAACCCTTGCCATGCATTTCTCACACCAACAGCCAGCCATTTGAGTTGAGAGAGTGAGGAGTGAGTGCTGAGAGCATTCGGCCAAGAGGGAAAGGAAGGAGAGAAAGAAATAAGAAGAAGGAGAGAAGAGGAGAAGAAAAAGAGAAGGAAGGTGGAAAAACTTCCATGCCAAGGTAAGTTGGCAAAGGGGTTTCGGCCAAGGCCTTGAACACCCCCTTGCACCACCTCTTTCCTACTTCCTCATCATCATTTCCACTTATTCTTAGCCCCTAGTTCAGTGTCATTAACCAATAGATCTTGTGTTAATAGGAGAACATCAAGAGCTACCGAGATCACCAAGTAAGGGTTTAGGTTCTTGTGTTTTGTTGAGGATGGATAACATGTTCTCTTGTATTGATTGATTATATATATTTGTTTGCATAGAACTGTGATTCAATGATGAACATGTTAGGTTATGTTGGATTCAAAGTTTTGCAAAAAGAAAGGTTCAAAGGTGCTATGAAGTATATACTAGTCTAGACATCTTGCATGTTAAGGCTTAATGAATATTTCTTATAACATGTGTATGAGATTGCTTGCTGAGTTGGTTTGATTTTCAAAAGAGCTCTGGACATGATTTATGATGCTATGGCAGTGGTGATAAGCCTAAACTTGAAGCCTTATAGACCACGGGTTGGTCAAGAAAAATGGCTTATGGTGTTGCATGTTGCACTACATGATTTTATGATTCAATGTCATGCATATGTGATATGAAATGTGGAGCAATAATGAGAATGATGATGGCCAAGAGGCTTTAAAGTATCCCTGATCAAGAGAAGGCCAAATGGGGCCAAAGAAAGGAGCCATGGGCTCAAGAAAGAGGTTATGAAGTTGAAAGCATGAAAAAGATGCATTATGCATGTTCCTTGATGATATTGCAAATGATCATTGTTTGCCTTTAAGTTCTTGAAGAATCCACATGTTATGTGCTCTATGATTTCCTTTATGTTGATAGATTAAAATTTTTTTTTTAGCCTAAAGTTTCGAAAAGTATAGATCAATCAAAGGCATGAACACTTATCTAGGGCATTTAGGCAAACATAGGTGCTGCCCAAATCGACCCTAAGCTACAGGTTGTATTTTTGCATGAAAATTTCTAGATAGCATCCTTGTCTAATATTAGGATCCCTGTAAAAATTTCAGCCCAAAATGATGAAGGAAAAGGTCAAAAATGCCCCTGGAGGTCTCTGAGGGCAGATTCAACATTTTGCCTAATTCGTTAGGGAAAAAGGGTCCAAAATGAGAAAATGATTACATGGTTGGATAGACCACGAAAAGTTGATGGGGGAGCCCAAATTTTAGTTCAAACCAAGTTGAAATAAGGGCCCAAATCACAAGGCCCGTTTAGGAGCCTAAATGGACTTTAGGCCCAATAACCCTAAAATAGCATCAAGCCAATAACACTTTGGAAATAGGCCCAACACGGTCTAAGGAGGCCCAATAGGCCTTCAATGGGGTTTAATGTCTTAGATCTTACTAGTTATTATCATGGTTGTTTCAATTGTCAATGATTATTCTTTAAACCTGTTATGTTTCTTTCAAGTTCATTGCAAACTAGTGTACATTGTTTGGGTGGAATGTTACATGTGTACTTTAATGCTTGGACATGAGATTGCATTCATAAGAGGAAAAACAAATGTGAGGAACCCCTAAGCCTGTGAGGTGATTCCCGAATGGTAGTGACGGTACCGGGCACTTAGGAGACGTGCAACCCCCACAGCAGGGAGTGGGTGGGCTCCTTTATGAACGCTAAGGCGTAATGTTAAGGGTCCTGGTGCTGGAGGCACGGGACAGTCCCATAGAAGGGGAGGGGACGCACAACCCGACTCTGGGGGTGAACAGAGCAGACATCGGGAACTCCTCAGGAACCAATGATGGTGTGATGCATTGCATATTTTAATTCATCCAAGTTCATACTTATTATGCTTGAAGTTAGTTTCACACCATGTTTAAGTGAATTATATGCACTGTATTTGTTTGATCATGTTTTCCCCACCCCATCTTATTGAGTCAATAGGACTCACCCTTTTTCTCTTATGTTGTTTTTGCAATGTTTGGCGAATGTGGGTATTGAAGAATGAAGCTATTCGAGGACGAGTTAACCTATGATTTCTACCCTTATATCCTAGTACTCAAGATCCGAACGTGGGTTTTGGATTTCCTTGAAGTATTAGTGGAGCATAAGGCCCACTCGTTCTTTAGGGAGCCCTCACCCCCATCCCCTGTACCCCCACCATCCCCTCTATCCCACTATCCCCGTTACCCCGATTTGAGGACTTTGGTTTGCCAGATGTACCGCCCGAGTGGCTAAGGTTAGATTACGTTCCCCCGGCCCCGCCAACGGGAAATAGTAGTACCACTCCGGGGTCCAAGATTATTGATCTTACATCAGACTCAGACGAGGAGGATTAGTACCCCTCTTAGGCCTGTTAGAGTGTTTTGGGTATCTATTTCCTTGTAATCAGTTTTCAAATTGTACGAAGCTCCCGAATTTTTGTAATGTAGCCTTTTATGTAGTCCCGGGAGGACGACCTGAACTTTCCTTGTATCAAGATGTCCTTGTTATTTCAGGTTTTCAATCTCCTTCGTGTCTCTTTTCTCATCCTTTATTTCAAAGTTCTTATTTTCACTCAAAGGCCTAATCTAACACTTTCAATCTAATTCGTTAATGAGATTTTTCTAAGTAAGTGCATATTATTACGATGCGATACTTTATATGATTTTGCCATATTTCTTTTAGTCGTTAACCAATTAAGGTTTTCCAAGTGCAAATGTAACGATTTATTACTTTCTGAGATTTTACTTCTTTCGTTCAAGTTTCTAAACTGATTTACGACCTTCTTCTATTTACCATAACAATTTTAAAATAAGTATTCTGCTAAGTAAATTTGAGGGCATTTAAGCGATTCTAAAAGTTTTTATTGTACGGTAATCCCCAAATTTTGTGCATGCGATTACTATACGCGAGCCGAAGGGATAAGTACCAGCACGGGGCGTGACAAGGAAGCACTTCTCGAAGACAACCCTTGGTGAAGAAATTTAATGCTCAAGGGAGAGCACCGACAGGACAAGTGAAGACGTGCCTTCACTGTCAATGGAACCATTCAAGGGGAAAATGCTGAGCAAAGACTACCGCATGCTTCTAATGTGGTCCAATGGGTCATTTTGCTCAAGACTGCCCCAAGAAAAATGGGCCACAAGTACCTCCCAAGACTGGTGCTGGAATGGCAAATCAGGGAAAGCCTCAACGAAAAACTGCTCCAACTCGGGTATTTGCACTAACCACCGTGGAGGAAGAGGCATCAAAGGATGTTGTATTAGGTACTTTACTCTTGCCCCTCAGGTTAGTAATTGTATTATTCGATTCAAGTGCCACCCACACCTTTATTTCTAGTCAATGCAAATTATTGCATGGAGCATTGATAGAACTGTTAGATTCAGCCCTGATAGTAGCAACCCCCGTAGGCGTGAATAAATTTTGTGACCAAACGGTGAAAGGATTTTCGTTTCAGATTGAGGATATCGTTTTACTAGCTAACCTCGTCTTCATGGATATTGTCGATTTTGACATCATCCTAGGAATGGGTTGGTTATCAACCTATCATGCCTCATTGGATTGTTTCCGTAAGGAAATAAAGTTTTACATACCGAGAAGGGAAGAATTTAGCTACAAGAACCCTAAAGGAAGGCCTCCCACAAGACTGGTATCGGTGCTCCAGGCCCAACAATACCTAGTGAATGTAGCAAAGGGATTCCTGGTATCCCTAATTAGAATTGAAGAAGAAGAGAAGGGATTAAACTCGATTCCTGTTGTTAAGGAATTCCCTGATGTATTCCCGGAAGAATTACCTTGCTTACCTCTGGAAAGGGAAATAGAATTTGATATAGAAGTACTCCCCAGGACAGCCCCGATATCAAAGGCACCGTATCGGATGGCCTCGACAGAGTTGAAAGAATTAAAGGAATGGTTGTAGGATTTGCTGAAGCAAGGCTATATTAGGCCAAGTGTGTCACCCTGGGGAGCCCCATGTTGTTATTGAAAAAGAAGGACGGGACTCTGAGGATGTGTATAGACTACAGAGAATTGAATCGGGTGACAGTAAAGAATAAGTACCCCTGCCTAAAATAGATGATTTATTTGATCAGTTAAAGGGAGCGAGAGTATTTTTGAAGATAGATTTGAGGTCAGGTTACCATCAGTTGAGGATTAAAGCAGAAGATATTCCAAAATCTGCTTTCAGAACTCGATATGGAAATTTCAAGTTTTTAGTGATGCCTTTTGGATTAATCAATGCACCTACTGCCTTTATGGATTTAATGAATAGGGTGTTCCAAGAATTTTTGGATAAATTTGTCGTCGTCTTCATTGATGATATTTTGATCTATTCTAAAGACAACATGGAGCATGAGGAGCATTTGAGGTTAGTTTTGAGTAAATTACGCCAAGAGGCATTGTATGCAAGGTTCTTGAAGTGTGAATTTTGGCCGAAGCAAGTGGCATTTCTAGGGCATATAGTGACCAGCAAAGATATTGTTGTAGATCCCTCTAAGATAGAGGCAGTAATGGAATGGCTAAGACCCACAAACATGCATGAGATCCACAGTTTCTTGGGCCTGGCAGGATATTAGATAAGGTTTGTGGAAGGCTTCTCAAGATTAGCTGCCCCTCTGACAGCTCTAAATAAGAAGGATGTAAAGTACCAGTGGTAAAAAGAATGCGAGAAGAGTTTCCAAGAGTTGAAGAAAAGGCTAGTATCAGTCCCGGTAGTAGCACTACCCTCGAAAACAAGTAAATTCGTGATCTACAACGACATATCTCGCAAGGGATTAGGATGTGTATTGATGCAAGGAAAGGAGGTTATAGCCTATGCATCACGACAGTTCAAGCCCCATGAAGTGAATTACCCCACTCATGATTTGGAGTTAGCGCGGTAGTGTTTGCCCTCAAGATTTGGAGGCACTACTTATACGAGGTAAAGTGAGAGATCTACACGAACCACAAGAGCCTAAAATATTTCTTCACTTAGAAGGAATTAAATATGAGACAACGCAGATGGCTAGAGCTAATCAAAGATTATGATTGTATGATCAACTACCAACCCAAGAAGGCCAACATGGTAGCAGATGCTCTAAGTAGGAAGGAAATGAGCAATGGACGCATTAAGTTCTTAAAGGACATGGAAAGGAATGATATTGAGTTCCTAGTGTCAGGAGAAGCAGCTCAGCTGACAGTATTGGTACTGCAACCCACCCTGCATGATCAAATTAAAGAGAGTCAGAAGCAAGATCCGAAAATTAGACATTTGGTGGAAGAATTGGAAAAAGACCACAAGAAGGATTTTGCTATCTTTGACAATAAGGTATGTTATTTTCACGATCGGTTAGTTGTTCCTAATAGTAAGGAAATTAGGGAAGAAATTCTGAAGGAAGCTCATCGATCACCATTCTCTATATATCCTGGAAGTACCAAGATGAATGGGGATATTAAGAGAAAATTTTGGTGGATGGGAATGAAGAAGGAAATTTCTAAATTCGTCAGTCGATGCTTGGTTTGTCAGCAAACCAAAGCAGAGCATCAAAGACTAGCAGGATTGCTACAACCATTGGAGATACCCATATGGAAATGGGATGAGGTAGCAATGGATTTGGTAACTGGATTACCCAAGGCACCCTCTGGCCAAGAACCGATTTGGGTAATCGTGGATAGACTGACAAAGACGGTGCACTTCATTCCGATTAAAATCGGTTATATAGAGGAAATATTGACTGAAATCTACATGCATGAAATATTATGACTACATGGAATTCCGAGTTCCATAGTCTTCGATCGGGATACTCAATTTACCTCCCGAGTCTGGGAAGGATTTCAGAAAGCGTTGGGAACGCAACTGAAATTCAGTACCGCCTTCCATCCCAGACTGATGGTCAATCGGAATGGACCATCCAAGTATTGGAGGATATGTTATGAGCCTGTGTATTGAACTTCAGAGGACATTGGTGTAAGTCCTAGATTAAGGCAACCCAAGAGGGGTGAATTGGGTTTCCAAACTTTTTCGCTTTTAACCCCCAAAACCGTGTTTGCAAAGTAAAGTCTAATTTAGCACAAGTATATTAAAACAACGAGTAAATAAGTGCTAAATGTAAGGAGTAGGGATAGAGAAGCAAACACGTGATTTTTAGGTGGTTCGGCAAACCCGCCTACATCCACCCCTCAAGCTCCTTCACCGAGCCTTGAGGTTTTCCCACTATCTTCAAATAGCATACACTCTAGCTTCCGGGTGCTAGAGAACCGTACAAGTGTTTTCCCGGGCTTAACACTCAAACCCACCCAAGTGGTTTTTTCGGGCTCACCACTCACAACCTAACCAAGCTTGAGATATACCCTCTCTAAGCTTCTTCTTTAGTGAACAACCTCACTAAAGGAATCACTTCTTTTGGATAGGAAGATTGAAGAATAAACTCTCTCAAAGAGTGATATGAAATTGGAAATCTCTATCTCTTGATTCACACAAAGACAAGGATATGAAAGTGTGTTTTGTGTGAATGATATGAGAAATATAGAATATGAAGGTTTGGAATATTTCTCAAGTGATCTAAATGATATGTGGTCGTTGTATATTTATTTTGGACGTTATGAAGGTGTATTTATAGGCCACATATGAAAACTAGCCGTTTATAGCCGTTGGGAGTCGTCTGTTAAAACGAGCCGGTCGACCGCTACATGAACCGGTCGACCGCTTCAAGTTACCGTTACTCAACGGTCATATTGTCAGAAGCTCAACGGATCTATTTCAAATCAACCGGTCGACCGCTATACCAAGCGGTCGAAGACCGGTCGACCTCCCCAACTTAAGCACATGATCCGGTTCAATTAAAACCACGTTTTTGACCTCTTTGAAACACCCAATTTTAAAGACTTACTTCCCATAAGTATAAGAAAGGTTTGGAGTTTGATTGGGGTGTTTTGAAACCTTTAAAAAATATTTTAATCTTTCAAACAAAAGGTAAAACGGTTTATGCACTTTTTGAAAGATATGCAAGTGTGATTCATAATCCTTGTCAAAAGTGAAACTAAGAGTTACAAGGTTTATACCCTAAGGTCTTGAAACTTCACTTTTGAGCTCCTTGCATGTTCTTGATCTTCTTTCTTCAAGTCTTTGGCTCTTTCATCAAAACGTCTTTGTCTTTGAAGATGTCCGTTTTATAAACTTGGTCCATTTATTGAAATCATCAAAATCTCGATTGTGCACAAAAGCCAACAATCTCCCCCTTTTTGATGATGACAATAAATTGATAGTTTTGGGATGACTCCCCCTATCTTTTGCAATTGGACAATCATTTGAAACTTGAGACAAAGCATTAGTAGCCAATATTCATAATCCAATTCAAAAGGAGAATATATAGTCATTAAAACTATCAACACATTTTCTCCCCTTTGTCACATCAAAAAGACAAAGGAATATGCATTCTAAGAATATCCATCATATGATTCAAAGGGAATAGAGGCATATAGACATTTAAGAATTCTCCCCCTTTGTCAATCAAAAAGTGAATGCATGGATGTAGCTTCAAAAAATAAACCTTTTTTTTTTTTTTTATCCAAAAGAACAATTTGAGGCTTTCAAATGACAATCATATTGAAATGGTATAGAGGATGACTAATGGGGACTCAAGAGTCCATCGCTATTACGATAGTAGCCCACCGAGTGGGTTTGTACCAACCTCTTAGCTACCAATCACAATTAAAGGTCATTCTCAACCAAAAAAATTTAGGCTCACAAAATCTCATAAAAATTCATGATTTTGTAAAAATGTTAGCTCATAGATGTTCTATTTTGATAAATGCAAGAAATATGTCAAAGATGAATACATTTGCATTTAGAAGATTAACACATAAGGAATCATCATTAACCAACAATTTAGAACATATTCTCAATCAAGGATGTAGAAGTTACCAAAGGATTTCCCCTTAGCATTTGTCCTCAAATGTCACAAGCCTTCTTGAAGGCAAGTTTCATCCAAGTACCCTTTATTGCTCCATCCTACAAGAGAATCAAGAAACCATTTTTGGTACCCAAGCTTTCTTGGGTCCTTCGGTGTTAGCCTTGGTTCCTTTTGGAACCCATGTTTTCTTGAGAGTCTTGCTCCCAAGTTTCTTCAATGCACAATCAAAAATAGATGCCCATCTTTGTTGCAAAAATGGCATGTATGAGTAGGTGCACAAAAGACTTAGCCTTCACAAAATAATTCTTAAAATATTTTTGGTGAATAGAAGGCTTGTAGCCTAAGCCACTTTTGTCAAAGACACATCTTTGACTACTAAGAATGTTTTCTAAAGTTTTGCTTCCTTGAGTAAACTTCTCAATAATTTTGCTTTGAGAAACAATTTTGTTGTTCAAAGCAACTTTCTCATTTTCAAATTCTAAAGCTTTTTGTTGGAATAAATCATTTTCTAGCTTTAGAGTATCTCTTTCATTTTTCAATAAATCAATTTCTTTTGAAATCAAAATGAGTTTCTTTTTCAATGATGTATATTTTGAACCTAATTTTTCAAATTGACCAAGAAGTTCATCAAAGGCATTTTGAAGTTCAATATATGAAAGTTTAGGTTCATCATCGGAAGAGTATACCTCATCATCATCCTCAAATGCCATGAGGCACATGTTAGATTTCTCCATCTTCTTCTTCGGGAGGAGCTTTCATCGTTAACATTCCATGATGTCTTCTTGTATTTGAGGCTTCTCTTCTCTTTCTTTCTTTTGAGGAAGTTCTTGAACTTTCTAGTCATCAAGACTATGTCTTCCTCATCGTCATCCTCATCTTCGCTTATGGAAGATTTGAGAGCGATCCTCATCTTCTTCTTGCTCTCATCTTCATTTTCGAGCATTTGGATCTCATGGGTCATGAGGGATCCGAGAAGCTCTTCTAGAGGTAGCTTGGTGAGATCTTTAGCCTCTTGAATCGCGGTCACCTTTGCTTCCCAAGACTTTGGTAGTGACCTAAGGATTTTTCTCACCAAATCCGAGTTAGTATAAGATTTACCAAGAGCATTCAAAGCATTTATAATGTTGGTAAATCTAGTATACATGTCACTAATGGATTCTTCCGGTGTCATTTTAAATAACTCATAGTTATGGACAAACATACTAATTTTGGACTCTTTGACTTGGTTTGTCCCTTCATGTGTAATCTCTAGAGCATGCCAAATTTCCTTAGCATTTGTGCAAGAAGATATTCTATTAAACTCTCCTCTATCTAAAGCACAATATAATATGTTCATAGCTCTTGCATCTAGAGAGATTTTCTTTTTGTCTAGGTCACTATATTCATTTTCCTTTTTGAGGGTTTCAACCTCTCCAACTTTCTTTGTGGGAATATGTGGACCATTCAATATGCATAACCATAAATCATAATCAATAGATTGAAAATAAATACTCATCCTAACTTTCCAATATGCATAATCACTACCATTAAAGAATGGTGGTCTAAGTGTGGAAAGTCCTTCAACTTGAGTGTTGAAGCTTGAAGTTGCCATTCTAACTCAAGATTGTTAAATCTTGTATAACGAGCACCAAGCTCTGATACCAATTGTAAGTCCTAGATTAAGGCAACCCAAGAGGGGGGTGAATTGGGTTTCCAAACTTTTTCGCTTTTAACCCCCAAAACCGTGTTTGCAAAGTAAAGTCTAATTTAGCACAAGTATATTAAAACAACGAGTAAATAAGTGCTAAATGTAAGGAGTAGGGATAGAGAAGCAAACACGTGATTTTTAGGTGGTTCGGCAAACCCGCCTACATCCACCCCTCAAGCTCCTTCACCGAGCCTTGAGGTTTTCCCACTATCTTCAAATAGCATACACTCTAGCTTCCGGGTGCTAGAGAACCGTACAAGTGTTTTCCCGGGCTTAACACTCAAACCCACCCAAGTGGTTTTTTCGGGCTCACCACTCACAACCTAACCAAGCTTGAGATATACCCTCTCTAAGCTTCTTCTTTAGTGAACAACCTCACTAAAGGAATCACTTCTTTTGGATAGGAAGATTGAAGAATAAACTCTCTCAAAGAGTGATATGAAATTGGAAATCTCTATCTCTTGATTCACACAAAGACAAGGATATGAAAGTGTGTTTTGTGTGAATGATATGAGAAATATAGAATATGAAGGTTTGGAATATTTCTCAAGTGATCTAAATGATATGTGGTCGTTGTGTATTTATTTTGGACGTTATGAAGGTGTATTTATAGGCCACATATGAAAACTAGCCGTTTATAGCCGTTGGAGTCGTCTGTTAAAACGAGCCGGTCGACCGCTACATGAACCGGTCGACCGCTTTAAGTTACCGTTACTCAACGGTCATATTGTCAGAAGCTCAACGGATCTATTTCAAATCAACCGGTCGACCGCTATACCAAGCGGTCGAAGACCGGTCGACCGCTTCACCAGCCGGTCGACCTCCTCAACTTAAGCACATGATCCGGTTCAATTAAAACCACGTTTTTGACCTCTTTGAAACACCCAATTTTAAAGACTTACTTCCCATAAGTATAAGAAAGGTTTGGGAGTTTGATTGGGGTGTTTTGAAACCTTTAAAAAAATATTTTAATCTTTCAAACAAAAGGTAAAACGGTTTATGCACTTTTTGAAAGATATGCAAGTGTGATTCATAATCCTTGTCAAAAGTGAAACTAAGAGTTACAAGGTTTATACCCTAAGGTCTTGAAACTTCACTTTTGAGCTCCTTGCATCTTCTTGATCTTCTTTCTTCAAGTCTTTGGCTCTTTCATCAAAACGTCTTTGTCTTTGAAGATGTCCGTTTTATAAACTTGGTCCATTTATTGAAATCATCAATATCTCGATTGTGCACAAAAGCCAACAATTGGAGCCAATACTTGTCTTTGGTTGAGTTCGCCTATAACAACTCTTATCACTCGAGCATCGACATGGCACCATATGAAGCCTTCTACGGACATAACTGTCGATTGCCATCGTATTGAGATGAAATAGGTAAAAGGCGAATGCTAGGTCCTAAAATTATCCAAAGGACGTGTGATAAAGATAGGAATTATCTGAGAAAGATTAATGGCAGCTCAAAGCAGACAGAAAAGCTACGCTGATTCAAAGCGTCGAGATTTGGAATTTCAAGTAGGTGATAAAGTATTTCTCAATGTCATGCCTATAAAGGGGATCAAGAGATTCAGGAAGAAGGGAAAATTAAGCTCGAGATATGTTGGACCTTTTAAGATCTTAGGAAGAGTTGGACCGGTAGCTTACCAACTAGCCTTGCCTGCGGAATGGATTGAATGCATGATGTATTCCACATCTCTTTACTAAGACGGTATATTTTCGACCCATCGCATGTTGTAGACTATGCTCCGTTGCAATTGGAAGGCAACCTTACTTACATAGACCAACCAGTCCAGACATTGGATAGCAAAGAACAAGAACTACGTTCGAAGAAAATACCAATAGTGAAAGTTCTTTAGCGAAGTCACGACATCGAAGAGGCATCTTGGGAATTGGAGTCGGAAATTCAAGAGAAATATCCGCATTTCATTAATAATTAAGGTTTTTCCAACCCCTTTATCAGTATTTAGTAAGTTAGTTACTAATTTAGTTTTATGCTACGATCAGATGGAAATCAAGACTTTGAGGGAAACTACTACCAAGAAGAGGATGTACCTGGAGCCGAAACGTAGGAGCATTTTCGCTTTCAGAGAGATGCCTGTCAGGATCAAGGCAAACCCCAAGGGTCCAATTGGAAAGAAACTTGAAGGGTACAAGGAAGAGGAGACTGATCCAGAAGAGATCTAAAAGGCCAAGACTGTACCATTTCCTTGCTTTTCCTGAACAAGTATTTATTTCAATATATATTTTGAATTTTATGCTTTACTATTATTTCTTTGATTTTGCCTTAGCCAATTCCAAGGATAAAATTTTTTTTAAGGTGGGGAGGATGTAATACCCTGACACTCTAAGCGTTATTAATTAATTTATAATAAATAGTATTAAATTTCTATTTTCTGATTTAATTATTTTATTAGATTAAAAATAGAGAAAAATCCCTAAAACTAGTTTTACATAGCTGAAAATTATAAGAAAAATATCCTCTTTCATATCTTTCCGAGCTCTTTAATCCAATAGCATATTTTACTCATTTAGTGTCTTGAAATTTTTTTTAATTAATGATTTATGTTGCCAAAAAATATTAAAACGTCATTATTTCATGTTTTTAGCCCAAATTACTCATGTAAACTTATTTCTCTTCAAACTCTTTGCTTAGGATTATATTATATACCTAATTACTAAGCCAATAGGACCTATCTAGAGTAGCTGTGTGTCCTAGGATTTTTTTTGAGAATTTTTGCAATATTTAGGACAATTGTGCTTGGAAAATTGGATTTTGAATCATTAGGCTTAGGAAAAACATGCAATTGGGCCTCCAAACCATCCCTATTCATCCCAGCCCATCACCACAGCCCATGCCACCTCTCTTTGGCTCACAAAAACTGATCAAGCACCTAGAATTTCAAGAAGTAATGATTGCAAATGATTAGCAATCATTACATCATGCAAAACCATGCAACACATGGTTCTTCTTGAGTAGTTGCAGCCCCCCCTCCCCCAATTCAGCCTCAATGCCTGCATAGACACCCTAATCTAGTGATGGACACCATAATTTGGTCTAGTTAAACCCTAGCAAGGTTAGTTAACTCTAGGAGACAAATTAAGAACTAGTATAAATAGGAATAGGAGGCAATTGTGAAGGATTTATTCACTTCATTCAGTCGGCAAATCCTTAAAGAGAGAGAGTGTTAGAGAGCTGAAGAAAGAAGGAGAAAGAAGTGAAGTTGCCGAGCCCCCTAGGAAGAAGAAAATGAGAAATTTTTGAAGAAAAGTGGTAAAGGTTGAGGTTTCTTGAGCTTTGATATCCTAGGTTATTATCTTGATATTGATACTAACAGCAAGCTCTATTTAGATTTTGTAATCCAAAAAATTCATCAAAGAGTCAAGGAAGATCAAAGAGGTAAGGGTAGTTTCTACGTTTGTGATACTGTTGGCATTTTGATGATTTAAGGTTATTAACATGTTAGGTTGTGATATGAAACCCTTAATTATTTTTAAAATGAGCTAAACAAGAAATTAGAATGGTTAGATGCAAGAGATTATTGAAGATATGGAGATTATAGCTAAACTTAGTCATAGCACCCTTTAGATTGATTTTGATTTGAATTTGTGTAAATAATGGCATGACATGATTACTTATGTTTTAGGGTGTATTAGGAACATATTGGATAGTTTTCATGCAAAGATTTACGTGGAAAATAAAGATATATCTAATTAGGTCAAACCTAGTCTAGTTTTGCATAATTTGTGATAACAGTGTACCTAATGAATTATCTTAGGTAGTAAATGACTACTTATTGACCCCAAATTTGAAGGGTTAAGACAAGACAACCTCAGGAACCTTCAATTAAAATTTTGTGTCATTTGAAGTTAGGATGAAAAAGTTATGATTATTTGAAGTTCCCTGTTAAAAACTAAGTTTTTCACTAAAAATAGTCATTTTTATAACTACACGATTTAGACTTATTTTCTGTCACTTGGATTGATTTTAATGGGCTTAAGGACTTTTTTTTTGGTTCAAACATGGGCTTGTAAGTGAAGCCCAATCTAGTCCCTATTGGACCCCCTACTTTGGCCAATGTAATAGGCCTATTTTCTATTATTTAGGCTAACCCAAGTGATCTTCTAGAACTTCTAATGATGTTTGGTGGGCTTGCCAGCAAGCCCAAGTTCAAGTCCTCATTGGACTTGAGATATTTAACTTGGATAGTATGAGATATTAGGCTTGTATTAAGTTAACATAGTAAAAGTCTTAAATCAAATTCTTAATTACTTGCTGATTTAAATAAGTGATTAAGATAACAGTTTTAGCTAAGTAAAAGACTAGTAGTATTTATTTTAAAAATAAGTACAAGACATGGATGTGATAAAATACTAAGTTTTCTTGGAAATAAAATACAAGATATGTGATGATTGATTAGTTACCATGTGAAATAATTACGTGTTAGTGATTAAAAAAAAAAAAGAAGCATGTTTTTAAAGAGCTTTACAGTACATGTTGGTGACAAAAAGCATGTTTTTAATAAATGTTGGACATGGTGTATGTATCCTTGATATAATGGACATGGTATATGCATCAATAATGTTATGGGCATGGCGTTTGCATCAATGATATACTGGATATGGCATTTGCACCAATGAAAATGATAATGTTTACTGGGTGACGATACCAATCACGGGTAGTAGATGGCCCTGGGGTAGAAGGTAGACGGGTCTTTACCCATTGTCCTAGGGCAACAGCATACCTAGGACTGTCCTAAAGTGCAGGGGAGATTGGACGCACAACCCTATCACTGGTGGTGAAACAGTGGATATGTAAGGCAAAGGATTTATAGACATAAGCATGACATTCATACTTTATATGATTATACTGGTATTATTCTTAAAACATTAACTGTTTAATTGAATATGATTGTACTGTTTGTACCACTACGTATCATCACATGCCCCCCATCCCCCTTATTGACTCCTTAAGACTCACCCTGTTTTCTTGTCTGTATTATTGTTCACTGCTAAGATAGATTATGGCGATATTCGAGTCCTTCCTCACCTATGAGCTCCCTACCCATGTACTAGTTATCCATGTCCAAGTCTTTGTCTTAGATGGCTTGGACGTTGTTGTGGACCATTAGCCCTACCTGATCCCAAAGGATCTGCCACTAGTGATCCCGTAGGAGAACGACCCATTAGGAGAAAACCACTCCATCATAAACTAGATTTAGACCTTACCCTGTCTGACGATGATGAAGACTGAGCTTATAGGATGGCTTTGTTTTATGTGTTGTTTTAAATGTTGGCTTGTCTATAAATAAGCTTTGAACAATAGGGTTATCGATAAAGGCTTATCTATTGTTAGCCTAAATTTTGTAAGGGCCTTAGGGTCCTCCTTAATCCCTAACCTTGACGGATAGTATGTTTGTAGTGTTCTACTTCTTAATGTACGCGTGATGTTTGCCTTATATTTAAAGTGTTTCTCTTATCTTATTTTAACATGACTTCCATTTTCACCATTTTGTTTATGAATAAATTTTACAAGTCTTCAGCTGTATTTTCTATAAAGTAGTAAGTTTTTACACACCCCAAGGAAAATACTACAGTCTTGAGACCCATAATTAAGGACATGTTGTAATCTCGCCTTTTATCCATCTCTGTTACTACAAAGAGAGCTTAGAGACTAATATGAGCATGAGGGATGTGACAACCAAATACATGCAAAATGCATACAGGTTTGAGAAAATCATAGAACACTCTAAAAAACACCCCAAAGGCATCAAAAAATGACTTAAACAACATACCCAACTGCCTAGGATACAATATGACTGCATTAACACCTCACAAACACCATACAATATTCTTGCTTTTCGTCCAGAATTCAAAAATCAACCAAAAATACCCATTTACAAAATCTAACAAAAACCCAACCCAAACCAAATTAAATGATTGTTACTTCTAATCGAATGTAATCTCATTTCCATTCTCTTAGTCCTACAAAAACGAGTGACAAACGGTTAAAAATCGAACAAAATTTAAACCCAAAAAATTCACACCCTTTCAAAACCATAAATCTTTCTCTTCAATCATAGTGGATGACCTTGACAAACTCTGTTGGGCATTCCTCAAAGCTTCAAAAATCATCTCTACTTGTCTCTTTGAAGACCAATGTTTGGGACCTTTGGGTCCCCTATATTTTTTCAAAGTTTTGACACACCATTTGAGCATAACTTACAACTGTTTGAACATATGTGTGCCAAAATAAAAAGTTAGGAAATTTGGCGCCCAGTCCATTTGCATTCGAACGCATATTTCGATGTGTTCAAACAGATATACAACAATGTCCAATGATGTATAACAATAGTGTGTCGTCCGAGTGGTTACAAGAATATGTTCAAATAGCAAGAGACATTAGATGATGACATCTTGTAAATAGGTTTTGTTCGAATGTTTATAAATTAATTGTTCGAACAGTAATGTCATCCATAAAACGACGTTGTCTTACATAGGGTAGCATTGCGTGTATGTGAGTATGTAATTAGTACCGGCATGTAATGTGAGTTGTTGAAAAAATATAAAGATTAGTATAAACATATTAACTGTTAAGATAAATTTAACAATACTAACACAACATTATTATCATAAGCACAAGTATTTTGGGTCGGCTTCTTTCTGAATCTAAGATTTGATGATCTTCTCACTCATTATGGTACCTTAATTTCCTATGTTATTAAATAAAAATGTAACCGTAACCGAAAACAAGGGCAGACGGAGGGCCGCCACCCCCCCCCCCCCCCCCCTCTCAAAAAAAAAACCAAACCAAGAAAAGTGCCCCTCCCTCCTTTTGCCCATATGCCAATTTTTGACAAAATATATTCTTGGCCCCCCCAAATTTCAAAAATGTCCCCTCAAACCATTTTTTAGCCTCTTAATTTGTAAAATACAAATTTTGACCTTAAATATTTAACAATACCTATCATTTTTAGTTTGGACAGATTTTAAAAACACATTTAATAGGACTAAAAAATTCAAGATTCACCTTAAATCTTCAAAAATCTAGAATTTTCTTAAAAAACTTTTGAATAGTAAAAAGTTCTAAAGTTAAAAATATATTTATTTTAAAAATAGAGAATATGAGTGTTTTCTCCTTTTTTAGTATTTTCAAACTCTTTCTTGTTTATCTCCACTTTACGGCATACTCAATTTTTAACTAATAGAAACACACTCTATATTCTTAAGTCAAGAAAACTCTTTGAAAATATTTTTCAAAATCTAAGTTGTATTTATACAAATTTTTTCATATTTTATATATAAATATATAATATATATATATATATAAATTATTTTGATCCCTCCAAAGGATAATATTATACGTAGTATATTGCTTGTTTTGCTTTTACTTTTATTTCTTGTACGAGTGAGTGAGCTAGCGTAGGAAAATATAAGAGAGAAGAAAGAGTTTAACCTGCAGCTACCAAGCTATACATGACATGTAGACATACTACATATTTTTCTATATATATATATATATACCGAGACAATTGCTTTTTTTTTTTTTTATGAGCATATCCCTCGAGAAGTTTGTTTGTTGGGCTTTCTATACATTCATGATGACGTAGAGTTTCGTAGACAATATCCTTTAGCACTATAAATACTCGATTTGAAGATTTTACTGGATCATATTACGAATCTGCACGAAGACTTTCTGCTTCCACGAACCGAATGGCCAATGGCCAGTTATATGCTTAATTTCTATATATTCAATTGTTTACTGTGTGATCATATTACGAATCTGCACGAAGACTTTCAGATTCCACGAACCAAATGACCACTGGCCAGTTATATGCTTAATTTCTATTCTATTGTTTACTGTGAGATCTCGTGGTCTATGGATGTATTAGAATTTTGAAAGTCTAAACAACAACCCAAGAGGGGGTGAATTGAGTTTTAATAAATTTTAAAACTTTTTCAAGATAATTTAAGCAGTATAACAGTAAAGCATAAAGCACCACAAAGAGAGAAATGAACATGCGAAAAAGAGAGATAAAGTTAGAGAGATGACACCGTAATTTTAGGTGGTTCGGCCAACACTTGCCTACATCCATCCCCAAGGAACCTTTACAAAGCGTTTTCCGAGCTCACGCTCAACTCACTTCACAAATCCCAAAATCTAAGGGATTTCTTCTACCCATATGAGTAGGACCAGTGTTTACCCAACACTCAAGTGATTTACAAAGATGGGTACAAAAAGAATATTAGAGAATGGCTCTCAAAGCCGAATATACAAGTGAAAGTACAAAGGTGCAAGAAGACAAGATTCTCTATAGAAAGCTGAAGTTTGGCGGGGAATAACAAGCTTTCTTGGTAAGTGTAGTCTTCTTTCTTCTTCAAAGCACTTTCTCTCTCTAGAAGTTAGTCAAGAGTAAATAGCACGCATTTTCTTTCTCTCTAACTTCTTCTATTTAAACCTTATTTTTCTTCAACGGTCTTCAAAGCCAGTAAAAGCATCGTTGGAAGGGCACCCACGTCTTTTTAGAGCATTTTGAATGTTTTGATGTTGTTCTAGATTTTCTTCAAAATCATGGTATGTGTTGACACACCAAAAAATTATCTGGAGTTGTGCTCGCGGGAGATAGTGCAATATGTCGATACCATGAAACTTGGTCTGGAATTGTTGTCACGGGTGTCAGTGCAATGTGTCGACACCATCAAGCAATATGTCAACACCATGAAACTTGGTCTGGAATTATTGTCTACAGTGCAATGTGTCGACACTATCAGTACTTGAGAGAAAATTAAGCTTCTTTGATAGTGTCCAATCCATTTCAACTCTTAAAACACCTACAATATGAAAATTGATTTCATCAACTTGTAATGGTGTTTAAGTCCACTTAGAAATATTTTAGATAGAAAAACCTTGATCTTTTGAAATATATCTTTTAGAAAAGTGGATTGACAATATAAAATCTAAAAGCCTTCAAAACTTAGAATTTTTGTTATCATCAAAATCAAATATAGATTGTTTTGCAAAACAACCTTGGGCTAACAATCTCCCCCTTTTTGATGATGACAAACCATTTTAAAAACGACAATTTGCTAACAAATGGAAAAGCTCCCCCTAAGAATAAGCAAGAGTTTTTCATCACATTTTTAGCAAAAAGGACTTTAAGATTTTACAAAAAAAATTTTAAGAGTTTCCTTTGTATATAGAGGTTTTTCAAAATTTGAAAGACATTAAAAAGCACTTCTATATCCTTTCTCCAAACTTCCCAAACTTTATATTTCAATCCAGAACACAAGACTTCATATATTGAGAATTGAAAGATAGGAATACCACATGTAAAGCAAATCTCAAATATCCACATTTAAGTGCAAAGAGATAAGCACTTCTCAAATCCCTTATGATCACCATTAGAAAATCAACAGATATGAGCATAATAAAATAATCCAATGGAGATATATAAATAAACATAGATATCTATTAGATAAAGGAAGTCAAGTGTTCAGTCAACCAAAATAAATACAAAACAAAAGAGGACAAACTAAGGTTAATACAAAATGGAATGTCCTTAGTTAAGAGCTAGGAAGTCAACATAGTACTTAGAACTTCAACCAGAATAAATACAAAACAAAAGAGGACAAACTAAAGTTAATATAAAATAGAATGTCCTCAGTTAAGAGATAGGAAGTCAACATAGTACTTAGAACTTTTCCCCGTTTGGCATCATCAAAAAGCAGGATAAGGGGAGGTGTTAAAGGTAGGGGGCTATGGAGAACCAAAAGGAGGAGGAGGATACTCAATCTCAAACTTCTTCAACCAGTTCATCCAAGCCGTTGAAAACCAATACGTCCATTTCATGACATGAGGATGAAGATTTCTATCTTCTTCCAAACGGACCTCGGTGGCCTTAACAACATCTTCGGCAGAGGACTTCACAAAAGCTTGAAGCTCATCAGAGGTAGAAGCAAACTCATCCACTGTGTTCTGAATCACATTGCTAGCCACATGGATGCTGTTGTTGACTTGGTGCTTAAGACCCATCATATCCTTATCAAGAGTACCAAATCGCTCAGTATGAATAGTGAGCAGCTTCATAATACTGTCGAACCCCGTCTTCATGCTTGTGGCCATGTCCTCCAATTTTTGACTCAATTTCTTCTGTTCTTCCTTTATCTCAGCCAAGGCTTCAAGAGAACTCAAGGGAGGCTCATGAGAACTAGTACCATACCAGGCAGTCGGGAGGATGAGCCAATCTGTAGAGAAGGAAAAGTGATAGGAGTGTGCTCTCCCATAGGAGTCCTAGTTCCAGTGGGAGTTCTTTCAGTGGTAGCCTCTTCCTCATCATCACTTTCTTCTTTAGACTTTGAACCCCATGCACTTCCTTTCTGAGGTGTTACCTCACCTTTCTTTACCTATTCTCCATCATCATTTTGAATAAAACCCATTAACTGAAGGGTTTTCTTGTTATATTCCTTGGAATCTTTTGGCCTTTCTCTTACTTCTCCAGTCATATCAATCTCAAGCACATGAAATATATGTGTGAAAAACATCCCATAAGGGAGCCCTTGCTTCTTCTCAGTAGCAGCTTTCATGTGATTAAGCATTAGATGACCAAGGTTTATATGCGTATGAGTGATGTGACAGTACATAATGAACAATTCTTAAAAGGTGATGTACTCAAATTTCCCAATCCTTGGCAAAATAATATTCTAACCATATTATGCAAAATCATTCTAGGAATTATCAAGTCACTAGCAGTAGGTCCAATTGCCTCATTAAGAGCTGGATTATCCAACACAACCCTAAGAATATCAATGGGTTCTATCTCAGACATACTCATCTAACCATAAGCATCAAAGAACTTCTTTTCACTATTAGGGGCAGAGACCAACAAATTTAGGGAAGAAACTGACATGTCTAATTGCTTCCCATTCACGTAACTGGTGGCATCCTAGACTTTCAAAATTAAAAATTAGCATAAACCAATTCCACCAAATACACGTAACAGTCCACCTTTAAATTCATAAGAATACCCCATCCTTGAAATTCGAACATCTCTTTAAAATCAAAACCACTCTCACTAAACCATTGAAAATCAGCCCAACGTCTAGCAATAACTTTTCTATTCCGAAAGTCTTGAACAAAACAATTTTTACAAAGACCTGACCTGTAAATGTAGGCCTCTAGAGTGGGAGTGCGTTCCTCAGTGCCTCGTCCTTTCTTTTGTGCCCTTTAACCAACAGAAGATGGCGTTTGTTGAAAGGGATGCTTGGAAATGCTGGAAGACATCAAGGCAATGGGGCTATGAGGAGATTGAAGGCTATCAGCGGTGGATTTTTTCAACGAAGGAAGTGGGTAAATGGAGTTTGTGAGGGAGAGAGAGGTTTGCACCATTTGGGAGAGAAAAGATGTTCTATGAAATGGGGAGAAGCAAAAGTGCCGACCCCTGACCCTAAAAGAGTATAAATGTGCCATGTGTACCCCTTTTAAAAACAGTGAACTCGAAAGATGTGTCGACATATTGGCTCAATGTGTCAACATATTGCACATGCTCCAGAACATAGTTTAAAAGGGCTCTGAGGGAAGCTTATGTGTCGACACTTGAATTTATGGTGTCGACACATACTTCTCCAATGAAAACAACCATGAAAAACCAGAAAAGTTGACACTTGTTGTAATAGCCCGGACCGTGAAGACCTCAACGTTGTCTTATAGTAATGGACGCCGTAAACTGAGGTTACGGCCAGTTTGTTAAAGCAGGGAGAGATATGTGGAGGGAGAGGAAAATCCCATGGGGGGAGAAGAATCCCAGTCAAGTGCTTTCTGACCTCTAATAACAACAACTATCAAATGGACCAATGTCAACACTAAAGCCCATTTAGACTTAAATCAACAATCTATAAATGATTTGACACTACCGTGAAGAAAATAGTAATCAAACTGAGGTTACGGCCTAAAGCAATAGATACTAAGATCTTTATTCTGATATCACAAAAGAGTATCAACTTTCTATGTGGTAGGATCGCTAGAAAATATAATTCTCTGATGTCTAGTTCTTGACCCAGCAGCTTAGTATCAAGACCTCATGTAAAGTAAATTTCTGAACATGCTAAATTTAACAAACAACGGTGAGTCAAATGACTCAGTAAAGCAGTGGTTAGCAGATATAAGAAAAGATATTGAAGAAAACCCGTTCATCAATAAAATCTCAAAATAGAAGAAGAAAGTAAATGAAAAGACTCAATTCTTAAAAATGATCTTTTTCCATTTTTCAACCACCACTACTCTCACAGAGTGAATCACTTGGCCAGAGTGATGGGTTACAAGTAACCTCCATGTTTTTGGCATTACTCCCAGAGTAGAACATGGCCGTATTTTGCACATTACTCCCAGAGTAGAATATGGTATCCTCAAGAGGATCTTTCCGAGTACGACGAGAGGCCAGAATTTCACAACAATGTGAACACATCCTCTTGTGCACAGTACTGTCACATCTTCACAGTATACGTTAAGTATGCATGTCTCATGTCAACGCCCATACATATCATTCATGATATGCAATACCTTAACCACACTTGAACATCAAAATATTCCTTTCCAACGTACAAGTTAAGTATGCATGTCTCATATCAATGCCCATACATCTCATTTATGATATGCAACACCTTAACTCGTTTCCATCATCACAACATTATAAAACAGTTCTCAAAGGAAAATGTTGTGAAGGCAAAAACAACACTTTGATTTCTCGGTTAAAAATCGGCTTAATCACCACGTAGAAAATACTAATTTTGACATGAAAAGTATTGAAATCAGAAGGAAAGAAATATGTTCAAGCTTTGAAAAAATAACTTTTGGAAGAAATTTTGAAAAGAAACGGATCAAAGTTGAAAAATAACTTGAAAACGAATCGAACTTTGAAAATGATACTTTTTCGAAAGGACGAGCTTGTTCTTCGTCAAGAACACGAAGAACATCAAGAACAATAGGAAGAATAGAAAAACACTAATAACATCAAGAGATGCTAGAATAATAAAGACAAGAGATTCACAATAATCATCTTGAAAACTTGAATCGAAATCAAAGATAACCAACTAAACTTTACCTCTAAGTGAGCTTGATCTTTGCTAAACTTCTTAATCGATTCCTCCTTCTTGCTTCTACTTCACTTCTCTACTAATCTCAAGCTTAACCCACAATTTGCTAATGAGATGGTGTAAGTTTAAATGGCCGGCCACCCCTATTTATAGGCAAGCTTGGTTCATCACATCATGACACGTGTCTAGGCTAGTTCAGTGACTCAAAAGGTTACATTCACCTCATGTCGACACCTAGCAACCTACAGCAGCTGCAAGGCATGGTAGCTATGGCGAGTCACCGCTGAAACTCCTACAGTTTGACACCTCATGCTTTTTTAGGTTTAGCCTTTTTTGTCATGCTTTCTAGCCTTGATTCGTCAAGCTTCCTATGTGTCATCTCTATCCACAATTTTATCTCTATCCACAAGTCATCTCTATCCACTTCATCTCTATCCACTCATATCTATCCATAGTTCATCTCTATCCACAATTCATCTCTATCTTAATTCATCTCTATCCTAATTCATCTCTAACAGTTCATCTCTATCTGTAATTCATCTCTATCCATAATTTCAAAAATCAACCTACTACCTTCCGAAAAATAAAAAGTCTCCAAAATTGAACCATAAGCTCGTGGATGAACTCCCGACATATTAGTAGAATAAAAATCATGTGGTTCGGTTTTCAAGACAAAAACATCCTACTTGCTTAAAAAATTAAATTGATCCAATACGAGCTCCTCAACATTCTGAACAACAACCTAGTTACACGTGAACTCCAAATCTCACTTAATCAGGTCCTAATCAAGGTTTTGAGATAAAAATGACCTGCTAGCTTAAAAATTTAAATTGATCCAATGCGTTCTCCTCAATCTCCTGAACAATAACTCAGTTGCATGAGAACTCCAATTCTCACTTAATCATGTCCTAATCAAGGTTCGAACTTAGTATCTCAAGTACTAAATACTCTCTCTTAGTCACTAAGTATCCCCTAAACGCACTACTAATATCAAGCAAGATATCATAAGCAATATGCATGTGATGTTTAAAAGCTCGGGGTATGACACTTGTTTTACCAAGTGTTGACACATGGCATGCATAAAGAGTACATAGAATGTTTTCACAAAGAAAAAACATGATTTTAAGAAGAAATGCACAGAAAGCAATTTAAACACAGATCAGAACATGTCCAATGCAATCATTAACACAATTAATATGACAAATCAAGCATATATCACCAATTTAATCCGAAGAAAATATCATTCCAATTTCTTAGCGAATAAAGCAAAATCTATATGTTTTGTCCTAGAGTGCTAAATTGGATTTTTTGTAAGATTAATCGCACTAGTGTTGTCACATTTTATTGGGATGAAAGAATAATGAAGATTAAAATCTTTCAATTGTTGTTTCATCCACAATACTTGTGCACAACAATTGCCCAGCAATATACTCAGCTTCCGTGGTTGATAGAGCCACGGAGTTTTGTTTCTTACAACACCAAGAGACTAGTGAGGGTCCAAGAAATTGGCACGCACCACTAGTACTCTTTCTATCAATTTTACACCCTGCATATTTCGCATCCGAATATCCATGTAAATTAAATTCAACACTCTTAGACTAAAACAAACCAAGATTTTGAGTGCCAACAAGATATCTAAAAATCCTTTTAACCGCAAAGAAATGATATTCCTTAGGACAAGATTGGAATTTAGCACACATGTATACACTAAATATTATATCCGGTCTACTAGCTGTAAGATAGAGTAAGGAGCCATTCATAACTCTATATTTTGTTTGGTCCACATCCTTATCTTTTTCATCCTTTTTTAATTTTGTAGATGGACTCATAGGTGTGCTCATATGTTTTGAGTTGTCCATACTGAATCACTTGAGGAGATCTCTTGTATACTTTGCTTGATTGATGAAAATGCTTTCATTGCATTGTTTGATTTGGAGGCCAAGAAAATAGTTCAATTCTCCTATGAGGCTCATCTCAAATTCACCTTGCATGACTTGTGAGAACTCTTGACACAAAGATTCATTAGTTGATCCAAAAATAATGTCATCGACATAAATTTGAACCGTTAACAATTCATTGTCTTTTTCCTTAGTGAAAAAGTAGTATCAATTTTACCTCGTGAAAAACATTTTCAACTTAGACGTTCATACCATGCTTGTTTCAAGCCATAAAGTGCCTTTGTGAGCTTGTACACATGATTTGAAAGCTTTTCATCTTCAAAGCCCGGTGGTTGCTAAACATATACTTCTTCCGTGAGGAATCCATTTAAGAAGATTTTCACATCCATTTGAAGAGTTTAAAATCTTTATACAAGCCAGATTCTGTTTCAAAAATCAAAAACAGTGATTTTGTACCATAACAACTCATACAAATCATTATTCTTTTCTCCCGAGTGATGATGTGTCCAAGGAAACTTGTGAAAGCGGACTGCTTGGATTTGAAGCCATTGTGATCCGAGGGATGCTTTGCAGAACTCTTCTCTTTATCCATGTTTCATCAAAATCAATCTTGATTGTAACCTTGGGCTAAATCTTGCCTTGTTCCTACTACAACCCCATTCATCCATTTTGTTTCTAAAAACCCATTTTGTACCAATAATTGGATAATCCTTGGGTCTAGGAACTAGACATACTTGGTTTTTCTCAAATTGTTTTAATCTTCATAGCATGGATTCAAGAAAATTCTTAGGCTTGAGAAAGTAAGCAAAATTATTAGCTTGGTTTATAGAAGAGCGAGTGCTTACCCCTTTCTCAACATTACCAATAATTTGCTGGAGAGGATGACTTTTGACATATTTCCATGACATTGGTAGATCATTGTTGACTTGTTGATCATCTTCTTTGATTCTTGAGATCTTGCTCTTGTACAAGTGTTTCTTCTTATCCTCATTTATGCAAGTTTCTCAACTTCTTTGTCAAGATCTATAATATCTTCATCATTTCTTTTCACAAGATTGTTAGATTCATCAAAAACACATGGATTGATTCTTCAACAACCAATATACGTTTATTGAAAACACGATAAGCTTTACTAAATGTTGAATAACCAAGAAAGATACCTTCATCCACTTTTACATCAAACTTACTCAAATTGTCTTTGTTGTTGTTGAGCATAAAGTATTTGCATCCGAAAACATGGAAGTAACCAATGTTGGGTTTTCTATCATTCCATAGCTCATATGAAGTTTTCTTAAGAATAGTCTAATCATACAACGGTTCATAAAATGACAACTTATGCTCATTGCTTTAGCCCAGAAGTAATCAGGGAAGTTGTTTTCACATAGCAAGGTTCATTTCTTCAAGAGTCCTATTCTTCCTCTCTACAACACCATTTTGTTGAGGAGTTCTAGGAGCCGAGAAGTTATGTTAATACCATTTTCACCACAAAACTTTTCAAAGGAGAAATTTTCAAATTCTTTTCCATGATCACTCCTTATGCTAGAAATAGCAAAACTTTTTCATTTTGAATCCTCTTGCTAAGTTTTTCAAAAGCATGAAAAGCCTCATCTTTATGAGCTAGGAATAGAACCCATGTGAATCTACTGAAAATCATCAACAACAACAAAGCCATAACGTTTGCCACCCAAACTTAAAGTTCGGGTTGGACCAAATAAGTCCATGTGTAGAAGTTGAAGTGGCCTAGAAGTGGACACCACATTTTTGGGCTTAAAAGAGGTTTTGGTTTGTTTGCCTTTTTGACATGCTGCACAAATTTTGTCTTTTTCAAAAGTAAGGTTAGCAAACCCGAAACAAAATTCTTTCTGGCCAATTTTGAAATCAAGTCCATGCTTGCATGAGCAAGCCTTCTATGCCACAACCAACTATCCTTGTCATTTAGAGCTGAAAGACATTTTATATTATCTGAGGAATGCTCTCTAAATGAATAATGTACACATTTTCAAATCTATGTCCAACAAACAAGACTTTCTTACTTTCAATATTTTCAACAAGACATATTGATGATTTAAAAATGACTCGGTTTCCCTTATCACATAATTGACTAATACTCAAGAGATTATGTTTTAAATCATCAACTAGAAGTACATTCTCAATTATGGGATTAGGAGACATACCAATGCTACCAACACCGAGTATCTTTCCTTTGCCATTGTCACCAAAAGTAACCGAACCCTTTCCTTTGAGACAAAGCGAGTTAGACCAACTTTTGTCTTCGGTCATGTGCTTGGAGCATCCACTATCAAGGACCCAATGTTCCTTGGTTTCATTGGACTTCAAGCACTCCTACAAAAAGGAATCAACTCTTGACTTTTGGTACCCAAATCTTTTTGGGTCCATTGGTGTTAGAAATAAATTCCTTCACCTTGTCTTTTTGGATCCACACAAATTTGATCCCTTGAGTGGATTTCTTTCTAGTTGGACAAGTGTGTGAGATGTGTACATTCTTTCCACAAAAATTACACATGGCAAAGGTTGTAGATGATTTAATAATCATATCCGAATATAACTTTTGATTACCAACCGAAACATACCAATCCACTTTTGTTGAAACAACATCTTTGGGAACCAAGAAGAATATCAAGATTTCTTTTTCCTTGAGTGAATCTGCAAGATCTTGAGTAAGAGAGTCAACTTTCTTCTTCAAATCAATGTTTTCAGATTTTAAATCATTGGACTCTTCTTGCATGATTTTCTCATTTTCTTTTGTGACTCTTGCAAGATTCCCTCCAAGAGAAACAACTTGGTATTTCAAAGTATCATTTTCTTGAATAAGTGCATCAAGGTTCTTTTTAAGACAACAATACTTTGAAAACACTCTTTTCAATTCAAGATATTGTTCATCAAATGCATCTTGTAATTCATCAAAAGAGAAAGAAAAAATTGAAGAGTCTTGTACCTCATCTTCATTATCCTTTGCCATGAAGCATAGATTTGCAACTTCTTCATCACTATCACTATCACTTTCATCAGACTCTCCCCATGCGGCCAAAAAGCTTTCTTTTTGTCTTTGAAATCCTTTGATTTCTTGTGGGATTCAAGGTTGGGCAATTCGTCTTTATATGTCCCGGCTTCTTGCATCCAAAAGCAAATAATGTCATTTTTCTTGCTACTATCACCTTTGTAGCTTGTTTTCCTTGGAATCTCTTGGTGAACAATGTCATTTCTTCATCATCTTTGGAAGACTCATCATCATTAGAGCATGAGGCTTTCAAGGCAATGCCTCTTTTTCCTTTTCCTTCATCCTCATCTTCCTTTACTTGGTTCATCTCATGTGTCATGAGAGATCCCATGAGCTCATCCAAAGAAAGCTTTGTCAAGTCTTTGGCTTCTTGAATGGCGGTGACCTTGGTTCCCAAGCTTTTGGTAGACACCTAAGGATCTTTCTCACCATTTCAACATTAGTATATTCTTTACCAAGAGATTTAAGACCATTTATAATATCAGTAAAGTGAGTAAACATAGATGAAATATTTTCATCGAGTTTCATCTTAAAAAGTTCATAACTATGAACAAGCATACTAATCTTGTTCTCTTTAACTTGATTTATACCTTCATGGGCCACTTGAAGTTTGTCCCAAATTTGTTTCGCTGTATCACAACCGGAAACAAGATTAAATTCATTTGAATCAAGTGCACAATATAACACATTCATAGCTTTAGAATTTAAAGACATAAGCTTAAGATCAGCGTCATCAAAATTCTTTTCATCCTTCAACGTACCTTCCTGTCTTAGGAAATTTAGGACCTCTAGAAATGATTCTCCACAGATCGTAATCAACGGCTTGGATATAATTCTCATCCTTGCCTTCCAATAGTTATAGCAAGTCCCATTGAACAAAGGTGGTCTATTTGTGGATTGACCTTCAGCTAAAGAGGAACTAACAAGGGTTGTCATACATAGAGATATTAAACCTCAGCTCTGATACCAATTGAAAGTCTAAATAACAACCCAAGAGGGGGTGAATTGGTTTTAATAAATTTTAAAACTTTTTCAAGATAATTTAAGCAGTATAACAATAAAGCATAAAGCACCACAAAGAGAGATATGAAACGTGTGAAAAGGAGAGATAGAGTTAGAGAGATGACACGTAATTTTAGGTGGTTCGGCAACACTTGCCTACGTCCACCCCCAAGGCTATTGACTTCCTTGGGCTTCCTTCACTATTCTTCAAATAGTAAGTACACCTTAGCTTCCCAGTGCTAAGGAACCTTTACAAAGCATTTTTCCGAGCTCACGCTTTAACTCACTTCACAAATCCCAAAATCTAAGGGATTTCTTCTACCCACACGAGTAGGACCAAGTGTTTACCCAACACTCAAGTGATTTTCAAAGGATAGGTACAAAGGAATATTAGAAAATGGCTCTCAAAGCCGAATATACAAGTGGAAAGTACAAAGGTGCACAAGAAGACAAGATTCTCTATAGAAAGCTGAAGTTTGGCAAGGGAATCACAAGCTTTCTTGGTAGGTGCAATCTTCTCTCTTCTTCAAAGCACTTTCTCTCTCTAGAAGTTAGGTCAAGAGTAAATAGCACGTTTGGTTTCTTTTTCTCTCTAACTTCTTCTATTTAAACCTTCTTTTTCTTCAACAGTCTTCAAAGTCATCGAAAGCACCGTTGGAAGGGCACCCACGTCTTTTTAGAGCATTTTGAATGTTTTGACGTCGTTCCAGATTTTCTTCAAAATCATGTATGTGTTGACACATGGTTAGCATGTGTTGACACATTAAAAATTGATCTAGAGTTGTGCTCTTGGGAGACAGTGCAATATATCGACACTAGACTTCAATGTGTCGACACCATGAAATTGGTCTGGAATTGTTGTCTTGGGTGTCAGTGCAATGTGTCGGCACTATGAAACTTGGTCTGAAATTGTTGTCTCGAGTGCCAATGCAATGTGTCGACATCGTGAAACTTGGTCTGAAATTGTTTTCTCGGGTGTCAATGCAATGTGTCAACACCATTAGGCAATGTGTCGACACCATCATACTTGAGAGAAAATTCAGCATCTTTAACAGTGTCCAATCCATTTCAACATCTTAAAACACCTACAATATGAAAATTGATTTATCAACTTATGTAATGGTGTTCAAGTCCAATTAGAAATATTTTAGATAGAAAACCTCAATCTTTTGAAATATATCTTTTAGAAAAGAGGATTGACAATATAAAATCTAAAAGCCTTCAAAACTTAGAATTTTTATTATCATCAAAACCAAATATAGATTGTTTTGCAAAACAACCTTGGGCTAAGAAATTTTTAGTCAAAGCTATTGAGACGTAAGAAGTAACAGTATGCAATGCATTTCTTCAACCAATAAAAAAACAGAAGAAGAATTATTGATTTTGAGAGAATCTTCACTTGTAGCCCGGTCTGAACTTTAACCAAAATATTATTTATCTGTTTGAACTACAAACTTTATCATATTTAGCTCTCAAACTATCAAAATGCATTACTATATATTGTTCTCCCTCTAGTAAGATCCTGCGGGTGAAATGTATAGAAAATAGACTACATAGCACAATATCGACAATATTTTGGTAGGGCAAAGTTTCATAAAGCAAGCACCTCTTTCACATAAGAAAATATAGATTGATGTATTTTGGTAGTTAAGGGGCTAAATATGATGAAATTTATAATTTAGCCGGAAAATGATATTTGGGTGATAGTTCAGGAGCTAGAAGTGAAGATTTTCCTTAATTTTGGTGTGGCCACCAACGATTTGTGAGGATAATCTTTCAACTATTGATAAAAGCATAAGAGAATACTTTAAATTATCTCCTTTGGGTTTGACAAAGCACAAAATGATATCATTAATTGGCAAGTACCGCAACATCATATCTCGAGATATAAGTACCTAGTCCGGTATATATTAATCTTCTTCCTGGTGAGTTTATCCTACTTGATGATGCCAAAATCACCAAATGAGCCAATGATCCGCAAGCCCAAAGCCTAGTATATGAACCTGCAAAAAAGGAGCAATGGTGGTGACACTAAGAGGAATCCTTTGATGTCAAAGTCGGAGATTTTGAGCTCAGTGAATGTATATTCTAAAGCGTCGTAAAGCGTGTCTAACAAGGAAGGCGTACCTTTCTTTTTTATAGCCTTGGAGGAAGAACAGTTGGAGTAGAACTAGGATAAGAGCCGGGGATAAGATACAAAATATTATGACTTTTCAAGTATCTTCTGCCAATGTTCGAAAATATATGTATAGATAACAAATTAAAGATACTACCTTTATGCATTCAAAAGTACATTAAAGTTGAACTCCAATAATCTTGTATAAACAATCTATTGATCTTGTCGTTTTATCAAACGTGTGACATTTAGGCAGTTAACCGTCAACATCACTTAAAATCTCTGCTTTCTTACGTGTGAGTCTTTTACAGTGTGATTTCAAGGTTGAATCAGGATACTCCTCAAATTACTAAACTATAGTCCAATTTTTAGAGAGAGATACAACACGTAGGCACTATAACATTCAATGTTGCCATATATATTACGCCTTTCTCTCTCTCAATTGGAGCATCAAATTTAGTCAGTAAAATGGGGAGGATCTCAATCCTTTCAAATTACATTCTTACTAGAATCAATATGATTTAGAATTATCTCCAATTTATTGTTCGAATTAGATGGTCCAATCGGCAGGAGAAAAACGCAGCATATTAGCTCTACAATATTCATGTTGCCTGTATTAGTTTTATGGCAGTGTGAGTCTTATAGCATTGAATTCATATTGTCTTTTTTTCTTCAAATTGAATAATTTTGTCATTAAATTAGAGAGGATCTTTTTTCAAAATCAGACTATCTAACTTAAATTATATGGTATAATGCATACAAAGACACAATATGTGAGTCCAACACTACCTAATTCTACTCTTATTTAACTTCAGATACTGTGGGTACTATAATATTTTATGTATATTGAATTCATGTCTGAGTTGTTTTTCTACGGACTGCACTATATAATTCAGGTAAGGAATTATAGAGAATGCTCGTCTGTTAAGCACTATCTTAAATGGGTCCTTATGTGTGTTTGAAAATCAACTTAAAATTTCAAATTTCTAAAACTATTATCCATACATTCATGAAACATAAGTTATGCACATTGACTGTGACAATGATGTGGCAGCTTGATTTCCTTCGGTTGTGTTCTCAAACCATTGGCATTTTTTTTTTTTTTAAGGTTAAAGACTCTTTTTTTATCCCTTAGTTTTGCCTTCATTTCAAAATGATCGTTGTATTTTGCAGTAGATCATAGACACAATCTTAAGGTTTGGACAAAGAGAAAAAAACAAAAAAAATTTCTTTCATCTGTTTGCCGTCCAAAGTTAACAGATTAATACGACATGCCCAATAATATTGGGCTACATGTCCAATTCATCAAATCACATATTCAAGGTCACATAAAAAAAATACGAAACTAATATAGACTGATACAAAATTGTAAATAACAAATTTAAATAAATAAATAAAGAAATAATACAAATTTAATAAAATACAAAATTACATAGTTGAATTGAATGAAATAAAATGTTGGTTTAATCAAAACAAATCAAATTTATTTACATTTAATCAACTACGGTAAACTAAAAAAACGTAATTGGACGTAAATCGCACAAAAAAAACTATTTCCTCCCATGCATTTCCACCTTGCTGAAGGTCGAGTGGGGCTGAGTTTTGCCCCATCGTGAGGTGGCTGCAAGCCACCTTCAGTGGGGCGGATCTGGTCAAGTGGGTCGGCCGCAAGCCTTACATGCATGTGTTGTCACTAGGCAAAGCGCCTGCCAAGCGCGGGGCAAGCCATGCCCCAAGTGTGTGCAAACCATGCGGGCATGTGCTAGGCACATGACTGCCACCTCCTAGATGGACTCGGACAACCTCATCTCGGCATCGGCCGACATACATGGCCCCATGTTTGGCATGTCGAGCCTCAGTCCTTCAAGATTTCCTTGTGGCCGCCCTTATGGCTTTCTCGTAGGCGGAGGCAAGGGGAACGAACAGGGGCCATCGCTCCAGTTGGCTCTCCCCAAAAAAAAATTTTACACCTTTTTTTTTTTTTTTTTTACCAAGCCCTCCCCCCTCAACCTGCCCAGATGCCTCAGCCCGCCCCCTAGGCCCAAGTAGCCCAGCCCAGCTCGTTAATCAGTCCAACCTCTTTTTTCTTTTTCTTTTTTTAAAATTAACAATTCACCCTTTGCTTAAAAAAAAAAAATTATAGTGTTTTTAGTCCTTAATTTTTTATATTTTAACTCTTACGACATTTTTTTGCATTACGTAGTAAATTTTTTTTTGTCATTTTTCTTTAGGAGTTTATCCCCTTTCGATTGCATTTATGGATTCGCCACTGGCTTTTCTCAAGTCTCTATCAAGTCCCTATTGTCCATTGCAAAACTCGAAGATAATTTTTGAAATGAGGACAAAACCAAGTATTTTTTCCAACTTTTATACTTTATCGTTTTTTTTTTTTTTTTTTTTTTTTGGTCGAATTGTCCAATTGGAGGACCTAAGTGGCATGTAGAACCGTTATTAGTCCACGTGATTGATATATTTTGCTCCTTTATGGATTTTTTGTCTACCATTTTTATTTGTCAAGACAATTCTCTTCAACGCGATTTCGTAAATTTATTTTCTTCCACTTTTCTATTGGTTTGTCGCCTCTTATTTTATTTGTCATTGTTGGTCTTTTCAACCGGTTTCGCGTGTCATCTATAATTATTATTTGGAACCGCAAGCTCAACTAAGGACTTTTTTTAAGCTATGTCTAAACGAGAGGACTATTGATGGATAAACAACATGCTTCCTTTTTGGTAACCTCTCAAGGTTTTCAAGCTTTCTTGTCCATACGGCCAACCACATTTCCCTTTTCGTTATCCACTTGCTGTACTTCTGCTGTTTAAAGGGATTCTAAGATAGCATCTACTCTGTTTCCGCATTGACCTATAGCTTTGATAAATTGTTGTCAATGGTAAGTTGAGATAAAATTGAACAAGGCTTGCAGCTTGAGGAAGAAATGGCATGCTTCTCCTTGAAAGACGATATAGATGATTTCTTGGCGCAGGCTTTATTTGTAAATTATCTCCGCCTCTGGCATTGCCTATACATACTTCTTTATATTCTTTCTGGTGGTACCGTTGAATTATACTTCTTTATCTTTGATCAGTTCCAAGAGGAGGAAAGAGAAAAGGTAAAAGAGAGCAAGGGAATAGAAACAGATGGCCTCTCTTGACGAAGGGAGACTGTCGCTTCCGGGAGATGATCATCTACAGGTAAACCACTCTGCATCATTAATGGCTGCGTGGGGGTGATCCACTCCCCCCCAACACACACACACACACAAAGAAATGTTTGTAAACTTTTGGTTTCAGTTCAAAATTTGAAGAAGAAACTGACGTTATAGCACTCCTATTCAAAAATTTCTTGTTTTTTTGTCTGTCGGGTAATAAAAAATTTTAGTTCCCACAAAAAGTTTGCAAGTAAAATGAAGTTGAATATTTCAATTTGGAACTTACTAATTCCAAATAGACTTCGCTAATAATTAATTTGGAAGCATATTCCACTCATTCTAGATCAGATTTTTCACGCCAATGCCTCCGAAAAAATCGACTCCTTTGTGGTAAATCTGTAACTTTCTGAGTTCAATCTTTATCTGAAAGCATATATTGCCTAACATGTCGAGTTCATTAGAATATGATTTTTGTTCCCTTTGTCGGAATTTCACTTGTCAATTCTTTTGTTGCTGTTTCTTTTGCTTTGTTTTTGTTTTTTTTTTTTTTTTCCTTCCTCCTATTGGACTTCAATAGTTTTGATGTTGTAGCATGATATTCTCAGAACGAAAGCAGAGGACTCTGCACAGGAGACGACTCGGTTGACTTCAAGGGGAGGCCTGCTCTAAAGAAGAAAACTGGACTGTGGAAAGCATGCCCCTTTGTTCTAGGTTACTATTCGTCTAACGCAAATTCCTCAAGCCTGTAATACTTTTATTCATTTTCTGACAGATTGTAATACCAAGTACAGGTTTTGGATGCTGTGAGCGTTTGGCATTCTTTGGGATCTCCAGTAATCTTGTCAATTATCTCACTGACAGATTACATGAAGGAAACGTTTCTGCTGCAAAAAATATTAATAACTGGAAAGGCGCTTGCTATTTCATTCCACTCCTCGGTGGTATCTTGGCCGATACTTTCTTAGGAAGATATTGGACTATCGGTGTCTTCTCCACAATATACTTTCTGGTAAACCTAAGATGAACTCTACTTCTTTCATGAATTTACTCGATTCTTTCCTAATGTTGGATAATTGCTTATTTAGGGAATGTGTACACTGACACTGTCGGCATCAGTTTCTGCATTGAAGCCTGCTGACTGTGTGGACTCCGTATGCCCTTCAGCTACAACATCTCAGTATGCTGTATTCTTCACTGGACTATATCTGGTTGCACTTGGGACTGGGGGTGTCAAACCGTGTATTTGGCCCTTTGGACCAGATCAATTTGATGACACCGATCCTAAGGAAAAGGCAAAGAAGGGACCCTACTTCAACTGGTTTTACTTCTCTAACAACGTTGGTGCTCTTGTCGCAAGTAGTTTTCTGGTGTGGCTCCAAGACAATGCTGGCTGGGTTCTAGGATTTGGCGTTCCATCATTGTTTATGGGCATTGCTATTTTGAGTTTCTTTTCAGGAACTGGATTCTATAGATTTCAAAAACCAGCGGGAAGCCCTCTCACAAGAATTTGCCAGGTTTTTGTTGCATCATTCCACAAGTGGAAGCTGGTGGTCCCAACGGATAGTAATCTCCTCTATGAAGCACAAGACAAAAGATCCGCAATCAAAGGAAGCCGTAAACTGGAGCACAGTGATGGACTGGAGTAATTTCCTTCTTCATTCCCCTGAATTTTGGTACCTTTAGTCACTATGAACTGTCTAGATACTTCTCGACTGCTGAAAGGAAATTCAGACGTATTGTTTTCTGGATTCTTCGACTGAAAACAAAAATTTGCTCCACAAACGAAATTCTAATGAACTTTTTTTCTTTCTTTCGTAGGTTCCTCGATAAAGCTGCTATAATATCAGAGGCTGAGAAAAGCAACCCCGACTCATTGAGTTCATGGAGGCTTTGCTCTGTTACACAAGTGGAGGAACTGAAAATCCTGATCCGTATGTTTCCAATCTGGGCAACCGGAATCATCTTCTCCGCTGCTTATGCCAAATGTCTACATTGTTTGTTGAGCAAGGGAAGACGATGGACAAACACATCGGTTCTTTCTCCATTCCTCCTGCTTCTCTATCAATCTTTGCCATCATCAGCATCATTATTTGGATCCCCATCTACGACATAGTTCTGGTCCCAATTGCAAGGAAGTTTACTGGGAAGGAGAAGGGCATTTCCGAGGTGCAGCGAATGGGAATTGGCCTTGTTCTTTCAATCCTGAGCATGGCAGCTGCTGCTATACTAGAGATGAAGCGACTGCATCTTGCAAGAGAGCTTGGGTTGGTTCACAAGGAGTCTGCTCTACCAATCAGTATTTTTTGGCAAGTTCCACAATATTTCTTGTTGGTTGCCGCGGAGGTTTTCACATTCATTGGGCAGCACGAATTCTTCTATGAGCATGCACCAGATGCCATGCGAAGTTTATGCAGCGCATTGTCACTGCTCACTAATTCATTGGGGAGTTATGTGAGCACTTTACTTCTTACCATCGTAACCTCTTACACGACAAAGGGAGGGAAGCCTGGATGGATACCAAATAACTTGAATGAGGGTCATATGGACTATTTTTTCTGGTTATTAGCGGGACTCAGCTTCTTAAATCTTCTGGTGTATATTGTTTGTGCCAAAATATACAAAGAGAAGAAGACTTCTTGAGGTTGCCAGCTCATCTAAGAAGCCAATATGTACGGGGTTCAAGAGGTTTTGTTTAACCTGATGTTTAAGTCGTAAGTTTTTGGAAATTTATCAAAAAGCTTGGGAAAAGAGAGATTGTTTGAGTTTTCGCTCACTTGACAAAAAAAAATGGTACCAATAAAGATTTCATCCATTGCGAGGGACTAGCTTTTGGCCCTAACAACTATATATGTTCGTTCGATCGGGGAAATAAGGATAGAATGGTCGTACCCACCGATTCTTCGTTGGAATGACAATCATGCTATAAGGAGATATTCCCGAGGGAAGAGGGACAAAAAAATAAAAAGTGTCTCAAAATGATCCATTCAAATTGTAACGAGGAAGCATAATAAAACTTATCATTTCATTTGGGATGGAAATGTTTACACCAAATAAATTGATTTATTTATCTTGACCGTCTTATGTTTTGGAGTAACCCAATTTAGAGTGTATTTATGAGCAAAAATCAATTGGAGTTCCAATTTGTTTGATTACACCCCTCATTCATTCGTTTTGACAGTTAAACCACAAGAAAAATGATTGAAATGCTTCTTCAACGCAAAATTACTAAAAACAATGAAAAATTCGAACACAAAATATCTTCTAAATAAAAATATATAAATTATATTATCTTTATCTATTTATTTTTTATTTTCCATTTCATTTTTTATTTTTTCTAATTTTATCTGGAAGGGCATTTCGGTCAATTCACATAACTTCCATTTGATTTAACAGTTAAATCAAAGGGGGATTGATCGATTTTTACTCATACATATGGGCCGTGAAATCCCACGATTAAGGTAACATAAAAGGGGGTAAATTAAGTTTTAAACTTTTTTCGACAAACCTCAAAAATGCAAGTATTGAATCCCAAGTAAGCAATTGATGGATTTCCACTATAGCCCCTTGTAGTCAAGAGAATAACTTTTACACAAAACTTAAGAACAATCTAGTGTATAACTCTCTATAATAGTAGATTAATACAGTCAAAGATCTATCTCACAAGCTCACATAAAAAAAGAAGGGTTGAAGAACATCGATTTTGTATGGAAGCTTTGTCAATTGAAAACCAAGGCTCAAAGAAGTTTGTAGATGAAATTGTAAAGTTCAGCAAGCTTAGAAACGTCTATGAAAGTTTTCTTTTAAAGACCCCATTTAAAAAATAGTCTTTTTTCAAGTTGAGTAATTTTAGAACTACCGGTCGACCGAACACCATATACTATTGGATTCAGTACCTGTGACCGTGGATCCCGTAACGGAATTTAGCATTTTAAATTAAAACATATTCTAAATGTTGTACTCTAGTACCTGTTGCCATTGACATTATAACAAAATTTTAGATTTGATCTGGAATATTTTTTACTGATTGAAACTGAATCCAGTAGTGAATTTCACTTAAAATAGTCGCTTAACAACTTAGGGCTTTAGAACGGTTACATCCAATAAGACAAATGGAGGCAGTTGTTTTACTTAGTGGTCCGATAGGTGTCGTGAGGTAGTGAATCCGGTTAAAACAAAGGGGTGAAATTTTGGTTCTTTTACAGGTTACAACCGGTGTGCAACCGATAGTCCTTCCGGTAAGTCAAAATTAATTTTAAAATAAAGTTTGGACTTCTATTTTTGAAATTAACTCATAGAATATATCTTTGAAATAATTGGGATAATCAAATGCAAATTTACTAATATAAATAAATATTTTAGAGATTTGTGGAACAACAAGGACCATCTGAAAATTTAAGAGAAAGAGATGAGAAAGAACCGATGTGAATGATGAGAAGAGTCACTCCATTGGCAATGGTTACTTCATATCTGCCACTGTATGGCTAACATTGTCTAGGTTTGCAAGTTCATTTGTTGTGTGAGCAGAGGCTCTTATGCCTGTGTACCAGTCCAAAGTGGGAGTATCGTTGATGGTACAAGATGAAAAAGCTTCAACAAGATTGGCCGAGGGAGTACTATTTTCCTAGTGATTCCAACATCCTCCTCGTTGGGTAGTTAAAGCCAAAAGAGTACTAGTAGTATTCTCAATCGACTTAATAAAGATTTCATGACTTCCAGCTTTAGGTACAATGTCGTTGAAACAAGGAAGAGGTGGGAACTGAAAACACAGCAGTAGAGAAAGTTGCAAAAGAAGGGCCAAGACCAAGTAAATACTAATGAGACTTATCCGTATCATCAACTGGGGGGGCCGTTACAAGCTGATCACAGAGAGCTTTAAAGGCTTTAGAATGTTCACCAACACTTTGATGTTATTTCTAGATGAGCTGAAGATCAACTTGATGCGAAACTCACCCATTTTTTATCTATTAGAAAATGAATTCTCAAGAGTGTTAAAGCTCAGTCATCAGCAGCTGTGGCATCTACCTCAACTTTTTCAACACCGTGTCAACACACCTCATCAACTCTTTGAGCTGTTCTAGAATAGTGTATTGTAACCATAATATTCTATACATGTTACTCTTACCATAATACCAGGGAACAAGATTCTCTAGTTGTTAGCATTTTGACACCGAGCGAATAGAGAATTATTCTGCAAGCTAGTTCTCCCAATAATCCACAACAAAGATACAAGAGATACGCCCAAAAACAGATAGAAAACATCTCTAATATTAAGAGAATTATGAATGTTAGCTCAAGATTGCTTCTTGAGCTGTCTAACTCAATTTTGATGATAACAAATGACAAAATAGCTTTGAAGTATGTTTAGAATATGTGGTTATCAATCCATTATTCAATCAATAATACTCAATTGTATTTAAATCTCTCTCAAGTTTATTACGTCCTATATTCAATTTAAACATCATGGGATGCACCTAAACTATTGTATTTTTCATTGTAGGAGTTTTCATATTGAAATGGAAAGGATTGCATATCAAAAAAAGCTAAAAATCTTCTTCTGCCAAGATGTTGTCGACACATTGCACAGTTGCCAGGATGTCATTTTGATGGTGTCGACACATGAGAAGATGGTATCGATACATGTACGGAAGTGTCGACACATGCCACAGGCACCTGCGAGTTAGTTCCAAACTTGAAAATGATGTCGACACAAGGCATATATGTGTCGACACATGTTGCGAGAACCCTGTTTTTAAAACTATGACTCAGCACGGAAATCAAGACGTTGTGGCACTTAGGGCATCTCTCCAATATTCCAAAAAGGCCCTTCCCCAAGACTGAAGACTTATAAAGACTACATTATTAAGAGAGAAAAGACATCTTTTACATCTTTACCATCATCAATTTTGACCTAGCCTCCAAAAAGAGAGAAAAGCGCAAAAGAACAAAGCTACATGTTTCCCAAGAGATCTGCTACTTTCTTGCTGCCATCACTATCAGATCTTGTCTTGTAGCCATTTATTGAGCATTGTTTTGCTGATCTAATTTTTAGAGCTATTTTTATCATTCCTATCATTAAACCTTTGAAAAACCTTTAAGTGTGGGATACACTTGGGCCTACTCGTGAGGATAGAAGAAATCTCATAGGCTTTGAGATTTGTGATTCGAGTTGAAGAGTGAACTCGAGAAAACTCTTGTAAGGTTACTTAGCACCCGGAAGCTAAGTTGTGAACATTATTGGATTATAGTAGAGAAGCCCAAGGAAGGCAATAGCCCTGGGAGTGGATGTATGTAAGTCTTGGCCGAACCACCTAAAAATTGCGGTGTTATCTCTCTTCCTTATCTCTCTTACTGTATTCCTATCATTTATTGTTCTTCGTCTTATATAGTATTAAGTATTTTTCAAATCTGCGTCTTTATTGGAAAAAGTCTAATAATTTGTTTAACCCAATTCATCCCCCTCTTGGGTTGTTATTTGGACTCACAATGAATAATCAAGAATGTCAAAACCTTTACCCACAAGCTGGGATATATAGCTAAAATTTGTCCAATAGAGAATTTTACCAAAATTGACAAAATTTCATTAAACAGGCCAAAAATAAATACATGCAAAAAGAAATAGTCTACCAAAACTCTGGCTCAAATCGGGTCCAAAATCGTCTCATAATCAATAAATGTAAAATTACCATAAAATGAAAAGAAAAGTTAAAATTAAGGATTCAAAAAGGAAAATGGTGGAATTTGAGGTCGAAAATGACAATCACCAAAGCGTAACACACTCAAATAGTTGCGAAGATGTGCGCGCCGGAAAGAGCTTTCCGAATTGGGGTCATACGCGTGATTCTGATACCCATAGTCAAAGATATGGCTAAAATACCGAAGCACACTCAAACTTACCCCAATTACTGAAAATTCAACGTTTCCTTCCATCTTTGCACTAATCTGCCAACTGAAGGTATCTCAGCGCCATCAATGTGTTATCTGACAGCTCATCATCCTCTAGCTCGGATCCTCCAGCATCACATTTCAGTCCTGTATAAATATATTCTCTTCTACGCGTGAATATGTGATGAAAGGAAAATCATTTTATTCTGGAGTTTTTTATGGTATCAGAGCCTACCTAACAATTGTCATATGGTTGAAGATTAAGTCACTGTGAGTGATCCGTCACCCGCCTCTTCTTCTTCTCCCACCATCACCACCATTAACACCATTAACACCATTACCTCTTTTCTCCATCTTGTTATTGTGAAGTTAACCCATTATAATTATCTGCTATGGAAAGATGAGATGATTTCGTACCACCATGGACAACATCTGTATGTCTATGTTGATGGAAGCTATACTTTGCCACCTCTTTTTCTTTCTAGAATCATAACTCCGAATCCAACAAACACTGATTGGGTTCAACCAAATCAATTAATTTTTAGTGTACTCATCTCCTCTCTTTCTGAGAATTTGATTGCTCATGACCTCCCATGTAGTCTGGCTAGCTCTTAGAATTTGTTTGCATCCAAAACTCTAGCCCATCTAGGTCAACTGCATTTTCAGCTAGCCACCCTGAAGAAAGGGTCTAAATCCATCATTGAGTTTTTTTCATAAAACTAAGCTCCTCACAAACACCATGACAACTGCTGGTTGACCACCTTGTCCTCTCTGAAATTTAATTCCTAGTTGCTTGCTAGCCTTTGTATAGAGAATGACTCTCTTGTAACTTTTGTCACCACAAGGCCTGATCCTCCTCCTTCCAAGGAACTGTTCAGCCATTTAATCACTCATGAGGCTCGACTTACTCATCAGGCTGCCTCTCTCAATTCTTTTGAGATTACTGCAAATGTAACCACCAAGCCCAACGATTCTCCTTACCGTGGTCATCGCTCTAGTCGTAACTGTGGTTCTTCTCGTAGTCACAGTTGTGGCCAAGGAGGTTCGTCTTCTTCGTACTCCTCTGATGAGCGTTCTTATTGTCAAGTCTTTTTTAAACCTACATGCGACTCTTCAATGTTATCATAGATATCAGTCTTATCAATCTCCTCCTCGTTTGTTCACTGGTCATTATTTCTCCATTCCATCAGTTGTTGACTTCAATTGGTAACCAGACTCTACTGCTACTAATCACATGACAAATGATTTCTCAAATCTCACCATTCATCCTTCTAAGTACTCTGGTGATGATCGAGTTTGTGTTGGTGATGCTTTTGCCCTTCCCATGCAACATAATCGTGGCTCCACCATCTCTACTCCTCACATCAATCTTCTCCTTTTATAACCTTTTACATGTTCGTTTGCTTACTAAAAAATTATTTTATGTACGTCAATTATGTGAAGATAATTCTATTTATTTTGAGTTTCATTCACATTTTTTATGTGTTAAGGATCTACGAACCCAAAAAATTATTCTTCAAAGGCCTACTAGTCTTGATCTCTACACTCTTCCTTCTTCAGCTTCCATATCATCTACCTCATTTTTTTCTCCTCAAGTGTTAAGCAGACCTCAATCTCTCATTGGCACCAGCGCCTAAGGGGATCCTTCCTTAAAGCTTGGTCGTCATCTTCTTCAACGGTTTCAGCTTCCTTTTACAATGTCCACTATTGATTCTCATCTTTGTCTTGCATAATGTCAAGCCAAGTCCCATTCTCTTCTGTTTCCCCGGTACTACTCTGTCAGCACACACCGCTTCAACTGTTTTTTATGGATGTCTGGGGTCCAATGCCTATGTTATCCACAGATGGATTTCGGTTTTATTTTTACATTGTTGATGCATTTAGTCGTTACACTTGGCTTTTTCCTATCCAGTGTAAATCTGATGTTTATCATCAGTTGGTTTCCTTTTCAATAATTAGTGGAAAGGTTTTTTAATCTTAACATTTCCTCTATTCAATTTGATTGGGGTGGAGAGTTTCGTTCTCTTCATAACTTTTTTATCAGTCAAGACATTACATATCATCGGAGTTGCTCTCACTCTCACCAACAAAATGGTACAGTTGAGCGCAAGCACAGACACATTGTGGAATCTGGTCTTGCGCTCCTGGCCCATGCTGCTAAGCCTCATCATTACTGTTAAGGTTTTCGACCTACATTTTTAGGTATCTAAGAATTTAACATGATTCTATCTCGATAATATGAAGTTGGGCGGCCACTAGAAGATAATTCAAAAAATAATAAGCAGAAAGACATATGATATGCCCCTGTTGGAGAAGAGGATGGTGAAGATATGGCAAAACCCTCAAACATGAAAGCGTACTAGGAGAACGAGTCAATTTCGCTTTCTGTAAATTTTAGCGAATTTAACATTATCCCGTTGAGAAGTAGTAGACCAGTTGGTGCAGGAAATGATTTACCATCTCTTGTACGATTAGCCCACATACTACCCTAAGTAGTTGTGTGTGTAAGCGTTTCAAACCATCATTATTGTTAAGGTTTTGGACCTATGTTTTTAGGTATGCTAACATTTTAGTTACTAATGTTTTTGTTCATGTATAGCAATGTCCGGGATTAAATAAGTATAGGGTAAGACGCGCGGAATCGCATTAGAGAAGGCTTGTATTGCAGGAAAGCTGAGTGTTCATGACCCCGATGGTCGTATGGAGGTGATGACAAGGCATCTTCAATGCTTTTTATTCATATTGGTTCACTCGTGTGATCACATGTGCCGTTGGATGCAGCCAAGTGGTCCAAAGTCTCCAATGAGGTTAAGTCTTACGTAATGAACAAAGTGTTAGTAAGTGTAACTTAGAATAAATATTGCTTATGCTTATTATTTACTGTTTAATTATACTAACATTATTTATTTTAGGATGACTTTAACCTTGATTATGTCCGGCCGAAAGATCGAAACACTATGATGTTTACAATGAACACAGCGTACAGAACGCATCGGAACAGAATGCATCAGTACTACTCTTTGTTCCCCAACAAAGAAGAAGCATTAGAACATCCATACCTGAACATGAAGAAGGAAGATTGGGCCCCCATCTACGAATTATTTAGTACTGAAGAATTTCAGGTAAAATTTTTAATTTAATATTTTTATTTATTTATACAATGAGTTTTTTTTACTAAGACGACAGATATACATTGTATTGAAGAAGTAAAATCAACCGTCAAAATAGGGCTAAACTGACGGTTGTTCACACTTTGGTCTCGAGGTCTTTCCAGTGCACGTTAGCTCTAATGGTAAAGAGCTCAATCATCTAAGTGTATTTTCAATTAAGATACAGAGCATGGTCACTTAAACACATAATTAAGGTAATTAATATATATGTCATTTCTTAGTATGTAGAAAGATTCAAAAACTAATCATTAATAATCCTGCATTGCTGTACAAAAAAATGCATACTAATAAGGATGGCGCGTGGACATCAGATAGTGCACCAAAAATTTGTAAGTTATATAAAGTTATATTATGCATTATTAAAATTTAATATTCAATGTATTAACTTTACTTTTTTTCTCCTTACCTTTTACAAAAAGATGGAAACGCTATAGTTAGAGCACGAGTCCGAGAGAAGGTCATTTACAAAAGTGCAGATTTTCAAAGACGTCTTAGGGATGAAAGCGGGTTACGTACGTGGTTTAGGCTTTTCAATGCAGCACATTGGAGCATCTTCTTCAGTGTCGTCCAATGATCTGGTCCGGAGATTGGGGGAGGCTAGAGTAGAGATAGAGGAGATGAGGGCTAGACAGATGGAATATGAAGAGCTACTTGTCAGGCACACAGAAATGGAGTAGACAATAGGTGAGCATCAGCAGTATTTGGAGCAGCAGTAGCGGAAGCAACAAGAGGAGCAAGAACAGAGGCTGGAACGAATGGAACAACAAATTTGTGAGCAGATGATGGAGCACATAAGGCAACTCACATCACATTTGAGACCTAAAAGAAGATTTCGGTAGATTTATATTTTAGACTTGATTTCAATTATGTTTTCCATTTACTATTTTGACGATTAAATATTTGTAGACAAGTATTAATTCTATTTTATAATTAATATAATTTCATCACATCCATGTGTAATACAGATTTAAATCCATAATTTAAAAATTATAATAACGTTCGAAATCCATAAATAAACATGCGCACGTTTTGCTCCAAATAATGTCCCCACGTTTAATACCATCCACGCGCTATTTTTTAATGATCGTCTGCACTCTTATGAACCGTTCGCACACTATATTCCCTGGCATTTTTCTTTCTCCCTGAAAAAAGAGGTAACGTCCGCATATGTTGTAAACGCCTGCAGACGTTACATTCGGTGACACTTATTTTTTCATCACAATTACGCAATATGTAGGCATGGTTAATTTGGACCCTGCACACGTGTTTCAATGATGAATTAGATTTTTTCATGCACTACATAGCCGACTCACTCAAAAATGAGCAGCACAAAGGCTATCTCAAGTATAAGAGTTATGTCATTGAATAATTCGCCCAAAGGCCAAATCATCTCCTCAAGGAAAATGGACTTATTTCAAACCAGCGAAGAAATAAGGAGAAATAGTAACAAAGAAAAAATAAAAATGGTGATATGTGCAATGAGTGTAAAAATGAAACATAAAAGTTACTGAACACAGTTCCGATTCATATTTTTGGATTTGGGAGTTTGAAACAAAATTAAAGCACAACGACGGTAAGAAAATACCAGAAAGTAAATGATGCTAAGTAAATGGCAGAAAGTAAACAGCGAAAAGTAAATGATAGAAATTAAAGATCGAAAAGTAAAGACGGACTGTGAATGACTAGAAATGAATAAAACTTCACAAGATTCTTGGATTAAGTAATAGATCGTCATTACAACCCAAGTTTTAAGCTAAAAGAAAGCAAGAACAGCAAGAAAATTAACTAAGATTGGAATGGAACTACAGAAAATTAAAGGGCAAGAACTTGATTCTAGTTTCAAGGAATTGAAATCAAATACACTAGATTCATAAAGTATAAAGAAAACTACTCTACTCAAACTGAAAAGGAATTAAAGAAAAAGGTAGATAAAGAGAGAGCCAAAAAGGGAAAAAAAAAAAAAAAAAAAAAAAAAAATGAAAGGGGTTTTTTTTTAAAAAAAAAAAAAAGGAGAAGAGGGAGTGGGGTATTTATAGGATTTGGCCAAGAGGAAATAGAAAAAGATACCAAATTTTGTTAGAGAAAAGATGTCAAAATCGATTAGAGGAGAGAAGCACAAAATGCCAAATTCTTTTAGAAGAGAGAAAAAAAGATACCAAATTTGGTTAGAGAAAAAATACCAAAATCGGTTAGAAGAGAGAGTCATAAAATGCCAAATTCAGTTAGAGAGAGAAAAAAGATACTAAATTTAGTTAGAGAAAACATGCCAAAATAGGTTAAAAGAGAGAGGCAAAAGATGCGAAATTCGGTTACAAAGAGTCCTCTCTCATCAAGCTGGCTCTTCTCTTGCTCTTGGACAATTGATATCTTCTAGAAACTCTCTTGTTTTTTCATGTGTCCAGTAGACTGTGTGTTGTCTTTTACGGGTCCAAAGAGTAATTAATTTTATCATTCTGCACAAAGAATATTTAATTAGCTATTGATATCATATAATTGAATTTATGAAACAATTACAACATGAATAATCATAGCACTCATGATAAAGAAAATGATTCTTCAAATGTATCTAGATATAATATGAGCTAGGTACATGATGTTCGGGAATAAACTGTTGTTTGAAAATTTAATTTAATTTCAAGTCGTACAATAAAGGCATAAACCATGCTATTTTATCAATTTAAATTATAACTTGCATTAATGTCTCTTAATCAATTTTCCATCTAAAACCAATAATTATGACGTGAAAGAATTAACAATTTTACTTGTAGTAGATGTATTAATCATGCAATATTTTAGCTCAATCAATATCGTGCGAACGTGTTATCTAAACGGACCAAATGCAACTAATGCATGGCATAAGTGTATTTATGACGCCAAATGATAACCGTCCGAACTGATAGAGTTACCTTCCAAACGATTTTTCCTGATGGAACTCACAAAACGTCACGCAAAATCTTTCGTGACACGTTTATAGTGACAAACTGCCTGTCAAAATTTTTTTGACACCAAAAAGTTATAAGAGGCCCCAGCTAGTAGACGAGTTAAAGGAAGTGAGTCTGCCTCAGAGTCTTCCCATTCCACCTTGGATCCCGAGTCGTCGATTGGTCTAATGGATATTTTGGAAGCCGTAGGGCAGCGAAGCTTGAAGCCCAGCCCTCCCGTTGCTCGAGATCAAGTTCCTGTTCCTCCTCAATTTTCTCCCACTCTTAAGAGGGCTGACAAGGTGGTCGATGCAGGGACCTCTGACATTCCTCATGTTGAGACGACTTGGCAACCATTTCAAGGGGCAGCAGATCAAGTCGAGAATTTGTTGCCAGGCTTCTCCTCGTATGTGAAACAGCTTTTGTTGGACTATCACGCCACGTCTTCGATGATGCGAGTGGAGGAAGCCTGCAACGAGGCATTACATACTGCCCTTGACAAGCTCCAAAAGGAGTTGACAAAGGAGCGAGACAAATATGAGGCCCTCGAGAGGGTTGATACTATGGACAATGCGCTTGCAGAATTGCGAACCCTACAGTCAAACGTGAAGGAGTTATGACAAGGGTTGATTGCTGGTGCTGCTCGCGAAAGGGGAGCTATCTCAGAGGATATCAATCCCGTGGACCAAGGTGGGACATTCAATGGTCGATTTGATGGTCAGCCATCGGGAGGTCGAGCATCTGGAAGGGAATGCCAGTGAAAAGACAAAGAGCTGGCAAGGATGGCTGGCACCATGCTCACTAAGAAATCACTCCTGGAGGATGCCGTTCATAAGAGTTTACGTACACTGGAGGGGGCTGATGAGTTACAACAACAATGCAACCAAGCTCTTGGGGAAGTAAAGCAGCTGAAGCGGGAAACTTAACAACTGTAGCATGAACTACAAGTAGCAGAGGCGGGCCTCATGGCAAAGTGGTCAGTTGGCTTTTATACTGACTTCGATACTTTGGTCAAGGTAAATTCCATGATGTGGACCTGACCAATCTATTAGCGGATGAGTATGTCAATCAAGCGAGCAGCGAAGCTGGCAGTCCTATGAGCGAGGAAGTGGAGCAGGTGCCTCCAGAAGCCATATGGGAGGAGGGGTCGAGTAGTCAGCTGGCTATGGTAGCCCTTCTTGCTAGTTCACCTTCTCCTATACTAGAGATTTCCTTAACAGATCCAATAGTTGCTGATCCGCTCCTAGCGTCCGTGGACCAAGCTAAGATGGTGTCATGCTTGTGCCTGAGAAGATGGCGAAAGCTAATCCAACAGTGGTGGGGAAGCCAGCGGAGGTGCCGAGTGGAGGAGCAGGAGCGTCTACTTAGTACTCAGATGTAGTCGTAGTAATTTTCTCTGTTTTGATGCTCATGTTCTGGGTTGGTATGTTCAAACATTTGGTTATTGATCTTGTGGCTTGTACCCTTAAATTTGGGAATGTTGTGCTTTGGTAGGGTACACTTCTATGACTGCTGTGGTTTATTTGATATGATGTCCAGTTGGTAGCTCATGAATTGGTGCATCTTTGGTAAGCGATAGATAGTTGTGCTCATGCGGCCCTTGTTGCTATGAGCTATGAGATCGGTAGAGTTGATGTGGAGGTCGGGAATGTGGTTGCGACCATCTGCTCTTCTCCTCTGCATTTGTCCTTGAACCCTATGCTTGTTTGTTGGTACGAAGTCCAATGCTTTTGCATGCACCTGAACATGCTTTGGTTATGAGCTCCTTCATTGTGCTGGGTCCTGCATTATTTTGTTGGGCCAAGTGATTGTAAGAATAATGCCCTAAAAACTATTTATCTGAATAATAGTTATTTAAATGTCACATGTTTATATTTATTTTTTAGATAATATGATGTGACATATGATGTTACATAGATACTATTGAGTGACATTGTAGAAAAGTCATGCCAATAATTAATGAATCAAAGGAGGGAAGTATGACTCTTCGGTTTCTTGTTCACTTGATATTTTGTTCTAGACCAAGGTACATATTATGTACGATAGGTCTACATTCGTTGTGCCTTTATTTAATAGGATGATAGACTTCTTCATTGAGGTGGTGACCTTAAGCAAATGAGTGGGTTCAATGTAAGAGTACATGCATTGAACAGATCAAATATGAATACCTTCTGGAAGTGATCGCTGATGTTGAGAATGTATTAAGCACAATTGGTTTATTGTATCCTTAGACCTGAGAGGTTTATACGATCTATTTGTTGTGCACTTGTGTTTTGACCAAGTTATTTGGTGATGATCTTTCTAGGTCAATGATTCAAGATAACTTTGGGTCTTGTACATAATAAATGAGTTTGTATAAATGCTCAATAAGGAATCCACCAGTCTCTTGATGAGGCAGTAAATTCAATATATCTATATAGGATTAGACTAGCAAAAGAATCCATTGGTCATTGGTATTTTGTAAAAATGTTTTTCAAAATTAATATATATTATATATATTTATTTATGAAATTTTTTTGGAAACAATTGATAGTCCAACGAGTTACAGATTGTGAATTGAAAATTATATGAGTTAGGACTTAATCGGTGATATGATTCTGTCCTATTGACTCATGTGGAATATAGTATGGTGGAAGGATAAATAAACGAATAATTGTTAGCAAAAGGGATTTCACAAATCAATCTCAAATACTCAGGGGTAAATTGTGATATGTTAATGGACATGGTCACAATTAGTTAATGGAGTTAATGGAAAAAGAGTCTTTCCATGTGATCTTACAGACGAGATCTGAGGTTCCTAACGATCTCACATTATATCACAACTAGGGTTAAGAAAAAAACTATAAGATAGCTTTTTCTAGACAATTGGCCATTATGACTTTGAGAAAACCTATGACGGCTGTGAGGCGTGGAAAGGAAGGAGGCAGAACATTTGGCTACTAGTTGTGAAATCAAAAGACTCAAGGTGTGAGATCAACAAGACCTAAAGATTATCAAGATTGAAGATTCAATCACGGACAATGTTCAAAATCGTTTGTCGGATCAAGTAAGTATAATTTTCTACAAGCAAACTTTCAGTGAGAACTTGTTATCCCAATCGGGGGTCATTCTAGTTTTCATTTTTTTTTTCATGGGGACGCAAGTCCTGTGGCGTTGTAATCACATCGGGGGAGCGGTCTTGTGATCTCGACCATGTGGTCATGGCGTTCCTGTGATCGAGTGGTGGTTCATCCCGACCTGTCGACCTACATTATGGGGAATCTAGACGACTGGCGTGACAACTGGTGTTGATGACAAGTGCTATCGTTTTACATTGTGAGTGGCATGGCTTCTGAATTTTTCTAGATAGTATTGCGTACTGCTTTGATGATGCAAGCTCGACGTGCCACATTTACGATTAGTGACATAATGTGAAAAATCAGATCATCAACATACGCTGACGTTCGTGATCATGAGCCCCACGGGACGTTTTAACTCACCGTTTGGAAGTTATAGAGGTATGATTAACATGCTCTTTGATAGGACACGAATTTACTTCTTGCTAATGCCAAAGCGTCTGAACCACTTTGTGAAACGTCCGAGGGAAGATATTTTTGGAGAGGCGTTTCAACTGCTGTCGATAGCCTTTCTTTATCTATGGCATGCTTTCATTCCTTCAACGCTCAACTCCTCTTCTGCTTCCTCCTTTGCATGTACTACATGACTAATCGGGAGATGGCCTATTTTATGTATATGTTAACCAGCCACTATGGGCTACCTTTTTGAATATTGTATCACATTGTACTTCCCTTTTTTGGTAAAAAAAATTGTGTTGTTCTCCTCTGTTTGTGCATTCACCTGCATTCTCTCTTTTGTTCTTCTTTGTTAGAGTTCTTTCTTGGTTTGATCTAATGTGGGGTTGCCTTTGACATTGTTGAACTAGACCAGTCCTCTGGTTAGGGGGTGTCCTTGGCATTGTGGAGTCAGACCAGTTTTCTAGTGTATAGGTGTCCTTAGCACTGTCTAATCAGACCAGTTTTTTGGTGTAGAGGTGTACTTGGCACTAGGGAATCAAACCAGTTTGCTGGTGCGGAGGTGCCCTTGGCACTGTCACTACATTGTGCCGTTGGCACTGGCACTTCATTGTGCCTTTGACACTAGTGAGTTAAACCAGTTTTCTGGTGTGAAGGTGCCTTTGGTACAAGTGAGTTAGACCAACCGCCTGGGGTGTTCCTATCTCGAGGATAGTCATTAAGGGTGCCTGTAGTATTGGCGCTTCATGGTACCTTTGTTACTGGTGGGTTAGACTAGTTTTACTGGTGTGGAGATGCCCATGGCACAAGTGAGTTAGAGCAATCGCCCGAGATATCCCCGTCACAGAGGTACTAATTAAAGGTGCCCGTAGCACTGGCGCTTCATGGTACCTTTGGCACTGGTGGGTTAGAGCAATTTTGCTAGTGTGGAGGTGCCCTTGGCAAAAGTGAGCTAATCCAGCCGCTCAGGGTGTTCCCGTCACAGGAGTATTCATTAAGGGTGCTCGTAGCAATGGTGCTTCATGGTGCCTTTGGCACTGGTGGGTTAGACGAGTTTTGCTAGTGTGGAGGTGCCCTTGGCACAAGTGAGTTAGACCAACCGCCAAGAGTGTTCCTGTCACAAGGGTACTAATTAAGGGTGCCCGTAGCACTGGCGCTTCATGGTGCCTTTGGCACTACTGGGTTAGACCAGTTTTGCTGGTGTGGAGGTGCCTTTGGCACAAGTGTGTTAGACCAACCGCCCGGGGTGCACTTGTCATGGGGGTATTCATTAATGGCTGTAACATTATGACTCCATAGAAGGTGGTGTGGCAAAAGGAGTGCATGCTTTTTATTAACACTTAATAACATGTCATGGTATCAAGAAAAATTAAAGAGTCCCAAAGTTGGTCTCGACAAAAATGAAGCCTCAACTTTCTAGTGATAGCGCTTCAGATGGGCTGCGTTCCACGGAGGATCGATGGTTGGTGGCATCATCTCTCGTAGGACAAAGTCGCCTATGGAAAACCTTTTTGCTTTGACACGAATGTTGTAGTATCTTTCCACACGTCGCTGATACTTATAGTTTCGCATGTTGGCCTCATTTCTTTTCTCTTCTAGTAAGTGGAGGTTGGTGCTGAGGTCAGCGTCGTTTTGTTCAGGGTCATGGTTACTCACTCGGTAGGTGTGAACGCTCATTTATAAGAAGACCATGGCTTCTGTGCCATAAGCCAGGCTGAATGGCGTTTTTCCAATAGGAGTTCGAACTGTTGTTCGGCAGGCCCAAAGGACTCTTGTAAGTTCTTCTGCCCGTGCACCTTTTTTACTATCGAGCTTAGCCTTGAGCCTGTTAACGATTGTTTGGTTTGTGACCTCCACTTGCCCATTGGCTTAAGGATAAGCTAGGGATGAGAAATGATGTTGAATACCTAGCTCCTCGCAAAAGTGTTTGAACCTGTGGTTGTCAAATTGCCTTCCATTGTCAGATATCAGAACTCTTGGTATGCCAAACCTACATATGATGGAAGACTACACAAACCTCCGGATCTGCTCTTCTGTGATGGGAGCTAAAGGTTGGGCTTCTACCCACTTAGTGAAGTAGTCTATCACTACTACCAAGAACTTCACCTGCCCTTTCCCAAGCAGAAAAAGACCTACGTTGTCGATCCCCCATTGTGAAAAGGGTCATGGGGAACTGATCGGGGTCATATTTTTCGCTGGTAATCGTTGGGTGGTTGCATTGTGCTGGCACTTGTCGTAGTTTTTTACCATGGCCATGGAGTCTTTTAGTACTATCGGCCAATAATAGCTTGCTCGGATGGTTTTGTTAGCCAAGGACCGTCCTCCTACATGGTTCTCGCATCTCCCTTCGTGGATTTCTCGGAGAACATAATCTTCTTCAGGGGGAGCCAGGCAGCGGAGGAGAAGTCCGGAGAAGCTTTGTTTGTAGAGCTCATTCAATTGTATTGTTACCGGGAATCCTTCATTCATATTTTTCGAGCCTCTCCTCTATCAGCTGTGAGTTCTACGGTAAGGAGAAAACAGTTAATTGGTGCACCCCACCATTCCCCTTAGGTTATCTGCCACACTGCATGTTCAAAGTAAATAGAAGGTTTATCTAAGATTTCTAGGGGAACATCCACATGACTTTCCACACAGTCAGGGTTTGAAGCCATCTGAGCCAAGCTATCAGCTAGGAAATTTTCCTCCCGAGGTATCTGCTCTATTGAGAAGTATTTAAATAGGTGTGTAAGCTCCAGCACACAAGCCAAATACTCTTTCATATTGTTTCCTTTTGCTACAAACTCGCCTTTGACCTGGCCAACCACTAGTTGGGTGTCACTGTGCATGTCAATTCCATCGGCATCCAAAATACCTGTGATGCTAAGGCCAACTAGGATAGCTTCTTACTCGACTTCATCGATAGTGGCTTTGAAGTTGAACCAGAGGGCATATCGGATGATCATCCGATCAGGTGACAGCAAAACCACACATGCGCCACTGGTCCACTTGTTTGAAGAGCCATCAACATGAGCAGTCCAGACATGTTCTACTCAGGGAGAGGTTGTTTTAGCGAGTTGTTCGAGCTCAATGTGCTGGTCTTCGATTTCAATCACAAAATCTGCTAGGACCTGCCTGCAAGCTGTCGTACAAGGTTGGTATTTGATGTCAAACTCACCTAACTCAATGGCCCATTGTGTCAGCTGCCCTAAGGTTTTGATATTCTTTAGTGTTTTCTTTAACAGCAGGCTGGTGAGGACAACAACTGTGTGAGCTTGAAAATATGGTCTGAGCTTCCAAGCTGTGAAAAGGAGAGCGAATGCCGCTTTCTCTATAGGGAATATCGTTCTTCGACCCCTCGTATAGGCTTGCTAACATAGTACATGGGACGTTGGTGTCCGTCCTCTTCACGAAGCAAGACAGGGCTGAAGGTTCCGTCGTTGACGGCGAGGTACAGGTAGAGCGTGTCGCCTTGGTTTGGGCGACTGAGAAAAGGTGGATTGTTGAGATATTCTTTGAGTTGAGTGAATATCGTGGTACACTCGTCGGTCCACGTGAAGCTGGTGCGGAGAGTTTTGAAGAACGACAAACATTTGTCGGTGGATCATGATATGAACCGGCGAAGGGCCAACACTTTGCCGATGAGGCGCTACATCTCTTGTATAGTGTGTGGTGATTGTAACTGCATAATTGTCTGTATCATTTCTGAGTTGGCCTCTATACCCCGGTTGGATATTAGGAATCCTACAAATTTGCCAAAGCAGACTCTGAAGGCGCATTTAGTTAGATTGAGCTTCATGCGATATTCGTTTAAAACGTGGAAAGTTTCTTCAAGGTCAACCAAACGATTGTGAGCACTGATGCTTTTGACTAGCATGTCATCCACGTAGACCTCGATGTTTCTCTCGATCTGGTTTTTCAACATGAGGTTGACAAGACGTTGATCGGTGGCTCCCGCATTCTTTAGCCCAAAGGGCATGACTTTGTAGCAATATAGACCTCTGTCAATAACAAACGTTGTTTTCTCTTGGTCAAGAATCGCCATACATATGTTGTTATATCCCGAAAAATGTGTCGAGGAATGATAGCATTTCCTGCTCGGTGGTGGAGTCGACCAGCAGATCGATACAAGGCAGGGGAAACTGTCCTTTGGGCACGACCAATTAAGATCCTTGAAGTTCACGCACATCCGCCATTTAACATTGGCTTTCTTTACCATGTCCATTTTGGAGAGGCAGTTGGAGTAGTGCACTTCGAGAATAAAGTTGGCAGCTAGCAATTTGCTGACCTCCTCAACAAATGCTTGATTGCGTTTGGGGCCGAAGGTTCTCATCTTTTGCCGAATGGGATCAGTGTCTGGTAAGATACTTAGCTAGTGGGCAATGATGTCCAGATCAATTCCTTCCATATTTAAGTGGGACTGTGCAAATGCAGTGCGATGTTGCACCAAGAACTCGACTTGGCTATTGCGTAGGGTTCCAGTCAACGCGGCGCTGACATGTACTATTTTTCCCGGCATGATCTCGACTTCGTCTAGGCTTTCCGCAACTTGGGGTCAGGCCATCCTCTTTTGGTCTGGGTTATCAAGGTCAAGGTTAGTGTCAACTAGGGGGAGCTTGGCGGGAGTGTAGTAGGTAGTCTTGTGGCTTTTCTCCACGACCTAGCAAGATTTACCTTTGAGGGCAGAGTAGTAGCAACCTCGAGCAGCTCCCTGATCTCCTTTGACAACACAAAGCCAAATAGGGGTAGGAAACTTCAAGGTTAAGTGAGAAATGGAGGAGACGGCATGGAAGGCAACCAAAGTAAAACGCCCGATGATGGCCTTATATAAGGACTATTTGTTGACCACGAGAAAGTCCACGAGGGTGGTGGCAAAGGTAAGGTAGGTGCCCATAGTTATTGGCAGCAATACAGAACCTTTGGGACTGACCTGTTCTCCAGCGAACCTGAACAACTTTGCGTCACAAGGTACGAGGGGGAATTCTTTGATTCCCAATTGGTCGTAAGCCCCAGAGAAGATTATATCAGCTGAACTACCATTGTCGATGAGTACCCATCGAACAGCAAAGTTAGAGATCATGACAGTGATGACAAGCACGTCGTTGTGAGGTTGCAGGAGTCCTTTCGCATCGGCTTTCGTGAATGTAATGGGTACTCCATCCGTACAAGGTCGTTTGAAGTGTTGTTTTACAAGAAAAACTTATTGGTGTTGTGCCTCCCGTATGTAAGTCTTTTGTACTTTCCTACTAGAGCCACCGATGTTGTGTCCTCCCATGATTGTCCAGACCTCCCTTCGGGAAGAGGTAGTGGGGGTAAATCTGCCAGTGTGGGCAGATTGTCTGCGACGAGTTGGAGGTCCTGGCATGGGGTGCATTCCTGCTCTCGGCTGCGAGGTCGATCTCGTCAAGGATTGCCATGCTCTAGTATGAAACACCACAGCTTTCCTTGTTGGAGTAAATACTCGATCTGTCACTTAAGCTCATAACAATCATCCGTGTTGTGCCCGTGGTCTTCATGGAAATCACAGTACTTGTTCTAATCTTGTCTCTCTAGTGGCGTTTTTAGTTTCAAAAGCCACTTGACATTTGGGTCTTGCCTTATCTGCATCAAAATCTCCTTAGGGGTAAGGTTGAGAGCCGTGAAAGTAGGAAGGAGGCGTCGCTCCAAAGGTGGTTGATCATGCCGCACGAGTCGTGGTGAACAGTCCCTACCAGTTCATCGTGGTTGATCTCTATAGTGAAAATAGTCGATGTCGCAGTCCCTTTTGTCCCCCTGCTAGTCAAGAGGTGTTGAATGGAGACGTGCAATAAACATGTCCTCGAAGTCCATGTGTTTTTGTGCCTTCATCATGGCATCTACAAAATTGGTCGGGGCTTTCCTCATGATGGTTTTGAGGAAGTCGCTCGGCTAGAAGTCTGTGATCAGAGCCATAAGCTTGGCCTCATTAGTAGCCTGGGAAACTGTGATGGCCTCGTGATTGAAGTGCACTATGTAACTACGTAGGCTTTCCTTAGGGTTTTGCTTGACGCTAAATAGGTAAAAGGTTGCGCATTTTTTTCGTCAATTAGATTTGAAATGGCTCATGAACTATGTGCCAAGGGTTTCAAAGTCGTCGATGGTTTCAACCAATAGACCAGAAAACCATCGTTGTGCTGATCCCTTAAGGGTTAATGAGAATGCACGATAGAGGATGGGCTCTGCATATGACTGGACGTGCATGTGCAGGCAGAAGATTTCCAAGTAGTCGTAGGGGTCGCCGTACCATCAAACAAGTCGATCTGGGATGGCTGGAAGCATGGGGGCAGCGGGCATGCAAGCACTTTTAACGTAAACGGGGAGCTACTGACATTTGTTGGAATGGAGGAGTCGTTGGTTTTATGGTTCTCCACCTTGCTCAGCTTCTGTTGGAGTAGTCTAATTTGCTTCACCTGTCTTGACATCTGGTCGTAGAGGGCAGCCCGCCAAGCATCCGCCCCACACTGTTTAGAGGGAGATTGATGAGCTGAGTACTTGTCTGTGGTTTCTTCGTGTGAGGGAGATACAATTGAAGGAGAAGGTTTTGGAGGTGGAATCGTGTTGATCTGGCTGGTAACGTTTTCGACAGTTTGGACCAAGGTGGCTAATAGTGCGTCACTGTTAGGGATGAGTTCTTGGTTTACCACCAAAGGTGCCAAGTCGCCATTCGGTATCCCAGTGGAGGAAGTCATCACTGCAAAAAGGGATGCAAAGGGAAATGGTCGGAGGATGCTGTGGTGAGCGTGTTGTGTTTGGAGGAGGCTTCTTTCGAGAAGTTCCCATAGACGACGCCAACTGATGCCAAAATCACCAAGAGCCGAAGCCGATCAGACCTGAAAGGGAACAAGAGGAGGGGTGGCGTCAGATGTGGAGACTCCGATGCCAAAGTTAGATCTTAAGAAGAGTGTAGTCTAAATAAGTAATTAAGCTTAAGAAAATATAAAGGGGATACTTGTTATTTATAAGAGTGGTGGAGTGTTAGAGTCCTAAAGGGAGTCCAACGGTTATGGGCTTAAGGACTCCTTATTTTAACTGGAGTCTTGAAGCCTTTTGAGTCCTAGAGGGATTAACTCACACAGGTTGGGGGATTTAAAAGAGCATGTGGCTTTGTATGGGACTACTGATGGGATAGTATGTCTCAATATAGGCTGGGCCGATCATATTATGGCCCATTATATACAAATATAAATAAGACGCAAAATATTATGACTATTCAAGTATCTTCTGCAATGTTTGAAAATATATGTATATAATAAAAGATACTACCTTTATGTATTCGAAAGTACATTAAAGTTGAACTCCAATAATCTTTTATAAACAATCTATTGATCTTGTCATTATTATCTAACGTGCAACATTTAGGCAGTTAACTGTCAACATCACTTAAAATCTCTGCTTTCTTACATGTGAGTCATTTATAGTGTGATTTCAAGGTTGAATCAGGATACTCCTCACATTACTGAACAATAGTCCAATTTTTAGAGAGAGATACAACATGTAGGCATTATAACATTCAATGCTGCCATATTCAATATCGTATGGTATGAATTATACAACATTAAATATATATTACGTCTTTCTCTCTTTTAATTGGACCATCCAATTCGGTCACTAAATTGGAGAGGAACTCAATCCTTTCAAACTACACTCTTACTAGGATCAATATGATTTAGAATTCTCCCCAATGTATTGTTCGAATTAGATAGTCCAATCGGCGAGAGAAAAACGCAGCATATTAGCTCTACAATATTCATGTTGCTTGTGTTAGTTATCCGGCAGTGTGAGTCTTATAGCATTGAGATCATATTGTGTCTTTCTTTCTTCAAATTGAATTATTTAATTTTGTCACTAAATTAGAGAGGATCTCTCTTCAAAATCGGACTATCTAACTGGAATTATATGGTATAATTCATACACAGACACAATATATGAGTCCAACACTACCTAATTCTACCCTTATTTAACTTCAGATATTGTGGGTACTATAATATTTGATGTATATTGAATGCATGTTGAGTTTTTTTTCTATGGATTGCACTATATAATTCAGGTAAGGAATTGTAGAGAGTAATACGTCTGTTAAGCCTTATCTTAAATGGGTCCTGATGTGTGTATGAAAATCAACTTAAAATTTTATATTTCTAAAACTATTATCCATACATTCATAAAAAATAAGAAGTTGTGCACATTGACTGTGACAATGATGTAGCAACTTGATTTCTTTCAATTGTGAAATCACACCATTGGCTTTCTTTTTTTTTTTTTTAGGTAAAGTCATAATTAGCCCCGTAAGTATGAGTAAAAATCAAATTGGTACCCGTAAATATCAAAAAGGCGATTTGAAACCCTCAACTTTTGAAACTCATCAATTCACGCCCCCTGTCCAAATTAGGCATTAAATCCAACGGAAAATCATGCAAAATGACCAAAATGCCCCTCCAAGACTAAATTTTAATAAATAAATAAAAATTTAAGAAATAAATTAAAAAGAAATAGATTATTGAAATAGAGTTTCAATAGTTTTATTTAAAAAATATGGAAAATTGGCATTTTAGTCCCTAAGTTATGAGTGCTTTTGCAATTTAGTCCTTCACTTTCAATTTTAAAAAATTTAGTCCTTGAGTATTCCTTTTTTTACAAAAACACCCTTCCGTCACTCCTCCGTCCAAATAATTAACGGTGCTCTCTGCCACGTCATCTTCTTAACACGTCAGCAGCCATGTCACTCGAAATAATCAAAACTCACCGTTTCACTAATCTGGTATGGTCTGCTGGTCTACTAGTTGGGTATGCTGGTCTGCTTGTATGGTCTGCTGGTGTTATATGGTCTGCTGGTGCTGGTCGGGTATGCTAGTCTGCTGTATGGTCTGCTGGTCGGGTATGCTGGTCTGCTATATGGTCTGGTCTGCTGTCCCTTGATCTGGCGCTAAAGTGATGCCACATGTCATCATTGCTGACGTGGCAGAGAGCACCGTTAATTAGTTGGACGGAAGAGTGACGGAAGGGTGTTTTTGTAAAAAAAGGAATCCTCAAGGACTTTTTGAAAGTTAAAAGTGAAGGACTAAATTACAAAAGCACCTAAAACTCAGGCACTAAAATGCCAATTTCCCAAAAAATATTACTTTAAAAAAAAAATTATCATTTTTTATTTTTAATGAATTTTTAATATTTTTAGTAATTTTATCTTGGAGGGGCATTTTGGTCATTTTTCATACTTTTCTGTCTAATTTTGACAGAGGACATGAATTGATGAGTTTCAAAAGTTAAGGGTCTTAAATTAGCGTTTTGAAAGTTGCGGATAGCAATTTAATTTTTACTCATACTTAAAAAGCTAACTATGTCTTTACCCCTTTTTTTTTCTTAAGGTTAAAGACTCCTTTTTATCCCTTAGTTTTGCCTTCATTTCAAAAATTATCGTTGGATTTTGTAGTTGATCATAGATAGTCTTAAGGTTTGGACAAAGAGAAAAAAAAAAAAAAAAATTCTTCAATCAGTATGCCGTCCAAAGTTAACGGATTGATACAACATGCCCAATAAAATTGGGCTACATGCCCAATTCATCAAATCCCAGATTTGAGGTCACATAAAAAAACACGAAACTAATATAAACTGAAAAATAAAAAATAAAGAAAATATTAATAAAATCAAATTACATTTGAAAGATAATTTAAAAATACATTTTCAAGCGAGTAAAAAAACGTAAATAGCAACGAAAAAACCTTTAAAAAAAAAAAACTGTCTCCTCCCATGCATTGCCACCTCGCGGGGGGTGGAGTGGGGCTGAGTTTTGCCCCATCGTGAGGTGGCCGCAAACCACCTTCAGAGCAGCGTATCTGGTCAAGGGGGGCGGCCACAAGCCCCGCAACTCTTACTCTAAGGGGGGTTTTCCCCCATCACGAGGTGGCGAACCCCTGGAATAGGGTGACTCATGACGTGGGACAGCCGCAAGCCCCATTTTAACGAGGGAAGGGTTTTGCCACTTACACGGTTGCTAAGAGCCCTCGCTCACCTGGGAAAATGCCACTTTGGGTTGCGAGTGGGGCAACCAGATAACTTTATGTGAAGAAGCCCAACCCCACTCCACCTCGATAGCGTAGCTGTGCTGGGGGAGGAGACAAACTTTTTAGTTTTTTTTTTTTTTTTTGGCGACTATTTAGTTTTTCTTCGTTTTGAATTATTTACAGTTTAAAGTAATTATTTTTGAAATGATTTTTCAAATGTTCATCTGATTTTATTTCATTTGTTGTTTTAAATTTTTCTCTTTTGTCTTTTTTTTTAATTTGATATGGAATTTGTTATTTGATTAATTAGACACATGACACAATTTTATTGAATATGATGTGTCAAGCCGTTAACTTTAAACGAAAGTTGACAGAAGGACTTTTTTACACTTTGTCTAAACCAGAGGACAGCTAATGGAAACCTTGATAGTATCTAAAGCACAAGAACGAGTGTGCTTAGGGGAATAGCTCAGGCCACCATAGTAAACTCGAAGGAAAGTTGAAGCAAATGTTTCTATATTCTCATAATAGATGACAAAATGACATCGGAAAACAACTGCAATCCGAGGGCCTTTTATAGAGTTCGGTCCTGGGTAACAGAAACGGAAAGAAAACCCTGCAAGGCCGGATAAATCCCTACAAGGCATGATTTCCCGCTCCCATATTATTACGATAATCAAATAAGAAATGATTCCTTAAATTATGGATCTCGTCTCTACGGTCAATCAGCTTCCATCATGGAGCATGTCTCCCTCCTGGTGAGATGACGTTGATGTGCCACCAATAAGCGTGGGCATGTGTCAAGGCATAGTGATAGCGACCCCAGCCTAAGCCCCTTACCAATATCTATCCCTCTCATGTCTACCCCTCACAAGCACTCGTGTTTAGCCCACACACCCAAGTGATACTTCAATGGTCGTCCCAATGAGGTACTCAAAACTAAATAACAAGAGTATCGAAACCAAAAGAAAGCGAAAGAAAGAGAAATTAACGAAGTATGGGTGATAAAGAAGATGGATGAAAAGATAATAAATGGTGACTTGAATGTTTGCAAAGTTTAAGAATCGTAGGACCACCACCCAAGCTAACCCAAGTGAATTAGGCACCAACCTAAACACCAAATAGATAAAAAGGTACACGTCCAAAAGCTCTCATAAGAGACTAAAGTTTGATAATAGACAAAAGAAATGAGAACTAGTGCCATGAGGGGTATTTATACACCTACATGGGCTTGGGCGGCAAAGACTTTCCTTGTGGGGAAAAGCTTTAGCCGCATGTGCCTAAATGCACCTAGACTAAAATAAGGCCAAGGGGGATTGAAATCCCTTGTCGCCGAACATTACTAAAGAAGACTCCAATCAACAATTAAATGTAGTGATTGCAGCCTTAATTAGCATGATATGGCCGGCCACATGCTTCCTTATAGGGAGAAAACCCTAATTGCCTTATTGAACACCAATCAAGCTCCAAACTAAAATCAACTGAAATTGGCACCATAATTGGCACCTAAGCAGCTAGGGTTTGTTTGGTGACAACAAACCCTAATTGCCCTAAATTAAAGCAACCAATTCAATCAAGGATTCAATCTTTCAAACATGGACCAAGATTAATCAAATGGGATTAGGCCACATAGGGGTCCTACATGCGGTTTACTCTATGTGGCACCTCCTTACGGTGCATTATCGCCTTCGCCTCTATCACTCCACCGGTGATGATGTCAAATAGCTCCGCAAACCCTCCTAATTCTTTTAGAGCCAACTCTTCATGAGCTCCTCTATGCGCTACCGTGTCTGGTGGTGCGTGTTGGTTCTACCAAATCTCTCCAATATGCCTCTGGAGCCTTTGGGAACTAACTCCCCACATAACCTTCCTTATGCTGTCGTGGGTGGTGGCGACATGGTGGTGCCACCCCTGTGCTCCTCTAGTCCTCCTGGACCCTTCCTACGCCATGCCAAGGCTTGTGGCCTTGGTCGTTGGTGGCCATAGGCATTGGCCAAGCCAATTTGCTCTTGGGCATGCCATAAGTGAGACCATCTCTGTCTAGTGGCTTGTCAAGAGTACTTGCAAGCCTCGATTTTCATGGGTCTCCAATGGGGTCCTTGTCACGTAGACCGAGGATATTGTGCACGCGCATAGTGCATGGCTAGCATGCACAAGCCTCACATGCACATGTGTTGTCACTAGGCAAAGCGCAGGGCAAGCTATGCACCAGGTGCGTGCAAACATTGCGGGCATGTGCTAGGCACAAGACCGCCTACTGGATGGACTCGAACAACCTCATCTCAGCATGGGCCGACATCCATGGGCCCATGTTTGGCTTGTCGAGCCTCAATCCTTCAAGATTTCCTTGTGGCCGTCCATCTGGCCTTTCTCAAGTCTCCATCAAGCCCTTATTGTCCATTGCAAAACTCGAGGACAATTTTTGAAATGAGGACAAAACCAAGTATTTTTTCCAACATTTGTACCTTATCCCTTTTTTTTTTTTTTTTTGTCAAATTGTCCAATTGGAGGACCTAAGTGGCATGGAGAACCGTTATTAGTACACGTGATTGATATATTTTGTTCCTTTATGGATTTGTTGTCTACCATTTTTATTTGTCAAGACAAATATTCTCTTCAAAGTGCTTTCGTCAATTTATTTTCTTCTACTTTTCTATTGGTTTGTCATCTATTATTTTATTTGTCATCGTTGGTCTTTTCAACCGGTTTGCGTGTCATCTATAATTATTATTTGGAACCGCAAGCTCAAGTAAGTATTTTTTTTAAGCTTTGTCTAAACCAGAGGACTATTGATGGATAAACAACATGCTTCCTTTTTGGTAACCTCTCAAGGTTTTCAAGCTTTCTTGTCCATACGGCCAACCACATTTCCCTTTTCATTATCCACTTGCTGCACTTCTGCTTTTTAAAGGGATTCTAAGATAGCATCTACCCTGTTTCCGCATTGACCTATAGCTTTGATAAATTGTTGACAATGGTAAGTTGAGATAAAATTGAACCAGGCTTCCAGCTTGAGGAAGAAATGGCAAGCTTCTCCTTGAAAGACGATATAGATGATTTCTTGGCGCAGGCTTTATTTGTAAATTATCTCCGCCTCTGGCATTGCCTATACATACTTCTTTATATTCTTTCTGGTGGTACCGTTGAATTATACTTCTTTGCCTTTGATCAGTTCCAAGAGGAGGAAAGAGAAAAGGAAAAAGAGAGCAAGGGAATAGAAACAGATGGCTTCTCTTGAGGAAGGGAGACTGCCGCTTCCGGGAGATGATCATCTACAGGTTAACTACTCTGCATCATTAATGGCTGCGTGGGGGTGATCCACTCCCCCCCAACACACACACACACACACCTTTGGTTTCAGTTCACAATTTGAAGAAGTAATGGACGTTATAGCGCTCGTATTCAAAATTTCTTGTTTTTTCGTCTGTTGGGTAGTAAAACTTTTTAGTTCCTCTATGTAATTGTAGGGTCTGTCCCACAAAAAGTTTCGAAGTAAAATGAAGTTGAATATTTGAATCTGGAACTTACTTCATTAATTTGGAAGCATACCCACTCATTTAGATCAGATTTTTCACTCCAATGCCTCCATAAAAATTGACTCTTTAGTGGTAAATCTGTAACTTTCTGAGTTCAATCTTTATCCGAAAGCATATATTGACTAACATGTCGAGTTCATGAGAATATGATTTTTGTTCACTTTGTCGGAATTTAGCTTGTCAATTATTTTGTTGCTGTTTCTTTTGCTTTGTTTTTGTTTTCGTTTTCGTTTTTTTCTCCTTCCTCCTATTGGACTTCAATGGTTTTGATGTTGTAGCATGATATTCTCAGAACGAAAGCAGAGGACTCTGCACAGGAGACGACTCGGTTGACTTCAAGGGGAGGCCTGCTCTAAAGAAGAAAACTGGACTGTGGAAAGCATGCCCCTTTGTTCTAGGTTACTATTCGTCTAACGCAAATTCCTCATGCCTGTAATACTTTTATTCATTTTCTGACAGATTGTAATACCAAGTACAGGTTTTGGATGCTGTGAGCGTTTGGCATTCTTTGGGATCTCCAGTAATCTTGTCAATTATCTCACTGACAGATTACATGAAGGAAACGTTTCTGCTGCAAAAAATATTAATAACTGGAAAGGCGCTTGCTATTTCATTCCACTCCTCGGTGGTATCTTGGCCGATACTTTCTTAGGAAGATATTGGACTATCGGTGTCTTCTCCACAATATACTTTCTGGTAAACCTAAGATGAACTCTACTTCTTTCATGAATTTACTCGATTCTTTCCTAATGTTGGATAATTGCTTATTTAGGGAATGTGTACACTGACACTGTCGGCATCAGTTTCTGCATTGAAGCCTGCTGACTGTGTGGACTCCGTATGCCCTTCAGCTACACCATCTCAGTATGCTGTATTCTTCACTGGACTATATCTGGTTGCACTTGGGACTGGGGGTGTCAAACCGTGTATTTGGCCCTTTGGACCAGATCAATTTGATGACACCGATCCTAAGGAAAAGGCAAAGAAGGGACCCTACTTCAACTGGTTTTACTTCTCTAACAACGTTGGTGCTCTTGTAGCAAGTAGTTTTCTGGTGTGGCTCCAAGACAATGCTGGCTGGGTTCTAGGATTTGGCGTTCCATCATTGTTTATGGGCATTGCTATTTTGAGTTTCTTTTCAGGAACTGGATTCTATAGATTTCAAAAACCAGCGGGAAGCCCTCTCACAAGAATTTGCCAGGTTTTTGTTGCATCATTCCACAAGTGGAAGCTGGTCCCAACGGATAGTAATCTCCTCTATGAAGCACAAGACAAAAGATCCGCAATCAAAGGAAGCCGTAAACTGGAGCACAGTGATGGACTGGAGTAATTTCCTTCTTCATTCCCCTGAATTTTGGTACCTTTAGTCACTATGAACTGTCTAGATACTTCTCGACTGCTGAAAGGAAATTCAGACGTATTGTTTTCTGGATTCTTCGACTGAAAACAAAAATTTGCTCCACAAACGAAATTCTAATGAACTTTTTTTCTTTCTTTCGTAGGTTCCTCGATAAAGCTGCTATAATATCAGAGGCTGAGAAAAGCAACCCCGACTCATTGAGTTCATGGAGGCTTTGCTCTGTTACACAAGTGGAGGAACTGAAAATCCTGATCCGTATGTTTCCAATCTGGGCAACCGGAATCATCTTCTCTGCTGCTTATGCCAAATGTCTACATTGTTTGTTGAGCAAGGGAAGACGATGGACAAACACATCGGTTCTTTCTCCATTCCTCCTGCTTCTCTATCAATCTTTGCCATCATCAGCATCATTATTTGGATCCCCATCTACGACATAGTTCTGGTCCCAATTGCAAGGAAGTTTACTGGGAAGGAGAAGGGCATTTCCGAGGTGCAGCGAATGGGAATTGGCCTTGTTCTTTCAATCCTGAGCATGGCAGCTGCTGCTATACTAGAGATGAAGCGACTGCATCTTGCAAGAGAGCTTGGGTTGGTTCACAAGGAGTCTGCTCTACCAATCAGTATTTTTTGGCAAGTTCCACAATATTTCTTGTTGGTTGCCGCGGAGGTTTTCACATTCATTGGGCAGCACGAATTCTTCTATGAGCATGCACCAGATGCCATGCGAAGTTTATGCAGCGCATTGTCACTGCTCACTAATTCATTGGGGAGTTATGTGAGCACTTTACTTCTTACCATCGTAACCTCTTACACGACAAAGGGAGGGAAGCCTGGATGGATACCAAATAACTTGAATGAGGGTCATATGGACTATTTTTTCTGGTTATTAGCGGGACTCAGCTTCTTAAATCTTCTGGTGTATATTGTTTGTGCCAAAATATACAAAGAGAAGAAGACTTCTTGAGGTTGCCAGCTCATCTAAGAAGCCAATTATATGTACGGGGTTCAAGAGGTTTTGTTTAACCTGATGTGTAAGTCGTAAGTTTTTGGAAATTTATCAAAAAGCTTGGGAAAAGAGAGATTGTTTGAGTTTTCGCTCACTTGACAAAAAAAAAATGGTACCAATAAAGATCTCATCCATTGCGAGGAACTAGATTTTGGCCCCAACAACTATATATGTTCGTTCGATCGGGGAAATAAGGATAGAATGGTCGTACCCACCGATTCGTCGTTGGAATGGCAATCATGCTATAAGGAGATATTCCCGAGGGAAGAGGGACAAAAAAATAAAAAGTGTCTCAAAATGATCCATTCAAATTGTAACGAGGAAGCATAATAAAACTTATCATTTCATTTGGGATGGAAATGTTTACACCAAATAAATTGATTTATTTATCTTGACCGTCTTATGTTTTGGAGTAACCCAATTTAGAGTCTATTTATGGGCAAACATGAATTGGAGTTCCAATTTGTTTGATTACACCCCTCATTCATTCGTTTTGACAGTTAAACCACAAGAAAAATGATTGAAATGCTTCTCCAATGCAAAATTACTAAAAACAATGAAAAATTCGAACACAAAATATCTTCTAAATAAAAATATATAAATTATATTATCTTTATCTATTTATTTTTTATTTTCCATTTCATTTTTTATTTTTTCTAATTTTATCCTGGAAGGGCATTTCGGTCAATTCACATAACTTCCATTTGATTTAACAGTTAAATCAAAGGGGATTGATCGATTTTTACTCATACATATGGGCCGTGAAATCCCACGATTAAGGTTAACATAAAAGGGGGTAAATTAAGTTTTAAACTTTTTTCGACAAACCTCAAAAATGCAAGTATCGAATCCCAAGTAAGCAATTGATGGATTTCCACTATAGCCCCTTGTAGTCAAGAGAATAACTTTTACACAAAACTTAAGAACAATCTAGTGTATAACTCTCTATAATAGTAGATTAATACAATCAAAGATCTATCTCACAAGCTCACATAAAAAAAGAAGGGTTGAAGAACATCAATTTTGTATGGAAGCTTTGTAAATTGAAAACCAAGGCTCAAAGAAGTTTGTAGATGAAATTGTAAAGTTCAGCAAGCTTAGAAACGTCTATGAAAGTTTTCTTTTAAAGACCCCATTTAAAAAATAGTCACTTTTTAAGTTGAGAAATTTTAGAACTACCGGTCAACCGAACACCATATACTGATGGATTCGGTACCTGTGACCGTGGATCCCGTAACGGAATTTAGCATTTTAAATTAAAACATATTCTAAATGTTGTACTCTAGTACCTGTTGCCATTGACATTATAACAAAATTTTAGATTTGATCTGGAATATTTTTTACTGATTGAAACTGAATCCAGTAGTGAATTTCACTTAAAATAGTCGCTTAACAACTTAGGGCTTTAGAACGGTTACATCCAATAAGACAAATGGAGGCAGTTGTTTTACTTAGTGGTCCGATAGGTGTCGTGAGGTAGTGAATCCGGTTAAAACAAAGGGGTGAAATTTTGGTTCTTTTACAGGTTACAACCGGTGTGCAACCGATAGTCCTTCCGGTAAGTCAAAATTAATTTTAAAATAAAGTTTGGACTTCTATTTTTGAAATTAACTCATAGAATATATCTTTGAAATAATTGGGATAATCAAATGCAAATTTACTAATATAAATAAATATTTTAGAGATTTGTGGAACACAAGGACATCTGAAAATTTAAGAGAAAGAGAAGAGAAAGAACCGATGTGAATGATGAGAAGAGTCACTCCATTGGCAATGGTTACTTCATCTGCCACTGTATGGCTAACATTGTCTAGGTTTGCAAGTTCATTTGTTGTGTGCGCAGAGGCTCTTGTGTATGTGTACCAATCCAAAGTGGGAGTATCATGTGAGAATAATGCCCTAAAAATCATTTATTAAATAATAGTTATTTAGATGTCACATGTTTATATTTATTTATTGGGTAATATGTTGTGACATAAGATGTTACATAGATATTATTGAGTGACATTGTAGAAAATCATGCCAATAATTAATGAATCAAAGGAGGAAGTATGACTCTTCGGTTCTTTATTCACTTGATGTTTTGTTCTAGACCAAGGTATATATTGATACACGATAGGTCTACACTCGTTGTGCCTCTATTTAATAGGATGATGGACTTCTTCATTGAGATAGTGACATTAAGCAAATGAGTGGATGTAATATAAGAGACTTGCATTGAACGGGATCAAATATGAATACCTTTTGGAAGTGATCACTGATGTTGAAAAGGTATTTCGCACAATTGGTTTATTGTATCCTTAGACCTGAGAGGTTTATACGGATCTATTTATTATGTACTTGTGCTTTGACCGAGTCATTTAGTGATGATCTTTCTAGGTCAAATATTCCAGATAACGCTGGGTCTTTATAGGATTGGACTAGAAAAGAATCCATTAGCGAATGGCATTTTGTGAAAAAAAAATTTGAAATTCATATATATATTATATATATTTGTTTGTGAAATTGTTTTGGAAACAATTGATAGTCCAACGAGTTACAGATTGTGAATTGAAAATTATATGAGTTAGGGACTTAATCGGTGATATGATTCTGGTCATATTGACTCATGTGAATATAGTATGGTGGAAGAATAAATAAACGAATAATTGTTAGCAAAGGGATTTCACAAATCAATCTCAAATACTCGAGGTAAATTATGATATGTTAATGGACATGATCACAATTAGTAGAAGCCTAAAATTTGGAATAAAAGAATATAAGGGAGTTAATGAAAAAGAGTTTTTCCATGTGATCCTACAGCTGAGATCTAAGGTTCCTAACGATCTCACGCTATATCACAACTAAAGTTCAGAAAAAGACTATAAGATATCTTTTTCTAGATAGTTGGCCATTATGACTTTGAGAAACCTTGTGACGGCTGTGAGCGTGGAAAGGAATGAGGCAGAACATTTGGGCTATTTTATTATGAAATCAAAAAATCAAGGTGTGAGATCAAACAGACCTGAAGATTATCGAAGATTGAAGATTCAATCGCAGACAAATTCGAAATCGTTTGTCAGATGAAGTAAGTATGATAATTTTCGTAGGCAAACTTTCATATCGCTGATGGTACAAGATGAAAAAGCTTCAGCAAGATTTGTAGAGGTAGTACTCTTTTCCTAGCGATTCCAACATCCTCCTCGTTGGGTAATGAAAGTCAAACGAGTACCTGTAGTATTCTTAATCGACTTAACAAAGATTTCATGACTTCCAACTTTAGGTACCATATCATTGAAATAGGGAAGAGGTGGGCACTGAATGCACAATAGTAGAGAAAGTTGAAAAAGTAGGGCCAAGACCAAGAAAATACTAACGAGACTTATATGTATCATCAATTGGGCGGCCCATTACAACAAGCTCATCTTAATTAAAAGCTCACCCTTTTTTTATTTATTACTAAATGAATTCTTAATAGTGTTAAAGCTCAGTCATTAGCAGTTGTGGCATCTACCTCAGCTTCTTCATCACTGTGTCAACACACCTCAATAGCTTTGTTAGCTGTTCTAATATAGTGTATTGTAACCATATTATTCTACACATGTCACTCTTACCATAAAACAGGGAACAAGATTCTTTGGTTGTTACCATTTCAGTCCTACATAAATATTCTCTTGTACGCATGAATATATGATGAAAAGAAAATCATTTTATCCTTGATTTTCTTATGGTATCAGACCCTACTTAATTATCGTCGTATGGTTAAAGAAGTCACTCTGAGTGATCCATCACCTACCTCTTCTTCCTCCCCCACCACCACTATCATTAATACCATTACCCCTTTACCCCCATCTTGTTATTGTGAAGTTAACCCATGGTAATTATTTGCTACCGAAAGCTGAGATGGTTTCGTACCTCCGTGGACAACATCTATATGGTTATGTTGGTGGAAGCCTTCCAACGCCACCTCTTTTTCTTTCTAGCATCATGACTCCAAATCCAGCATACACTTATTAGGTTCAACAAGATATATTAATTCTTAGTGCACACATCTCCTCTCTTTATGAGAATTTGATTACTCGAGTTATTGATCTCACGACCTCTCATGCAGTCTAGCTAGCTCTTGAGAATTTGTTTGCATCCAAAACTCTAGTTTGTCTAGGTCAACTGCATTTTCAGTTGGCCACCATGAAGAAAGGGTCTGAATACATCACTGAGTTTTTTTCGTAAAAATAAGCTCCTTGCAAACATGATGACGACTGTTGGTTGGCCAGCTTGTCCTCTCTGGAATTTAATTCCTAGTTGCTTGTTGGCCTTGGTATACAGTATTACTCTCTTGTAATTTCTGTCAGCATGAGGCTTAATCCTCCTCCTTCTGAGGAACTATTCAGCCATTTACTCACTCATGAGGCTCGACTTACTCATCAAGCTGCCTCTCTCAATTCTTCTAAGATTACTGCAAATGTCACCACCAAGCCCAACGGTTCTCCTTACCGTGCTAGTCGTTTTTTAGTCGTAATCGAGGATCTTCTCGTGGTCATAGTTGTGGCGAAGGTGGTTCATCTTCTTCGTACTTCTCTAAATAGCTTCCTCATTGTGAAGTCTTTTTTAAATCTTGACACACGACTCTTCAATGTTATTATAGGTTTATCACTACTATCAGTCTCCTCCTCCTTCATTCACTGGTCATTATTTCTCCATTCCATCAGTTGTTGACTTTAACTGGTACCCAGACTCTGCTACTACTAATCACATGATGAATGATTTCTCAAATCTCATCATTCATCCTTCTGAGTGCTCTAGTGATGATCAACTTTGTGTTGGTGATGGTTTTACCTTGCCCATTCAACATATTGGTGGCTCCACCATCTCCATTCCTCACAGCAATCTTCTCTTTTATAACCTTTTACATGTTCCTTTGGTTACTAAAAATTTATTTTATGTTCCTTAATTATGTGAAGATAATTCTATTTATTTTGAGTTTCATTCACATTTTTTATGTGTTAAAAATCTACGAACCCGAAAAATTCTTCTTCAAGGGCCTACTAGTCATGTTCTATACACTCTTCCTTCTTCGGCTTCCATATCATCTGCCTCGTCTGTTTCTCCTCAAGCTTGCATTGGTGAGTAGACCCCAATCTCTCAGTGGCACCAGCACTCGAGGGCATCCTTCCTTAAAGCTTGTTCGTCATCTTCTTCAAAGGTTTTAGCTTTCTATTACAACGTCCACTGCTGGTTGTCATCGTTGTCCTACATGTTGTCAAGCCAAGTCTCATTCTCTTCCCTTTCCTCAATCCTACTCTATAGCACACACCCGCTTCAACTTCTTTGTATGTATGTCTAGGGTCTCGTGCCTATGTTCTCCAAAGATGGATTTCGGTTTTATTTTTCATTGTTAATGCATTTAGTTGTTACACTTGGATCTTTCCTATCTAGTGTAAATCTGATGTTTATCATCAATTGGTTTTCATTTTAAAAGTCAGTGGAAAGGTTTTTTAATCTTAAAATTCCCTATGTTCAATCTGATTGGGGTGGATTGTTTTGTTCACTTCATAAATTTTTTATCAATCAAAACATGACATATCGTCAAAGTTGTCCTCATGCTCACTAGCAAAATGGTACAGTTGAGCTTAAGCACAGACACATTGTTGAATTTGGTCTTGCGGTCCTGGCCCATGCTACTATGCCTCAGTCATTTTGGGCTGATGCATTTTGGATTGCAGTCTACCTTATTAACTGCCTCCCTAACCCTGTTATCCAGCATCAATCTTCTTTCTTTCATCTAATTCAAAAGCAACATGATTACTCTTTTTTACGTGTGTTTAAATCAGCCTGCTATCCTTACCTTCGGCCTTACAATCACCACAAATTAGATTTTAGGTCCACTCTGTGCATCTTTAGTGGTTATAGTCCTGATTAAAGGGGCTATTTATGTTATCATATTCCTTCTACTCGAGTCTACATCTCTCACAATGTTATTTTTGATGAAGCAATCTTTCCTTTTTAGGCCTCCTCTTTGCCTGCCACTTGACCCATTTCATCCACTCCTTCTCATGTCAACCTTCCTCTTTCTTTGTCTATTCCAGAGCCTCCACCACCTTCTACTACCATATCACTTGTGTCTCTCTCTACTGTGTCTAATGAGTCCATGAAGTTTTCACCAAACTCCTCTACTCCTCTTCCACCTCCTCCTCCGTAGTATCCTGTATGATCTCGCCATGCCAAGGTCCAAATTGATAGTACCATTCCTTGGCCACCGCCTCACTCTCATGCTACCAAGGTTGCCTCGATTCTTCTTGAACCAACTTCGGTCACTGAGGCTTTGAAACATGTTGAATGGCGTAAGGCCATGCAAGTTGGATTTCATGCTCTACTTTAGACTCGCACTTAGACACTTGTTCTTTCATCCTCCTCTTAGAATGACTTTAGTTGTAAGTGGGTTTTACAAACTAAACATCTTGCTAATGGCTCTGTTAAACGTAGAAAGGCCAAGCTTGTTGCGAAGGGCTTTTACTAGCAACTGGGTCTTGATTACACTAAGATTTCCAGTCTGGTTGTCAAGCCCTCCACTGTCCATCTGGTTTTGTCTCTTGTTCTCCAGGCCAGTTGGTCTCTTCACCAACTTGATGTGCAAAATACATTTCTGCATGGTGATATGTTTTTATGGTTCAGCCTCTTGGCTTTGTTCACCCTGATTATCCTCACAATGTATGTAAACTTCAAAAGGCCCTTTAATGGCCTGAAACAGGTTCCTTGAGCTTGGTTCTCCATGCTCAGCTCCAAGTTACTTGAACTCGGCTTATTTACCTCTTGCGCGGACAGCTCACTCTTCACTTATATTCGGTCTTCACTTGCATTTATTTTCTTGTCTATGTTGATGACATAGTCATTACCGGCTCTAATTCAACAACTATATAGTCTCTCTTTCATAGGCTGAGCTCTTCATTTCCTGTCAAAGACTTCATTATTTCCTTGGTGTAAAGGTTCACCATCTTCCTTCAGGCCTTCTTCTTTCTCAAAAGAAGTATATTGAGGATTTACTTGCAAAACTAATATGTCCCTTTCTAAATCAGTTATTATGCCAATGGCTACCATTGGTTCTCTAGTGGCTCGCGATGGCATTGAAGATCCCACGCTCTACTACAGCGTTGTGGGTAGTCTTCAGTATCTCTCCTTTACTCGACCAGATCTATCGTATGTTGTGAATAGTGTTTGCCAATAGATGCATGCTCCGTGTGTTCATCGTTGGCATGTAGTGAAACGCATTCGACGGTACTTACGTCATAACTTGCATTTTGGGTTACACTTTGCTCGCTTTCCCTCTCGGGTTCTTGCTGTTTACTCCGATGCTGATTGAGCTGGCTGCCCTGATGATCGGCATTCCACTGGTGGTCTGTGTGTGTTCCTTGGCTCTCATCTTATTTCCTAGACCTCCCGCAAGTAGCCCACTATTGCCCAATCTAGCACTGAGGCTGCATGTGAGCTCCTTTGGTTTCAATCGCTTCTCTGTGACTTGGGTGTTGCACATAATTTACCTTCTGTTTTTATGGTGTGACAACCTCTGGGCAACTTATCTCACTAGTAATCTAGTACTTCATGCTTGCACTAAGTAGTTGTTGTGAATTACCATTTTGTTCGACACTAAGTTGCTTCTAAATCTCTTGTAGTTTCTTTCCTCTACAACAAGGATCATCTTGCTTATATATTCACAAAACCTCTCTCAGTCACACGGTTTTCATCTCTTCTATTTAGCCTCTCTGTTATCCCTCTCTAGCTTGGCTCACTAGGGATGTTAAAACTCAGTCATCAACAACAGTGGCATCTACCTCAGCTTCTTCATCACTGTGTCAACACACCTCATCAACTCTTTCAACTATTCCAGAATAGTGTATTGTAACCATAATATTCTACATGTTACTCTTACCGTAAAACTAGGAACAAGATTCTCTATTTGTTAGCATTTCAGTCCTATATAAATATATTCTTTTATAAGCGTGAATATGTAATGAAAAGAAAATCATTTTATTCTGGAGTTTCTTAAAGATCACTCCATGCTGCAAATGTGATAGTTAATCTAAGAACTTCTACCATTGCCTCCAATGAAAAGGAAGAGTAAAGAAGGCTTAGAACAAGTTGATGAGATTGCTCCCATTCAAGACATTTTGGGTTTGGAATGGTAGTGTCATCGGTAACAAGGGTTTGAAAAGGGGATCACTTTACTTCTCCATAAAAGAAGATTTGTGAAGGTTAGTTTGAGTGAAAGCATATGAACAATGGTAATGAAAGAGAGTGAAGCAAGGGAAGAGGTGTTACCATTAGAAGCCATGGATCAATGGAGGTTCTAATCCATCTTACCTTCAGGCCTTCTTCTTTCTCAAAAGAAGAATACTACTTGCAAAACTGTATGTCCCTTTCTAAATCAGTTATTTGCCAATGGCTACCATGGTTCTCTAGTGGCTCGCGATGGCATTGAAATCCCACGCTCTACTACAGCGTTGTGGGTAGTCTTCAGTATCTCTCCTTTACTCGACCAGATCTATCGTAGTTGTGAATAGTGTTTGCCCTGCATGCTCCGTGAGTTCATCCTGGACGGTACTTACGTCATAACTTGCAACACTGCCCAATGATCGGCCCACTCTCCTTGGAGCAAGTAGGAGCACCTGCCTCCTTTGCAAACGAGATGCTGGGCAACCTCACTAGCTAGATGCATTACCAGGTTGAGTATCCTCTGATCATCTTGGCGGAATCCCTCTCAGAGATGACTCAGGGGGCGAACTACTAACCCTACCTCTTACCGTCTGATTCTCGCATTTCAGTCCTCCGGGAGGATCACTCCATGCTGCTGTTAATCTAAGCTACCACTCCGCCAGGTCATTTGGTAGTGTCATCGGTAACAAGGGTTTGAGCCATATCGAAGCAAGGGAAGAGGTGTTTTAGAAGCCCAATGGAGGCTAATCCAATAGTAGAGATGTTTTGAGAATCTGGTAATTTAGCGTGTGCTTATCTGATTTGTTTACCATGAAGGACCTAGTAAATTCGCTTCTAATCTTGAATTCTCTTTTGCCTCTTTCCTTGTTTAAGTTGGTATTCCTCCTTATTGCGATAAAGATCTCTGTAAACTTCGCATTCTGAAACTTTGTGCCTGTGTAGATGGTTGAGATCGGTATTTTCCTTTTCTTAATTGAGTTCTATTTTTTATTTGCTTTATATTTATACTTATTTTTATCCACCATGTAAAGTGCTTAAATTGCTTCTTCTTTTTTTAGATAGGCCATGTATACATCTAACGTGTCTCGAAAAATGCTACAAATGTATTTTTGTCCCAAATAGATGACAAATGAAGTGGGAAGTTGAATTCACAAATGGAGGAACTGCAAGTCTTAAAATAAAAAAATTTAAAGCACGGGTTTTTTATTTAAAAATGGCATAAAATATTGGTATGTCGCTCAATGTCCTATCCTCATATTCTTTATCCATTGTTAGCCAATCCATTCACAAGTGATAGCCCTTGCAAGTGTCAACACAAGAGCTGCAAGATAACCACAAGCCGGCCACAAGGGCCGGGGCAAACATACAAACCGACCATTAAGACCGGAACACAATACAAATTGACCTCAAGGGCCTGGGCACAACTCCCTCAGGATGATCTTGTGATCTTTAATCAGCTGAATTAGGGAGAGAAGAGAAAACGAGAGCTTTAGGCGCCACAAAACAACAGCGGCCATGGGATCCACCTGAGAAAAAAGGAAAAAACTATCATAAAGATGGTGGGAGGCATTAGGGGCGGCAGAAGGTGCAAGATTGACCAGTAGTAGGGCAAACATGTCTTACGTGTAAGTGGAATGGGCGCTGCGTGAACAATTCGGGCCACCACGCGCTGGCAGGTGGACTCCAAAAAAAGGCTGAAAAGGTCTTCAGGAGAGGTAGAGCACAGAGGGATGGGTAGTGACCTCCAAAAACTGCTAAGAACAGTCAAGTTGTTGGAGAAAAGGATCAGGCACATGGGATCCATGCTCGTGTGGGCCACCATGCACCTATCGTTCGCCGTCTGGCTTAGACAGAGATGAGCATCGAGAGAACGGGAGTCCATCCATGGGGGCTGTTCACATTGAAGACCACCGAAGACTCCAAGATCTAGCCTTCTTTGATTTTGAGAAAAAGCCCAAAAGATGACCCAAAAAAAAACTCAACAGATCTTGACCGCCAGAGGTGTGGCTGAAGAAGAAGCGATGGAGAGGAAAGAGGGGAGCTAGAAAGAGGGAGAGCCTCTCTTTCGAGTGCCGGTGCAAGTTTTTTATTCTATACTTGACATTTTATTTGAGTTGAATTGACTATAGATCTAGAAACTACTGTTTATGCATTCCCCTGTTTAGCTAGTGTTGTTTGTGATTTTTGTATATTGATATTTTTGTTTTCTAAAAGTCATTTTTCAATCCTTCCCCATCTACTTTTTAAGAGCCATTTGTCATGGATGGCACTTCGTTTACATATTTTGAGAAAAAAATGTTTAGTATGTATTTTGAGAAAAAAAATGTTTAGTATGTATTTAAATTTAGATATATTTGAGTTAGGCATGTAAGTAGAGTGTAACAAATTTTTCTCGTGCTGAGAATTAAAATAAAATAATAATCGAATTTCACAACGTTTAGTAACATTTTGAATTACTTGCCATGCTTCTTTTTTTTCTGAACTATGCTTAAACGAATGGTTTTGTGGAATTGTCGAGTTATCTAAAACAGTTAGGGCTTGTTTGGAGAGGGTTCAGTTCAAGGTTATGGGTACAACCTTGGGTTTAGACCCGAGTTCAAAGAAGTCTGTTTGGTTTGTTTTGGGGTTCCAGACAATTTTTGTATGTGGGGCCCTTGTACACGCATTGTAGCGTGATTAGTACTCTTCCTCTAGCGTGGTTTTGTACCGTTGCCGTTGTGACTGCTATAGGTAAAGCGGCCTGCATGATGTGACCTCCCTCTGGCATACCCACATAACGGTAAACCGATCAAGATAAAATTAAACAGAGCTTCGCAGTTCGCCCTCCCACTAGTTTCAGAAAATCAAATCGGGTTCTCGAAGCGCGTCGTCCCTGTAGAGAAGCTTTGCAGCCCCAGAGCTCACAACACCCACCATCCTCCCCTCCCTATTTCTTACTAAATATTTATTGCACCCTCCCTGTTCCAACTGTGCATTCAATTTGGAGAGTCTAAGGCCACTGTTTTCCTCACCAGACCCTAATCTACCGCAGTTTATTGGTCTCATCTCCATTGATTACAACCTTGAGATTTCCCCAAATCCCACACATCTGTTATCTCTTTCTTTCCCACCATGGTCCTTCTTAGGTATGTCATCTAATTCGGCAGTTCGTACTAGAGAATCGGTCACTGGGGTATGTCATGCCATCTCCCCTAATCTTCAATAACTCCATTATTTACTCCACCAATATCCTCTGACCTCCTCTCATGTAAACCCCGAGCTGATCTTGATAGAAGCTGACAGATCGATCCGACGGGCACGACCGCTTCTTACCTCTCCAGAGTACTCTACATTTAAAATCCTCCTCCAGTTCCACACAACTCTGAACATGCCCCAAACTGTCAAATATGTTTCGAAGAACAGGCGCTTTTGCACACCGGCTGCTTCACCCCATAACAGGGCAAAATCTAACGTGGCTTCTCCCAAGACAAATAAACAAATGACATTTGATTAAGTACCAATAATATGACATAGAGGCTAAAAATAAGGAATCATTACTGAATATTTCCAACGATTCAAAAACACAATTCGTGAAGAATTATGCATAGAAAATGAAATAAAGTTTAAGAAAAAACTTTAACATAGAATCGAACTTGAAAATGAAGTTATTTTAAAGAACACGAGCTATTCTTGATGAAGAACACCATATAGCAGCAAGCTTTTCATAGATTCAAGAATTCTTTTGAAATAAGAGGTTCAAGAACACAAAATTTTTGAAAAACCTTGAAAGCGATTGAATCAAATTCAAAGGAAAAACCTTGAAAGCGATTGAGCAATATTTCAACAAATCAACATGCTTTTCAAAGTACGAATAAAGTTTTTACTATTGAATATTTGCTACGAGTCATGTAACAATCGGTCTACTAGCACTACAAGAATTGCATTAAATTATTCTAAATTTCAGTGTGGCAAACGTCGCACTTATCATTGATGAAGCGCGTAGGTTGTGTGGACGTTGTGTGGGTTCGACAGGATTGGATTTGGTTATGAAAATGCACAAGGCTGTCGATTGTGTTGGAAGACGCACTTCATCCTGTTAATAATATATTATAACAGGAAAATACTTCAGTGAAGGCCAGACCCACTTCAGAATTAGTGGTGGAATATGTGTTGAGGCTTGCTTGGCAGGCTGTAGGCATTGAAGGATAGGCCCATCGGGAATGGGCCTATGGCCAACAGACCGGGGCAGGTCATTCCCGCCATTCTGCAATTTTTTACCTGTACGCAATCTTGGGGCACCTGCTAAGCGGGCTCCAGTTTCAGGGAAACACGCAGCGTTCCCGGAGATGCATTTGTTTTGTAAACTTGGGAAAACCTTCTGATGTAGGTTGTGATAAATTGTGAATATTTAGATGATGTTAAAGTTGTATCGGTGTGCGTGCAGTGTTAAAAAGGAATGTGTAAAAAAGGTAATAAAGTGTTGTATTGAATACGTGTATGTTGTGATGTTTGGATTGTAAAAATAAAAGTAAGATGCAAATCCTACGAAAAAGATGAAAACGAACATCATCATGGGCATCCCTATCTAAACAAGCCGTTACTATGCATAATGTAGTGATGGTTGAGCCTCGCTGTTCCCACAGGTTAGATTTCGGTATGTTCCAGTGATCGTTGGGTTTGGGCTAGATGCCATGACAAAAGCGGGTCAACCCAGTAAACCGAATTATAAGTAGGAGAGACTTTTGTTTGCCCGGTAGGTGTTTGGGCTCCAAGGATACGCTGTAGGAAAAATGGAGGAAGAAAAAGAGCAAAGCGGGAATCAGACAGAGACGAAGGTTCGTGGGACTAGTATTGATCAGGATGCGGAGGAGGAGGGTAAGAAGAGGAGCATGACACCGTGGGAGCAGCACTCGGCTGTAATCAGCATCCCTCGGTTTGACTATAACGCCCCCTCTTCGCTTCTCCACCACTCCCATTCTGGCTTCCTTATCACCTGCACCATCAGTTAGTTCCATCTTCTGCTCCTACTATTACTCTCGTTTTCTCTCTCTCTCTCACTTTTCTCAAATTTGTACTTCTTGTTCTTCGTGGTTTAGATTTCCTCAATTTTTATCTGCAAATATTCCTTTGTGCTTGGTTAACCGTAATGAAAATTTCATATCAATGTTTTAGATATTCGACTCCCATTTTTGTTAAATACCCCATAATGCTTGTACTCCCTTACTGAACCGAGGTAACGGTTCCCTGTTCGCTTGCTAATGGACTTTAGCGGGAATGAAAGCATAGATTATGTTCCAAGTATTCCCACTTCTTTTACTCTTGCAGTTGTCAAGTTCTTAGCTTTGGTTTTATCCTCTTCGCCCGAGATCTACAAATGAGGTATGCTTGTTTGTCATTGGGTATTTGAGTTGGTTGTCACCATTGCGAGTGTTAGTGCGGGTGAAAACGTTTATGCGATAGGAAGGTGTCATTGAGAGTATTCCTGAAGCCTGAACTTTATTATGATATCTATATTTAGCGAGTAGGTTAAACATTTTTCCTGAAGGACAGATGACAGGAGAGATGGAAACGGAGCTAACATTAGCAGAAGATTATCGAACCATAGGTTCTCACCTTAGCCGCTATTGACTATGAAAGATTTCAACTCTGTGTTAGATCACTGTTGTGGAAAAGAAACTTGTAGCATAGATGGTCCTTAACTTATTACTGTTCAAATAAGCCCAAAACCGCTGAGGGGTGCCTAGATTTATCCTTCTCAATCCTGAGCGTCCAACAAGACTACACTGATTATAGCCTAGTTAAGTTTTGAATTTGCAAGAGAATATAAGGGGAAACTACTTCACCTTTTGTGGTTATATTTGAACTTGACAATGTACAAGCAGCTTCTGAACTTGTTGTGAGAAAGATATATGCATTGTCAAATTACTCAAAATGACACCCCTTGCCTGGGAATGAAATAAATGGTAGTTATTTTTAATGTTTGAAGGTTCTAATAGTATCAAAAAGCCTTTAAAGCTTTGAGGCCTTCGGGTGTCTCACTAAATTGGATGACATAGCCAATGAGGCATGTGAATTGTATCCTATTAGTCCCATCTCAAGGTTTGTACCATGCATTTTCAAATACTTGCAATTAATAGAATTTGTGGCATTAGGTCGTGCTTTTTCTGGCTTGATGAAGTTGTATGTTTCTTGGATGATCTAAAGTTGCAAATGTTGATTCAAAATTGTTCTTAGGATCTAAGCACACTATTCTCACCGAAAGAGATCTTTATATAATATGAAAATGCTTCCTTAATGTCTTCTGAGTATACATGTGTTCATTATTCTAGATGGAAAACGATATTAAAATTTTTTTCTTTTCTTGTCAGAGAGAGAGAAAAGTGCTACCAAAGAAGCAATGTCTATCCTTGAAAAGGTTTCATTTTGAAACTTTAGCTGCTTTTCTTTTTATTTTATTTGTCTCCCCCACCCCCCCCCCCCCCCTCTCTTCTCTCTGTGTTGCATGATTGCAGATGCATATTAATTGCATAATCACATGCAAAGCAACCATATCCTATAATAAACTTGAAACTGACATATGTCAGACTTAACTATCTTGTTTTGTACATAAGCATGACTGAAACACCTTGCCTACCAGGAGGAAAACAGCCTTCATTGCAATTGCTTATTTACATTTGTTACCTGGAAATGATTTTTCTTCTCAACAAACAGAGGCAAACTTGACTGCAATTTCATGACGTGATTGCTTGTGGCTTTGTGATGTTTTATCGGTTTGACAAGGGGGAGGTCCTTCTATGCACCTGTGTTCTTTTCTTTCCGTGATCAATTTTAACAATGCATGGAGTCCATGTGCGCATCTCTATGCAGAAGCGGAGGGAGGGAGGGCCAGGGCTGGACCAATGCAAGACATTGAATTTTTATTTTTATTTTTTATTTTTTTATTTTTTTTATCCTGTAAAACTTAACTTGTAATTGATCAAGACAATGGCTGATATGCTATTAATATACAATTTTGAAATTATATTGAAATTGTGAATATTAAGACTAGGTTGTAAAATTGTGATTAGGACCTTAGGTTGTGACTTGTGAAATTATATTGATGAATTTTGTTTTGTTTTGTTTAGATAATGGATAACTTTTTGATAAAAAAAAAAAAATCAGCGGGATTGTCTAATACTCCTAATGTGACTCTTACTTCTGAGACAACTACTAGTTCGAAAAGACCTAGTGTTTTATTTAGTCCGAATGATATTGTTGTTGACCTAGGGTTAAGTAAACTCATTGAAGAATGTGATGTGGGATTAGAGATTAAGTTCGTAAGGAGTATTTGATAAAATGTCCTTGTCAACCGCTTGGGCATGATTTTCCCAAGAAACAGTATAGAAAATGAATGAGGGCTTTTTTGGAGGCATGGTTCAAAGAATATGAGTGATTAGATGCGGTGTATTACTTGTGGTGTTATCTAATTAGACAAAATAGATGATCAAGATCTGGGGAAGATGTGTATACATCTACAGGATTTAGCAATTGGAAAATGGGAGTGGAGGTATTTGGAGTCATTTGGTGCATAGTTGGTGTAATAGCAAAATAATATGTGTATTTTATAATATATTTTAATGTTTTTTAAAATTAAATTTCAAATTTTTCTATTTTTTTGCATTAAAAAAAAAATTTCCATTTTCCCCCTGGCCCCCCCCCCCCCCCCCCCCCGCTTCAGATTAATTCCTGGCTCCGCCACTGTCTCTATGTGTATGTTTATGAAGTTGAATCTAGGTTAAAAAAGTGAATTCTGGAATTTTGCCACAGCTTGGTCTACTTTGTTGATGCTGACTGACTTTTGGTTATTATTCTGGCAGTTTGTAGAGTCCTTTAATAGTTGGCGCTCCGACATTGTGGAGAAATCAGATGAAAATGCCGATTCTAAGAAAAGGAAGATAGGCATGGAGAATCTACCGAGGAAAAGTATCAACCTCGGGGAAAACGAGAATGCTTCCAGCAACTCTGGGAACAGTATTAGTAATTCTCTGACTCATATGACTTGATTTCTTTTCGTGTTCCAATAAGTTCCTTGGTGAAGTGTTGAGATCTGTATCTATTTACCTGTTCGTGCTCATGCGTTATGATGTCAGGTAAACATGAAAAAGGCATTTGTTCTTCTCTTGCTAGGGTAGAGACAAATCTTGATAAGCCTGTTCTTTCGCTTGTTAAGCTGACAAGGAGTGGGTTAGTTCTATTTGCCTTCCCTAGAAACACTCCATCTGACACTGTTGGTATTGTGTCGTCCATTATGGTGTCCCTGGAATCTGGAATTTCAAAATCACCACTGTGAGTGCTTACTTTTCCCTTATGGTTTTTGACTGGAAATTTGTGATATTTTACTATTATTATGTCTGAGATTGTCTTTTTTCTTTTTCTGTAGTACCATATGAAAGGTTCTCACAGAAATAGATTTATGACTTAGTAATTGGCAAAAAGTCATTCGTTGGGAAATAAGTTGTCTTAGTTCTTCGAATTTTCTCTTATTTGGCAATCTACAAGTTTTACACATCTCCACCACAAGTAATTAGTTTCCCTACATCAGTTGGGAGTTGTTGAATTATGAGAGATGGATTCGTAGAAAGAGGATAGAATCTCATTTAAGTTAGATAAGAGAAAGAAAGGAGGGAAGAAGAAAAACTTACTGAAGCCTGCAGATGCTATTGGTCTCAAATCGCAATTTAAGCAAAGGTGTGAATAGCTTAATCTATGATCCAATTATGAGAATATCACCCTCAAAAGTTATCAACTTGTGGCTCTCCTTGATTCTGAAAATTCGTGATATGGTTTGATTAATCTTGGTGAAGAGGATAGTTTGTACTCCGATAGTTATTTTTGTTTCTATTTCTTCTCTTTATCAGGAAAAGGATGGCTAGCTAGATCAAAATTTCTAGTGATTGCTTCTGCATGCTTGGATGCTACGTATTGCTGTCAGAAGTTTTCAACTAATGATCAAAAATTTGCACAAAAATAGACTTATTTATTGGTATTGGATGGGAATGGCATGTACTACCCTTACTAGTTAAGCTATCCTTGCCCAATATTCTGTCAGGGCTTATCATTTTACCAAAAGTCAAATCTGAGCCACCCCATAAATGTGACCGTGCCTATCCTGGAGAGAGCTAACATCCAAAGTCAGGCTGTTTTTTGTATGGACCTCTAACATGCAATGCTCAATTTAAGTGAGACTTGCATGGGTAAAATGGAATTTAGTTTAAGTTTAAAAGCATTAAGCAACTGAAGAAACAATGTGGATTTAACTGACCGATAATCATATTGTGTTTTGGGTAACATAGAGAACAAGATATTGAATTGCAGTTAGGGAAATTCAAATGACTAAAAATGAATCCCTAAGCAGGCCAAAATACAAAGATAAATGAGGAAAAGCTTATCTTTACTGGATGAGAAGAATTTGTTGCAGTGGCTACTCAATCAAAAGCTTCTCACCGTGGCGTTTTTGTTTAGTAAGCAGGAGCTCACTCAAGTTAACTACAGTTGGTTTTATTTTGCTCAACTTTGAAATATATTTGCTCAATTATTGAAAGTTTCTGAAGGTAAGTGTATGCCTCAACACAAGTTGTGCTGAAAGTGCAATAGGCATGCCTTACATATGCCCTTCATGTACATGGTGCGTACCTAGCTTGAGTGTTGATAATCTAATTAAAAGAAATTCCTTGATGCGTATTTGGCGCACCTTGCCTTGGAGACAGTACAAATTATTGGCAGTTAATATTGTCTGAAACTTCCAATGCATCTCAAGAAATGTAGCATATTTGGTTCTGGTTTCCATATCCAAAAGCTTGTATTTTGTATTCTTGTGTAGGAAGCTCCTACTCTTCACTCTGTGCTTTTCTATTCCTCATCAGTTATGTGCTAGTATTTTCTTTTTTTCTTTTTTTTTTTTGTAGTTTATGATATTAACCATAATTGTCGAGATATGAGTGAAGACACGAAGCCTGATAATTGCAGTCTTAAAGCTCAACTTAGCTCTGTATTGTTGTGACATTTTTGTTTTTTTGTTATATAGAACTGGACCAGTAATTGGTGATAAAACCAATTCTGACTGGTACTTGAACCTTGCACTTTAGGGTGAGGCTTAAGGACACCTCAGGGAACACATTCAGGTTCGGTGGATAGTACCAGTACCCTGGAGGTTAAATTGTCTGGTCTGCTCCAGCTTTCAAGATTTTGTGCTTTTCTTTCAATTAGCAGTAAAATTACTGACAAGAATGCTAGAAGAAGGCAGGGCACAAATACTTGTACAGCACACATACAGAGGAGGGAAAAAGAACCAGAGATGAGAAAGCAGAGAACCTGAAGCCTAAAATGCCAAAACTAAACAAGACTTTGACAACCTCAGTGAATCAAAGATGAAAGAGAGAGCATCTTGAGGAATTCTTATCTTCCTATTGCTAATAGAAAGCTCCACTTGCTCGAAATGTCCATCGTTCCATCTTCCATTTACCACATCAAACAAAGAGGGAACTGCACCAGACTGTAGAACTCTTGTGATCCTCAATGAAACCTTTTCCACAAGCCATCAAATATACGCCATTATTAGACATAAACTAATATGACATTGGATAAGGGAAACAACCAAGTGCCAAAGACCTTGCATGATCTGGATACTCAGATTCAAAATGTTATTTTCTAATTTTAAAGAAACAAAGAACTTCTTTGGAATCTAATCTGTTTTATGTTTCAATTTTCTGTGCCTTTCTTTGTTATGTACACGATATTAACTCCTCAAAGTACATTTTTGCATGAGCAATCCACCAATATATAGTTAATTCCTATTATCTCATTGACATTTTTGAGTTAATTTTGTACATCATTTCTTGCCTTTGATAATGCTAAAAATGCATTCCTTGTGCAGTTGGTGTCATCGAATTTTTCCTATCCAAGCAACTTGTAGTTTGAATGAGAAGGACCTGCAAACAGTTGTGTCGAAGCTTGTTCTTCAGTTCCTGAATGATAGACAGCAGGAAGTTGCACATCCAGTGAAGGTAAAGTTTTACCTGTCACCAGTGAGAGGCCATATTCAGTAATGCAGCGCACTAGAATAGGTCGCAATGTGCGTCATTGCTATTTATAAGCATAGATTCATAGGAACTAATAACCAACTTGCTCTGCACTTTGCGTATGCCAAGCTTCAAGGCCAGTATCAAGGCCAGTATTTTGGATTAACATTCAGATTATGTCCATCTTTATAAGATATTTTGTTTGCGGGGGGCAGAAAGAGGTAGTGTTTCAAGTAGATACTACGAAGTTGGTTTGATAAGGTAAACTGCAATTCGTAGTTAGTTTTACATCTTAGGTGATGTTTCGGAAGCAAAAAATTTAAGAATTTTAAGTTTAACTTCTTATGAGGGTTTGTAAAAATTTGGTGAAAAAGTTTAAGAATGTTTGATTGTAAAATGATTTTTATTGGAGTTTGTTAAAAAGTAAGGAGAGAAGATATGATAGAATTTTTTAATGAAGAAGTAATGGAGTTTGTTAAAAAATAAGGAGAGAGAAGATTTGATGTAGTTTTTTTTTTTTTTGAAAAAATATTGAGATTTTGATGTTTGGTTGTAATTTTGACTTCTTGAAAATTTTCTTAAAAAAGTTGAAATTTTTTCCTAACCAAACATCATATTAGATTCATCCATGTTTTCTTTGTTTATTTTACCCCTTAGTAACTTCTTTTTTCCTACTCCTAGCCGCCCTGTATTGTTAGACTTTGCAAATATTAGTCACATAATGCCAGATGATATTGGCTCCTGAATTTGTTTAAATGTTCTTTTACGCCATAATTTTCCTTTTCCAAAGGAAAACAAAGTCAAAAGAAAAGGAAAAGGAGAAAGAAAGCAGAATTAGTATTGGAAGCCAATTCTTTTCTCACTCAATTTTAAATCTGGACCCTATAGTTTGCAGTTGGATATAACAGAAGAGGAATCGAGGAGACAGAGAAGAAGATTCTGAAAGATACTTCAAATGGTTCGAATGCAATTGCACTATTGGACCGCAACAATTGCTTTGCCGTTGTGGCTGCTGCTGTGAAACAGGCAGCATCAGATTCAACTGTGGACCTCAAATCTCCACAGGTGAAAATCCAATTATCATTTCTTGCTTGTTCACAAACGTCTAATTCTCCTGAAATACTTATGTGCGTTCACCCTTCATGAAATATTTACAGTTTTCGATTCTTGTTGAGCTGTTACCGATTGCTGGAGTACGCAATGGGTCGATAGTGGCTGCTGTCTCAGTTCTTCCACAAAATCTTGTTAATACCAAGCCACGGCTCTGCATCAAGGCTCTGGCTTCTGATAGCAAAGCAAGAGATGGAAGGCATTAGGAGGAACTATGTGGCTTAGAATATTCTCTTTTTTTTTTTTTTTTCCACTAAAGTTGGGTCAAAATATGGAGTTTTCTTCGTGTTTGTACTGTTGTTCTTACCATGAAACATTGCTCAATTGGTTCAATGTGTTCGTAGCTTTGCTTCTTGCTAGTAATCATTCTCTGTCGCCGATGGCTCATATTTCTCAGCTTTCAGAGATGGAAGCCCAATACAGCAGTTCGACAGATTTTGTGGTAGTTTTGCAATAGCTAACGCTGAAAGCAGCTGGATAGATTTTGAGGCTGAATGATGCCTTGGCATTTGAGGCTGAAAGATGTCTGTGTATGTAAATCAAGATTCTGAATAGGGTCCCGGGATGTAACAGGAGCTGCATGCACTGGTTTGAGTTTTTCAGCGTTTATGAGTTTGATTTGTGGGAAGCTGAGTGATTTTTTTGAGAACTGGTATAGTTTGTTAATAAGGCATTGTCAGTGGCGGATTTTGATTCCTACCAGTGAATATAGGCATAGAGAAGTTCAAACCACATTGAAGTCCTTGTTTTATTTTCCTGTTTCCAAACTCGAACGATATCACTTTCCACGATTCAAGGACGCTTTTATATCCAGATTGGAACTGGAATTGAATGTCTTTCGATCCTACTTAGAGCCAATTTTCACTGGGCTTTTGCGTTTATATCTGTAGCCTGACATGCATAGCAATATTCAATTTCATCTTACAGAATCCTTGCTCTGCCCTATTGCTTGATGACAGGGTATCTAATCTTCCAATTTGTAGATATTCGACTTGATCCCTTCATATATGACGGAACGCCTCAATCACCCAGTAAAGGTAATGCTGGTAAAATCTCTGCTCTTCCTCTTGAACGATCTGGAATTACTTTCTTTCCAAACAGTATACAACTCAGTGTACCTCATAAAGCTTAATGATGAGGTCTTAAAGCGTCTTCCCATTCATCCTATTAGTGAAATTAAAAACTAGGACAAATACATTTTCCACCCTCTAATTATGGGATCTTGAAATTTTGCACCTTAAATTATTAATTTTTGTCACATTACACCACCAATTATTACTTCTAGGCACGTTGCACCGTCAGTTAAAATTTTCTGTCAATTTTGACCTTTGAAATTTTGACTTTGCCCCATATTAAAAATGTCACCTTCAAAAAATTATGAGGATAAAGTAATCACTTCACACGCCAAAAACTCATTTATGTTCAAATTGATAAAAGAATTTAACATAGGATGCAAAGTATATTATCCCTAAAAAAAGGGGAAAAAGTCACTTTGTGCTCTCAAATTACTAAAGTAATCTCAAACAGGGATCTCAACTACAACTTTTGACACATTGAGCCCTTGAACTATCAAATTTCATTAATATATGCCCCTAATTAAAAAAGGTCCAACAGTCAAAATCGTCCAACATGTGTAATAAAAGAGTCATGTGGCACGATTTTGACCGTATTTTATTTTGGCGGCAAATTGATTTATTTTGAAAGTTTTGGGACGTACAGTGACTGTTACCCTAAAATATCCTCTCAACAAGAAAAAGCACAACCCACTGAAGGAGTCAGCCACAGTCGAGCATAAAGAGGGAATGTGCCAAAGCAACATAACGCTCACCCTATCAACACGACTCATGTCTTATACCGCTGCTTAACTAACTGCATCTACTCATTTAAGTTTACAAAAGTTGTACTATTTACATAAATAAATAATAAACTGGCCTCACGAACCAATCTAAAAACAAAAACTCTTAGAAACAACTATAATATATAGTTATAGCAGCCTCATTGGTGGAAGCTGAGAGACAACAGTACGAGCCCCTTAAAGAGGCTAAACTCTTTGTTCTGTGCCAACCTCCTACCACTGGCGCCACCTCCCATGTGATGATGTCAAAAATGTCTGGCCTAGCATATGAGCAATGGTTAGCCTTCCAGTACATTTGGGTCCAAAACATACTCCTGCAAGAGAAAGACAAACCGGGCTAGAGAGTCACCACGTGAGTGAGACTCGGATGCCTAAATGGGTTTCTATTGAGTATGTGAGTAGAATAATAGTTAGGAAAGAAAGGAACACGCACATGTTCCTTTTATAGGGGTTGGGGTGGACCCGCTGGGTCTATGCTTGGATGGAATCGGCATTTAATTTCCCTTTCCTTTATGATCTATGGTGTTATCAATCATTCCTGTTATTGCTAGTCCTGGCGATCCTTTCCTTAGTTGGCAGATAGTTTTCCGGTTTGTATTATTTACGTGATTCTTCCTCGATTGGGCACGAATTCGACTGGAGTTGGTGAGGGCCGGACAACTCTCCTTCCTTCTGGTGATTCTTTCTGCACTTAGCTCGGGCCTAGCTGGGATTGACGAAGCTAATCAAGAGGGCTTCAGATTTTTTAATATCCTTTCCTTCCATGCTTCTTGACCCAGCCAGGCCTGGGGCATAGGCCCTCAGCCTGGGCCTACCATCTTGTACTCTTTTCTCGGGTTTGGGCTGAAGCCCCCCGGGTTTCACTATTCCATTTTCCTTCTATGGGCCGAGGAGTATTTACGCATCACCCTAGATCCTCCACTTCAAACTACACCGAAGTTATACGTTGCACCTCATAAAGACCCAAAGTTGAAGGCCACCTAGTCCAATGAAGACAAAGGAAATAGCAGTGTCTTTCAAGCACTCAAGCCATTGATATTTGTGAGGACAAAAAAAAATAAGTAAGAATGAAATAAGTAACTGAAAGAATGAAACTTCGATCATGTATATGCATTTTTTCTAAACAAACAATATTGTAATTTTTTGAAAGAAAAACTATTTCTTTCTACACGAAGCAGTAGTGTCTGCATAAACCCCAAAGGCAGTATCTAAAGTGTGTTATGAACTTGTGCGACTTTATTTGTCTAGTCATTTCGCCATGTGAAAATTGTTTAACCTTTAGTGCTAACATCTTGGTTTCCTTTAGACCCCGAAGCAGGGTCTTGGCCCTAGAGTGGTAAGGTTCTGCTTGTTGAGATGAATTGGCAAGTAAAGGCACGTTGTATACAAAAAGAAAAAATTTACAAGAGGCAACAAAGGGGACCTGTACGCTACGATTTCTCAGGTACACCAACACATCTAAAAGGCACTAACACTTTCTCACTCTCTCTCTCTCTTATCCTACTTTTCTCATGTCACTCTTGTATACAATAAGGGGCACCCACATCACCTATTTATAACCCTTTTAAGTGGACGAAACAAATGGCTAACAAGGCCTCATGATGCCGGAAAAGTATGGAGAAAAGCAAACAAGGAGCCAAACTAGCAGAACAACTCCAAGATCGAGAATAATAATGTCTCACACCGACTAATGTAAATAAGACCCAAGATCATCACAATAACTTGCGGATCACAAATATAAGATCAGATCTCAAGCTAGAACAAGGATCAAATGAAGAACAAACAAATGGATAAGTAAACTCACCACCCAAAAGGAAATCCACCAAAGGGATACAGAGTTATAGTGATCACCACTCACAGACAATTTCTCGGAGATACAGAGCAAGAACTTGCTCACCACTCCATTAAAAAATGGCCTAAAGATACAAAACACTCGCATGAAGAAAACCCTTTGTTCAAAAGAGCCAAAGGTTAAACTTTCATTTCTCAAATTTTGTTCAAAACTAACATAGAGCATGTCTTTATACAGGCCAACTTGGGAGTGCTCTCCAATAAAACAAAAAATACAAATATACCCTTGAACTATGCTAAGGAAAGGAAATACAAACTTACCAAAATACTCTTAAATTTAGTGGCTAAGGAAAGACAAGATAAACTTACCCAAATTCCATTAAACTTAGAGGCTATGAAATTATATGTAAGTTCTAGGATTAAGAAAACCCAAGAGGGGGGTGAATTGGGTTTTATAATTTTTTAGAAAATTACCCCTAAAAATATGTTTGTCAGATATGGGTTCTAGTTTGTGTGTGTATTGCAACAATTGATTGATCACAAATGACTAATGGTGCACAATGGAAAGAGTTTGAGAGATAGAGAAGCAAATACAACGATTTTTAGGTGATTCGGCAATCCCGCTTACGTCCATCCCTCAATCTTCTTTACAAGCCTTGAGTTCTCTACTAGTCTCCCATCAACCAAGCAATGGTGGTCTTACAAACAAGCTTGAGAAATCACCTCTTCAAGCTCCAAACCGAGTTTGAGAACAACCTCTCCAAACTCTTTCTTCCGATGAACAATTTTTGGAATACAATCTCCCTTAATGTGATAGATCATACAATGGAAAGCACTATCTCTTTTGTTTGACACAATAACAAAGATGTGAAAATAAATCTTTGTCTGAATGCTTTGAGAAATATGAATAATAAATATTTTGATCTCTCTCAAGGTTATGACTAGTTGTAAAGGTTTTTCAAGAGTCTTTTTTAAGACCTTCAGATGTCCCTTATATAGTGGGCATAAGAAAAATAGATGTTTCTAGTTGTTTAACCTCGTTAAATTTTCAGTAGGGGTAGACCGGTACAGCTAGCCGTTGAATGCAACGATCATAATGTCAGAAAATCACCATACACTGTCATTTGGGACAACAGGCTTGGTCGACCGCTAGTTTTTCATGGTCGACTGCTATGTGGAATTTGTGCAGCCGCTATAAAGCCAAAGCCCATTTTTATCATTTAAAATTCAAAATTCAAAAACCAATTCCCCAAGAATATAAACAAGGTTTATGAGTTTATTTCGGGATGATCCGAAAACACTTAAAGTACATATTGTTTTTTCAAACTTGTGATAGAAATATTTATTTAAAATTTAAAATTTATGCAACTATGATTCAAATCTTTATCAAAAGTGAAATTAAGAGTTATAAGATTATACCCTATAGTCTTGAGCCTTCACTTTTGAGCTCCTTCCATTAAATTGATGTTTGCGTGATCGAATCTTCATTTTGTGCTCATTTGGGATCGTCTTTGATTATCCTTCTCAATTATCTTTATTGTTATCATCAAAACATCGATTGTTACTAAAAGTCAACAATCTCCCCTTTTTTATGATGACAATAAATTAATTGGTCTTCCATTTGTGTATTTGTCTCCCCTAACTTTTTCAATTGGATGAGGGTCTTTTTGAAATTGTCATGATCAAGGAAAATGAATTAGCTTGATAAAATACATATAAGTGCTAATGAATGAATTAATAAGATGATTAAGGCTTTGGAATGCAAATTTTCATTCATAATAGAAATATCAACAATAAATCACAAAGGGATACAATGATACAAGACAAATATGCTTTCACTCTCCCTTCGTCATCATAAAAGAAAATACAAGAGCAAAGTGCAAAAGAGAAAAGGGATCATGATAGGGCGCTCAAGGGGGAAGCTGGAGCCGGATGCTCAACATCCCCTACATCACCAATATCATCCTTCCTAATTTTTTTTGGTTTATTTTGCTGTCGTAGCCTCGCTCGTAAGTAATCTTTTACTATAGGATAGCTTTGAGCTTAATATGGAGCGAGATGTGACATTCTCTGGATGTTCTGACTATAGCGAAGCAACAACCGCCCCAAAACATTGCTGCCTTAGGTTCCACCAATATGGAATCTACAGCCCCAAATCCGAAGTGTGAAAAATGGATGAAGAAACACTTATAACTCAGAGGTTGGATTATGGGGACTTCAAGTGATAAGTCTCTTAGTGTCATTGTTGACCTTGAATTTGTCTCTAGTATGTGGTCAGCATTGGAGGAAGCCTATACCAAGTATTCTCATGAAAGGAGGTTAAATTTCCAAAAGTAACTTCATAACATTAAAAAGAAGCCTGAGGCCTCTATCAATGACTAATATCTATGAGATTTTAAGAAATTATTTGATAGTCTTGCTGTGATTGGGTATCCTGTGGATGACAAAGAAAAGGTATTTTATCTTCTTCGAGGTAATCCCATTATTTTATCTTCTTTGAGGTAATCCCATTATCTAATAGTCTTGTTGTGATTGGGTATCCTGTGACTATTTACCATTTGTTTCTTCCCTGATGCATCCTTCTTCCCCACCCTTCAATGAGGTAATCTCATTACTCATAAGTTTTGACGATCAATACGTGAAGATGATGTCAATGTAGAATCATATTCTGCATTCTAAGGCCAAAGAAACAAGAAGAAAAAACAGCATCATAAGTCAACTACTACATCTAGACCTCCCTCCTCAAAGGACAATTTTTCTACCGTAAATTCCTAAAAACCAACTACACCCAACTGACCTGCTCAAGGTTCAAAGGATCGTGACTCCACTTCTGCTGTCTATTGCCAAATCTGTAAAAAACATTTGGCCATAAAGCTCCTATTTGTTGGTAGAGATATGATTAATCAAAAGCAGAGGATGATGTAGAGGAAGCCCTTGCTGCCTTAACCCTCCAAGATGGTGCTGATGACAATTAGCAGACACCTAACACTAGTGTTTATGCTGATATGACATCCAACAAAGAAACGGACACCAATAGAACTAGAAGAGGCAACCTCTACACAATAAAGACCTTGCAAGAAGCTCACTACTCAGTGCAGGTTCAAGCAGTGAATGGTACTTTGTGGCATCAATGCTTAGGACATCCCAAAGCTTTTGTTGTCATAATGTTACATTCCAAAGGCCTAATTAAAATAAAGGGAAAGATTTCACAAAACTTTTGTGACAGTAGCCAATTAGGCAAATTGAGCAAATTACCTTTTCTTCTTGGCTTGAGAACTGATTATGCACTTTTGGAAAAATTTGTATTGTGACTTATGGGTCATGCCCCTACTTTATATCATGCTCATTTTTCTTACTATGATGTGATTATTGATGATTATAGTAGATATGCCCTAAAAAAAATTTGCTTTTTAGCGATCAACTTATCAGCAGTGAAATCAATTTCGTCGCCAAAGAGGTAAAAAACGTATTTTAAGCAACGAATATCAACTTTATCGCTAAAAGTACCACACATTTTAGCAACAAATGTTAAGTTCGTCCCTAAAAATACCACTTTAGCAACGAAAATATTGGTTCCCCGCTAAAGAGTTATACCACGTGTTTTAGCGCCGAATATCAAGTTTGCCACTAAAACTAACACATATTTTTAGCGACAAATGTTAAGTTCGTCGCTAAAAAGTTTAAACACGTGTAGTATAATAAGAGAAATAAAACGTGTAAAGTATGTCAATAAAATTGAATAATAACTAAGCATGGAGGATTTGATTCTATCATATATATATATATATATACCAATTAAGGTATTATAAAACAAAAGTATATACATACACATTAGTTTATTAGGAATATATTACTTAGGACGAAGATATATTCATTAGCACAATAAGAAAGATTGGTCTTTTTAGTGTCATACATGTTTTATATGTACGCTTTTGATTTATGGCATAAGATAATCTCTTTAGAAAAGTTTGCAAATAATTTGTTATTATCAAAATCAAATGACCAAAGTTATCATATAACCTTAAGACTAACACTAAGTGCTATAACTATCAAGTTATAGTAACTATGTATTACTGTCAAGTTATGGTAAAGAGCATATAGTAACATGCCATATAATTAATGCCAAGTGCTGAGATTTTCTAAATACTAAGTGTAAAATTTAAAGTATTATTTGTACTAAGTTATTTTACATACTAAGTACTAGGCTATATACAAGGCATTATACTTTTAAATTATAAGTACTAGATACTATTACTACCAATGTATTTTAATTAAGATTATTATACTAGTTATGAAAAAGAGGGTAAAATAATATGTGATGTACCTAATAGTAAGTACTAAGATTTTTAAATACAGTTACCTATTACTAAGTAATATTATTATTAAGTTATTTTAGGTACTAAGTACCTTTGACTATGTACTAGGCAATATACAGTGTATTATATGGTCTAAGTACTAAGTATTACTAGTATTAATGCATGCTACAGTGTATGTCTCAATTTATGAAGTATAACTTTAATTAGAGTGTAATAACAAAATAAATTTTATATTGTCATAACTATTAGAAGAAGAAAAAATAAAAGATAATTATTTGTATATCAATTATTGAAGATAGAAAAATATTAAAAAAGTGGGAAGGAAAATTTCATTTCGCGCCAAAGTTGCGTTTTTGCTCCCCACTACCTTTTTGGTCAAAATTGCCACTTTTTCGTGCCCAGTGATGGCATTTGTGCTACCAAAAGAACGAAATCATAGATATTCTTTTTCTCTGTTTCTTGCTGAAGGAAAAGGCAGAGGAGATGATGAAGATGCTTAGCACTAAAGAGTCAAAGATGCTTTACTCTTTGCTGATATCGGAGAATAGGTCGTTGGATGAGACTGCCTTGGACTTCATCGCCACTTCATCACCTGCTCCTCCCTCGTCCTCCTTCTGTAGGCAATGTCCCCCAATCTCTCTCTCTCTCTCTCTCTCTCTCTCTCTCTCTCTCTCTCTCTCTCTCTCTCCATTCATCTTAGTTGTTTTTTGAGGTATTTTGGCATAGGGGTTCTATGATTTCTCAAAGCTATGTTCGCACTCAAACGTGCACTTTCTCACTAATAAAAAAGATTTATTGAATGCTAGTGGCGATATTTAATGTTGAAAATATTCTTTTTGCGCTTGCAATGCAAAGTACTAGTGCTGGATATGTATTGATTGTTTTAGGTCTGTCATCCTAAGCCTAAAAATTTACCTCGAGCATGATTAATTAGGATTTATCTGCCAACTTTTACTCTGTTCTGCATTGCACTACAAGCATCATTTCTTGTTTGCATGATGTTTCTATAATATCTCCTTGAATATTGTCAGCACTGACATCTATGAAATATACTTTAAAGAAGTGATTTTCATTAGTTGAAGATAAAGCCGGTGTTTATTCTTTAAGGGCTCTTATTAGAGTGATTTTTACTCACTGTGTTATTTATGTTACACACGAGCTGAGCTGGAAGTTCATTCATATTTTAGTTAAGGGTTGTTATGTATTCAGTTCCTGGTCTATAAGTAATGTTGTACACAATGAATCATTTACGTCAATATACAGAAACTTTTCAACCTTTCTCTCTCATCTATTTTGTTATATTTTGATACTTTGTTTTTCCTTCACAAGAGTTAACATGGTATCAGAGCAATTGTGATGGCTGAACCACAATCTCCTTTGGTTACCTCGATTCCTCCTGCAAACACTTATGAAAATCAAATCCAATCCAATCCTCTATATCTCAACAACAATGATAATCCAAATGCAATCCTTGTTTCTCAGAAGCTCGATGGAGAAAATTTTTCCAGCTGGCGAAGGTCCATGGAAATGGCGTTGAGTGCGAAAAACAAGTAGGCGTTTGTGGATGGATCTTTCTCACAACCACAATCTTCTTTTTCTTCTACATATTCAAACTGGATTTGTTGCAACCATATGGTGGCTTCATGGCTGCTTAATTCAATTTCCAAAGAACTAGCAGACAATGTACTCTATATTGATATGACTATTGGTATCGGGAAATGGACCTCGAATATTTCAGGTTCAAAAATGCATTGCCACTCTTTCTCAAGGTCAGAATAACGTTACTGCCTATTTCACAAAACTGAAAGCATTGTGGGAAGAGTTATCTAATTACAAGAACCATCACATATGCACATGTGAAGCTGTTAAGCATCTTGCTGATGAACACAATCAAGAAAGTGTCATTCAGTTTCTTATGGGCTTGAACGACTCCTATTCAAATGTGTGAGGTCAGATCTTATTAATAGAACCACTTTCGAATATTAATAAGGTATTCTCACTTGTTTCGCAAGAAGAAAGATAGTGTAATATTACTTCTTTCACTTCACAATCTATTTAGAATAGTGTATTTTTTACACGCAATCAAGGTGTTCAAGTTAGTCAAGGTAATCAAAATTTTGGAAACAAGTTCACTGGCAAGCCTTTTGTTCAGAGGAAAGAACGCCCCATCTGTAGTCATTGTGGCTTCATTGGACATATTGTGGATAGGTATTACAAACTTCACGGGTATCCACCTGGATACAAGGCCCAATCCAAGCCACATGTTAGTTCTGTAAGTTCTGCTCATCAACTTTCTTCTGAGATGATTTCTTCCGATTCACATCAAACTTTGTCGATTACTCTTGAACAATGTCAATAATTGCTAGCACTCATTCCTATATCTGAACCTCCCGTTGTTACACACGGTTTGGATAATGATTTAGCCTCTCACTCAATGGTCAATATGCAGGTAAAGCATCTGTTATTCCTTGTCATTAAAGTTCCTCTGTTATTTCTTCAACATCTAAATGGTTGTGGATATCGAAGCTACTAATCATATGGTTAGCTCAGTATCTATGTTAACTACCATTACCTCTTTTCATACCTCCTCAGTAAAAATGTCAAATAACCAATTTGTCATGGTTAATCATGTTGGTACAGTGCATCTATCTCCTTCAATTATGCTGATAGATGTTCTTGTTGTTCCAGCTTTTTCTTTCAAGCTCATTTCTGCTACCTTTTTTATCAAATAGATTTCATGTTGTCTCATTCTCCTTGGACAATATCTGTTTATATAGGACCTACGCACTTGGATAACGATTGGTTTGGCTAAAGAATCAAGCAGGTTATATTTTTTTATTTCAAATTTCTCTGCTATTTCCAAAGCTTCTTGTAATGTTGTTTCTGCTAATAATCCAGCTGCCTTATGGCTTTGTAGATTAGGACACCTTCCATATCTAGAATGTTTCTACTGAAAGCTTATATTAGTGATATCAACATTTTCAAATTTCATCATTGTACAATTTTTCCTATGGCAAAACAACATAAGCTGTCTTTTCCCATTTCTGTTACCAAGACTACTTTTCCTTTCAAATTGATCAATTGTGATCTTTGGGGACCTTTTTCAGTTCCTAATCATAATATAGTTAGCTTTTTACTCACAATTGGGGATGACTTCACTCGTTGCACATGGGTGTATTTGCTTCAAAACAAAACTCAAACTCAAAGTTATATTCGATCCTTCTTTTATCTAGTAGAAACTCAATTCAACCTCAAAATCAAGACCATTCATATTGATTTTGGAACTGAGTTCCACTTACCTGATTTTTTCTCATTTGAAGGAGTAATTCATCAACACTCTTGTGTTGCAACTCCTTAGCAAAATGGACTGTCTAACGAAAACATCAACATTTACTTAATGTTGCTCGTTCTTTTAGGTTTCAGTTCAATTTGTCTTTATCCTTCTGGTTTGATTGCATTCTTTGTGTAGCTTACCTCATTAATCGATTATATTCTCCTATTCTTGATAAAAATAAAAAATTAAAAAAAAATCTCCATTTGAAATGCTATTTTCTTTCAAACCCACATATCAGCACCTCAACACTTTCGACTGCCTCTGCTATGTTTCCACACTCACTCGGAAAAGACACAAATTTGATCCACAAGCCGAGCCTTATGTTTTCCTTCGCTCCTTATGGTATTAAATTTTATAAAGTTTATAATCTTAATTCTCATAAATTTTCTGTTTCAAGGCATGTCATTTTTCATGAAGACTATTTCTCTTTCAAACATTTACCCTCAACTTCTTGTTCTGATAATATTGTTCTGCCCAATATTATTACTGATCTTATTCCCACTTCATCTATTTCTACACAATCTCCTAAAGCTCTAGTTTCATCCGAGTTATATTCCACTACTACTCCTTCAACATCTTCTGAGTTACCTTGTACCTCAGATGTTCATTCTTCTATTGATATTATTCAAAATTCTCTTCCTCCCAATATTCAAGTTCCTTTTACGGATTCTGTTTCTAAGGACTCTCATACAGCATCTGCTTCTCCATATTCAATTTCCTCTATTCCACCTACAAGAAAATCATCTAGGCCTCGAAAAACACCTAGTTATTTGAATGATTATCATTATCAATTAGTTGTAAAATCTGCAGCCAAACCATATCTGTCAAGTGTTTCTAATACTCATTTATCTGGTACTACATATTCTATTCATTCATCACTTACTTATGATTATTTGTCAACCTCTCACCGAGCTTATGTGCTCTTTGTTAGCACTCATGTTGAACTGCTCATTTTAAAGAGGTTGTTAAATCTATTAAGTGGCGAGAGGCTATGTCCAAAGAGATTGCAACTTTGGAACTCAACCATACCTGGACAGTATGCTCTTTACCTACTGACCATATTCCAATTGATTGTAAGTGGGTCTATAAGATGAAATTTCATGTTGATGCCCCTGTGGAAAGACATAAGGCATGTTTAGATTCTGAAGGTTTCACCCAAAAGGAAGGCTTCAATTATTTCAAAACCTTTTCACCTGTTGCAAAATTGACTTCTATAAGATTATTACTTATTGTTGCTGCTTATAAACACTAGCACTTGTAACAACTTGATGTGAATAACGCATTCCTTCATGGAGATCTTCATGAGGACATTTACATGAAGTTGCCTCTTGGTTTTTCTCAAAAGGGGGAGCACCAAGTTTACAAGTTAAACAAATCCTTGTATGGTCTAACACAAGCCTCTAGGCAGTAGTTTCTCAAGTTTTTTGAATTCCTTTTGACTAATGGATTCATTCAATCCAAAGCTGATTATACTCTATTCACAGAGACGACTAACAAATCATTCAGTGCCTTGCTGGTGTATGTGGACAATATCATCCTTGTTGGAGACAATTTAGCTTTGATTAATGACTTCAAAGCTATCATTAATCAGAAGTTCAAAATCAAAGATTTGGGTCAACTCAAATATTTCCTTGGATTAGAAGTTGGACACTCTCCCGCTGGAATTCATGTGTGTCAACAGAAGTTTGCACTTGATGTCTTGACTGATTCAGTAATCCACACACCAAGTGAACAAAATCTGAAACTAGTTCGTGATGCTAACTCACTTCTGTCAGATCCGACTGTGTACAGATGATTGATTGGTCATCTCCTGTATTTGACCATTACTAGACCAAACCTCTTATATGCTCTACAAGTCCTCAGTCAACTTATGGACAAGCCTCATCAGCTGTACCTTGATACTGCTCATAGAGTCCTTCAGTATATCAAAGGTTCTCCTAGACAGGATCTTTTTTTTTCCCAGCCACAAGTTCACTTCAGCTCAAAGCTTTTACTAATTCTGATTGGGCCGGATATACTGACACAAGGAGATCAATTACAGGCTTCTATATTTTCATTGGTGATTCTTTAGTCTCATGGAAATCAAAAAAGTAAACAACAGTCTCACATTCTTCAACAAAGGCTGAGTACCAGGCAATAGCCTCCCCTAGCTTGAGATACTTGGCTCAAGTAACTTGCTAATTTACAGGTTTCTCATCTCCAACCAACTCTGGGACAATCAAGCTGCCTTCCACATTGCAATCAATCTCGAATGCCATGAATGTACCAAGCACATAAAGTTGGACTGCCACCTTGTTCGTGATCAATTACAGCATGCTTCTATACTTATTCACTAATTGGTGATTCTTTAGTCTCATGGAAATCAAAAAAGTAAACAACAGTCTCACATTCTTCAACAAAGGCTGAGTACCAGGCAATAGCCTCCCCTAGCTGTGAGATCACTTGGCTCAAGTATCTACTTGCTAATTTACAGGTTTCTCATCTCCAACCAACTCTGTTGTTCTATGACAATCAAGCTGCCTTCCACATTGCAATCAATCTCGAATGCCATGAATGTACCAAGTCACATAAAGTTGGACTGCCACCTTGTTCGTGAAAAGCTACAAGCAGGACTTATTCAAACTTTGCATGTTCTTTCTAAACATCAATAGCTAACTTATTCACTAAGTCTTTAGGTTCTGATCAGTTTAAATTTTTACTGTCCAAGACGAACAATCACAACATTTCTTTGTCCATCTTGAGGGGGAGTATTAGAGTGGTTTTTAACTTGCTCTGTTATTTTTGTATACACACGAGCTGAGCTAGAAGGTTCATTATTTTAGTTAAGGGTTGTTATGTATTCAGTTACTGGTCTATAAGTAGTGTTATCACACAATGGATCATTTACGTCAATATGACATGAAACTTCAACTCAACCTATTCTTCTCTCATCTATTATGTTATATTGATACTCTGTTTTTCCTTCACAAGAATTACTAGCTCTCTCTTTTTCCTTCCAAATGTGGAAAAGCAAATCTTGACCTATATTAAATTGTAGCCAATTCTTGCCATGAAGTTTAACCTATGATCACTTCAGGGTGTTTCTGCTTTATGTAAGAGTCCTACTTCTCAGTCTCAATGCTTGGTCTCTCAGTCCATATTGTTTTCTGTAGCAAAACAATTAGGCATGTGTTTTGAGTTAGTGCAGTATATAGATGGATTACGCAAATAGGTTTTATGTTTAACTTCCTTTAGACATTGAAAATAGAGATAATTGTCTATTTTCTTAGACTCTTGCAGAAATTATAAAGCATGTTAAAATTTGTGGCCCTTTTGTTGCAGGGATGTTCTTCATTCTGAAAGATTCATTGCAAGGTAGATCCCAACAATTAGCAATTGCATTGATGTCTTCTTTTTTTTTTTCTTTTTTTTTTTCTTTTTGAATCTTAAAGTCTACTTTTGTTGTTTATGATTTGGATTATACTTTTATGGAATTGGAGGCTAAGGTAAGTAGGATGATTTTGATTTCTGCTATTTATTCTGGAATTCAATAACTTTTAGAATGCACGTTTTTGTTATAATATAGAGTTGTATCCCCTACTTTGTCAGCTTTAACCTTTTTGGGTCTTCATTAGAAAGAGCTGCTTTTTAACATGAGTTAGTTTTCCACAGGTTATTTCTATAGATAAGGTAATATGTTGGGTGATGGATGGAAGAAGCTCTATGGTTGCCTCCACTTGGAAAAACTACTCTTCTATAGTCTAATTTTTTTAGGTTTGATCATGTGTATTGACATGTACATCATTCAAAGGCCAAATCAAACTAGCTTTCATTATAATTTAGCACTTTTTGGTTGTCAAAGGGCAACCCCTTACTAAGCTTGTTGTTGCAGTTATAATTATTGTATGCACTATCTTAGTAAAATTTTATGCTTTTTTTACCTTAAAAATTCAATTCTTTCTTGTTTTAATGTACAATTAATTTATAGATTCCATAATCATTTTTTCCGTGGGTAAATGTTGTGTGTTTATATTATAGATAGCATAAACTTTTTAGCCGTGGGTAAATGTTGTGTTTATATTATGTAGGTTCGTCTTGGTTTGCGGTGTTATGTCTACTTCCAATACTGATTCGAGTTCCTGGGCTATAGAAGGTGGAGCAAGCTTGAGTGGCCGTCAATGTTACTCTGGTGTCTCAACCTACACGAAGACCTCGTACGCTGAACACAATTTTGGACGTTGATTCTTCAGTTGTCACAACTATAAGTTTAAGCATGCTTGTAGGTTTTTTGCTTGGGTTGATCCTCCAATGTATGCAAGAGAGACAAGAAATTTTAAATGTCAAAAGCTTACATTGGGAAATGTTAAAGAAGGAAATCGAAAAATATCGCAATCTCAAGAAGTACATGTTTGCTTTGGCAATGTTGTTAATGCTTGTAATAGTCCTTTTGTCTATATTGTGCTGCTATTTAGGCAAACTGAAATGAATTTCATAACTCGTGTCTAAGTTGAATTATGTGACTTATGCCCTTTTGATGTTGTAATCTTAGATGGGATCTCAATGATTGTGATTCTTGTAATTTTCTGTTGACTATCATTATGTGTTGTGATGTAGTACATTATGAATGGAATGTGTTATTTTGTAAGTAACTAGAATGTGTCTTTTATCATTATCTATTTCAATGAATGTGATGTAATACATTCAGACCTTGTTTTCAAATAATGCACAACCCATGTTTAAATAATATCGAACCTGTATGCAATAATGTAAGTGGCTTAAAAAATTGACAAACTACATTGACATACTACTTTGTAACAATGCATAACCTATTTTCATTAATAATAGAAGTTCTTACAAATTTCACAATCTATTTCAATTAACAAGTTTGGCTAGGAATTTCATACAAACTTTGTAACCAAACTCATTACATGGCTTACACAAAGTCCCTGTCAGCAACATCCATTGTCCAAGCTACATCAAAACTACCGCACGTATTAGGGTAGCACCTAACAATGTAGCACCTGACCTAACCAACACATCCAAATTCATGACCAGCTTCAAAAATACAACACCTAACCCAACCAATACATCCAAATTCACAACCAAAATAAGTTCAAAAATAAATATAGATTCACAATGAGAATCACAGCAGCGAGCCCTTCTTCTTCTTCATCTTCCTCAACCCACTTGTGTTATCATCCGTTCAGCTCTTCTTCTTTTTGGTCTTCCTTAATCTGTTGGGCTCTTTTGCTTTTCACTTTCCCTTATACTTCTCAATTACTTGGCTAGATGGATCAATTTGTGACCCCACAGTAGGATCTATGAGGTCAATGAAGAGTTGTTCTAGGATTTTTCAACTGCCGACCCACTCCCATTAGTCTATTAGAGCTTCGTGTTAGCTATACAACACCCCCACCGGCCTGCGATATATTGGACGTGCCCTTTGAATTTTTTGATATTGAAGTCATTGCAGTTGATGGGCTACTTCTTTCCCAACTAGTGGGCAGCGTTGATGGGCTGCTCCTTCCCCAACTAAGGGGTAGCATAATTCCAGCCTAATCTAGTGGAACCTACAAACGTCAAGTACCAAAGTATACGTTAGCTTATGGAAAAAAAAAAACAAAAAAACAAGTGCCAAACAGCTAGGGAGTTTAGGTTAGGTACGTTCACAAATACACGCAAATTACTAAGTGGCAATCTTACAACATCAGCCGTCAGAGCGGAAGCAACGGCTGCCAATGACCCAGTTTGAGAGGTAGGAACCTGTATTTAAAAATCTCAAGCAAACAACAAGAGGTATGAGGTTAGCTTAGGGGAAAAAAACAAATGTCAACAGCTTATACCTCAGGCGAATTAGAATGTGATAGGTTGGTGGGTGGGCATATTCTGCTTATTTTTTTTTGCATGACCTGGCATTGTACCCCACCGTGTCACATTTAGAGCATTTAATTTGTGTGTCAACATTACTGAGTGTAATTCAGGTCTTAGGTTCATCTGTGCTCCTCCTCCTTAACTTCTTTAGCCTCCTAAGTTACACTCTTGATACTGGAGGTAGGACTGGTTCTTGCGGTATGTGTTCTCATTGTTCTTCACTTGGTATTGGGTGAATCATAGGCCCATATGCCTTCATATACATCACAACAGTGTAGAAGTTATCCACATAATCCTCGAGCTTCCCCCCATTGTATAAGATTGTTGAAATAGCATGCGCACAAGGTAAGCCTGTGAGGTCCCATCGCTTACACCCATAAGTCCTCTCATTTAAATTCATAACATACTACTTTCGCTTATGCTCCACCTCGAATAGCCCATTCCCAGCATATGCAGATACTCACTCACATGACTCTACGCCATTTTGTCAACCTTTTTAAGGATGGCTGGACTTAGTCTCTCATCCATCTTCTTCATCCCATCTCTCTTCACTTGGTACGGTCACATCAACTTCCTTCTTATGACTTCCATCATGGTGATAATGGGTTTAACACGCTTATCCATAATGTAGACATTGAAACACTAACAAGTCATTAGCAAGCAGGTCTGACCTCGAATTGATGGAAAATGAGACCTCATCCACAAAGGTGGGTCAACTTCTCTGAGGTACTAATACGCCTTTACACTTAGTGCTTTTAATGTCATCATTTCAACTTGTAATTCTACCTTTTTTATCGCAGAGGTTATTGTCCAAAGTATGTCCTTCAATAACTGACCATGATGGCCTTTATCTCTGAAATTTGTGTACAAGTGTTATACACAAATTATGTGATCAATGGTGGGAACGGCTTCGTTGAAGCTTGGGATGAGTTCCTGCAATAGCAACAGACAAAATCAAAGTGATAAACATGCAAAAAGACATAAATGCAAATAGAAACGAGTTTGATATACCTTTTTCCAATCTGAGATGAATGTCCAATCGAGTGGAAGATTGGGCCCAAGATTAGATACCAACACATGCAGAAACTAGGACTAGCTATCCTTCGTCTCAACCTCCAAGAAAACAAAGGCAATAAGGTACATATTTTAATTCTCATCTCGACCAACAGTACACAGAAGTTAGCCTTTATATAGTCCTTTAAAAAAAATACACATCCACGCCAATGGATGGCCTACAACAAGCCTTGAAACCCTCTCGCATGGCTGACATAGAAAAGTAGGTTGCATCTCCCTTAACGTCTTATGAACCCTCATAATAATACAAGACTCTGGGTTTGTACGCCTCAATGTTCCACAGTAATCCCACAACAGAGCATATTGTTCCTTGTACATCTACCGGATCTTTGTAGTTACCCTTTTCTTCACTCTATATAGCTTGCACCGACTCACATCCAATATCTCCAATCTTTTTATCTCTTCCTTTAGTGCACCAATGGGCCAATCAGGATTATGTTTGAATTTTTTCAAATACTTCCATGATATCCACTTGGGTGTTTTTACAACTCCGAGTGCATTGATGGTTGCTCAAGAAGGGAATTCTTTAGAAGGTCAGCTCTTCTTAACATTGGGAGCGTAAACTTGGTAATTGTATCTTTTTCACTTACATTGCACAACCACTCTATTTCGGTCATTCTTTTCTCAATGGAGACCCTTACCAATATGTATATTGACCTCCCGAGTAGCCTCTCTAAATACCTCAACAGAGAAAAATTTTATCCATAGTTCCAATTCTGGGCTAGCGATATACTTGTCCTTAAACTTCAGAAATTTAAGGGGTTATGCTTCTGGTCTCACATTTTCTTCTTCACCGGACTTCTGTGAACATGAAACCAGCTCCTGGCTATTCTCGAGCTCTCTCTCCAATTTTGCACCCTCATCAACCTCAACGTTCTCTACAACTAACATAGTACAAGGCTGATACCCACAAGTTGCATCATCCCCTTCACGCTCAAACACATCCTCTTCCCCACTAATGACTTCATCCCAAAAAGAATTAGGTGGCAGACTCTCAAAAGGTTCTTCATCTTCAAGGACTTGCTTCCCTTTGTCCATGGTCCCCTTCTTCTCAAGTAATATATACCTTTTTTCTTATTCTCTTGTACATGACCACCTTCTTCTCTAAATGCAACCAAATTTAGAATGATCGTATTATGACCTTTATGGTAGGTCACCATATCCAACACATCCATATCTTATAATATAACCACCAACTTGTCATCGAGTGACTTGGCTAAGTTAGCGTAGTACATCAGGTCACAATATTTGTATCATTATTTATATGGCTTCCACCCGACGGAGGGCAGTCCATATCCATGGATCATAGTGCAAATTCTTCTTACCTCCAATGTACTCAGTGTGTGGCACCCTCTAAAACCTTCCCCCATAATTTACCTCAAACAGCACAACTTTGTTGCTCATTTTTTATGCACCTGACAAATTTTTAAAAAAGGAATAGTAAGTTAAAATAGGTGCAAATCAAAGGTACCAAACTTCAAACAATGTCACAGATAAACTTGCATTGTTACAATGTAGAAGTGACATGCAAACATGTCTAAATGGGTGTTCTATGTAAACGTGTGTTATATGTAAATGATGTAGATTAAGGTGTTATAATGGTTAAGTTTATAAACTTAGAAAAGTTTGCAAGTTTACCATTTTGCTATGTAATGAAACAAACAACATAGCACGTTGGTAATGACAGAGCATACACATACATGCTTCTAAAAAACAAGCACAAAAACAAACAGAAGAATCACACACAAATAAACGCAAACATGCTTTTCAAAAACAAGCAATACGCTTCTCGTGAGGTCCCACCCTCCTTGACTTCAGATCCAATTAAAAAGACAGAGCAAGTTAGTTAATAAAAAACAAGCACATTTTTTATCGAATTGTGTCATTTACATATCACGTGCTAACATTTGAAAAATGGCCACCAACATATGCATAAATGAAGTGGCCATTAAAAAGCGTGACAAATGGATAGATGATGATGTAATGGTCAGAGCTAAGTATAGTCCAACGTCAGATACTCACATACAACTTTCCTTGGACAAATATAATAGTTCGCGAATAAATGAGAGTGAGTATGTGTGAGAACATGCAAACCAGATGGAACTAATTGCAAAATAATTAGAAAATATTGGTCATCCAATATCTAGCAAAATGCAAGTAATAATTATACTTAATGGTCTACCTCTATCATAGAAACATATTGTAACAACTCTAACAAATATTGGAAAAGAAATATCTATGGTTTCTAGAAAAAGAAAGAATGAAAAAAAGGAGAGAGGTGGGTTGATGGTTGCATAAGCTTCTAATACTTAAATTCCACAGATAAAGCTTCAAGAAAGAAAATAGACAAATTTTGTGAGAAAATGGATAAAAAATTATAAACATAGTAGAAAATCAAAGGAGCATGTTTCAAGTATAGGAAATTTGGTCATTTCAAAAAGGATTGTCCTAAATATGAAGGAAACAAAAAGGTCAAAGAAATTTCAATGACTATCACAAAGGTCATGTTAGCAGAACCAACAACTGATTCTTGGTGGATAGATTCTAAAGCTACAAGACACAAAGCCAGGAATAAAGATTTGTCTGTAGAGCTAAAGGATAAATCATTAGGAAAACATAAAATGTACATGGGCAACAACACCTACTACCACAGTGTTACTTTTCAGACTATAATTTTCACCTTATGCAATGCCAACCACACCCCAACTTGGCCAACCAACCACTCAAAGAGATAGAGACACAGCTTATGGGAAACTCCCAACCTTATATTCACAACATAAGAAGATACCAGGATGTCAAAGTCTTTACAAACTTGCTAAGCACTTGACTCAGAAGGCTTATAAAGATCACTCATTTAGATAGCCCACTGATACTTGAAGGCTACACTTAGACTTCAATGCTCTCTTTCTCTGTGTGTTTTCACAAAAGGGTCAAGCCCACTTTATATAGTAGTCCAAGCATTACAATGAGTCTCCCATGGAGTGACACTTGTCAAACTCTCCTTCAGCCACTTGTATGCACTTGAGTTTGTCTAGCACCACCATGCGTGCTACTCGTGCCACCTCATCATGTTGACCACTTCTCATGCCTAGTCTCCCGCCATGATCATTTTTTATACCTAACATCAAGCTTTTTACTAGGTCTTGTGGGCACATGACTTGGTCAAGGGCATAGGTGGCGCGCATGACTCGGTCAAGTCCCCAACCGATGCCTAAGATGAAGGAGCCCTTTGACTCAGTCATCTTTAACTTGGTCTTGGCCGCTCAAGCTATGCCACCATTTTTTCCTCGTTTGTAGGATGTTGTTGTGATGTGAACCTCACCAAGAATAACGAGACCCAACAACAAAAGGGAACCCAAGATCGTTCTAGGACTGATTCGAATGGAAGACCTCGACCCGTTGTTTAGGAAAACAAGAACCTCAGTATAAGGAAGACGCCACAAACGGTGATGGAAATTCCGTTTGATAAGTCAAGTTGAACGCCACGGGAAATCCCGATAAGTTCGAGTAGTTCTTTCAAAGAACCAAAGAGAATAAATCCTCACAATTTTGAATAATCAATCCCGAATTACAAAGCAAAAGCTCCTATTTAAAGGGCTAAACATTACAAGGAAAATAACCCTAACATAGAAACCTAATTAAACCCGAAAAAAGATAAGGAAATAATTCCTACACGCCTAAAAACACACAAAGCAATTAAGGAAAAAATGCCTTGCTTGCCTAACAAAAGTGTGGACGCCTAAAATAAAGAACTAAATATGGAAAAAGCTACTGGACGTCCAAAAGAAGCGCAAGCCATAAAAAAGGAATGATTTGGGCGCCTAGAATAGAGATCCTTCTAAAAGAGCCCCAAAAATATTTCTTTCCAACTTGAAGCTAATTTGGGCCCTAGAATAGATTCTTCTAGAACTTGAATCAAGGTGACCATTCTTTATGGCCCACGTGGATCATGTTCAATGGGCTTCCACGAATTTGCTTGAGCCCATAACTCTTGAATAAGTCCATTGAGTACATCCTTGAACTTCTTTGCCAGTGCTCTCGTAACCGGCCCAATTAGTACTTGAACGAGATCCTTCAAAACGGTGCCTTCATCTCCATCATTCCCCTCCTCTTAAAAGGATTTGCCCTCAAATCATCACCTACATCAAAAGGACTCAAATCAGTAACATTAAAAGTGGCACTTACATTGTACTCACCAGGTAAATCGAGCTTGTAAGCGTTGTCATTGATGCGCTCGAGGACTTGGAAAGGACCATCCCTCTTGGGAGCAATTTGGAACGTCTTTTCGCCGGGAA
>CM025855.1:10306173-10528135 GCA_003952965.2 Morella rubra | reverse complement strand
TATATTTATTTTTAATTAATTTATTAAATTTTTATTATCTTTATTTATTTTTTAAAATTTAGTCTTGAGGGGCATTTTGGTCATTTGCATGCATGATTTTCCGTCGGATTTAATGACTAATTTAGATGGGGGCTAGAATTGATGATTTTCAAAAGTTATGGGTCTCAAATCCGAATTGATAATTAGGGGTACTGATTTGATTTTTACTCATACTTATGGGGCTAACTATGACTTTACCCCTTTTTAATAAGGGAAAATTACATGGAGCACACTAGGTTTTAGCTCAATATCAAAAGCCTAATTGGGTTTTAAAAAAATCTCAAAGCCCACTGGGTTTTCATTTTGATATGAAAACTAACTCAAGTCAATTACGTTACAAGAGATAATAGAGCCTAGTTCACTTAAGTTAAATGTCAGGGTTAAAACCAATCGCTAGCTGTCACGTGTTTAAAATTTCTTGTCTGCTCCATTCGGTCTCTTGTTTGCCACGTCGTATGCCATGTGATACAAAAACTAACTCCGACGTGGCGTGCATTGTGACAGACGGGAAACCTAATGGAGCAGATAAGGAATTTTAAACACATGGCAGACATCGATTGGTTTTAGCCATGACATTTAACTTAAGTGGACTACGCTCCATTATATTCAATAATAGCATTGGCTTGAGTTAGTTTTCATACAAAATAAAAAATCCAGTGGGCTTTGAGATTTTTTAAAAAACCCAGTGAGGCTTTTGATATAGGGCTAAAACCCAGTGAGGTCAGTGTAATTTTCCCTTTTAATAATTAACATGCATTATGTAAAAAGTGCATACTTGTCAATTTATAATTTGGCATTAAATTTGGGTTCTATGGACTTTTGTCGCAAGCAATTATTATTCTCATTGTTGACGTAGACCCCTTAGGCTCATCTTGTTTATTTCAGGTTCTTCTTGGATTCACATCTTCATCTAGACCAGGTTTAACTAGTTAAGTATAGGGGTGGACATGTTTCATTAAGGGTTTTTGGAAAAAAGTGCATATGCTAGTAAATTTCGAGCCAGGTCGAAAATTTAGTGTTTAATTTCTTGAACCTGAACCCATTTCAAATAAGGGCGCTTTCTCACAAACCGAATTTGATGCAACCCAACTCGGTCAGATTGAGAGGGGTTGGTCTCAGGTCTAGGTTTCTAGTTGGTGGGTTTCTGCCCACCCCTACCATGTTATACTTAGTTGCATTAGTGTTAACATACTTGTAGAAATTTGAAGGATATTCAAGCATACCTGAGTTGAAGTAATTGTTTGGCAAGCTAAAAGTTGACATTATTGCAGGTATGGCCAAGGGCAAGTATATGAGATCCTTGACTATTTTTTGACTGGAGATTAGATTGTACACATTTTACTAGACGACATAGAGTTTGAGCATGTGCAGGGATTGAAAAATATTCACTCTTTGATGATCATACTCATAAAATTAACAGAATACAATTCATAGATTTTTAAATGTTTACTATTCTTGATTAGGCAAATTAGGTTTTGAATAGTCCTGGTCGGATCACTGCATACATCAAAAGCAAAAGGAAAGCAAAGAAAAATTATCAAACTCTAATGCTCATCTAAACTAAAACCTCTTATTATCAAATGAATTAATTGCACTGGGGGCCCCTTAGGTAACACATTGTTGCAAATAAGCCCCCAAAGTAACGTTTTTAATAAATAGACTCTTGAGGTTGAGTTCTCATAAAAAATAAGCCCCTTCATCCATTTCTCGTCAAGCTACTTAACAACACTTGTTGATTAGGATTTAAAATCCACGTAAGAGGCAACCAATGAGCGACACCTATCCTGTTAAAATTCTCCAGCCACACGTGCCTCAAGTGTCAGCCACCTCACGGTGCCTTAAAAAAAAACCACCTGGACATTCAAGTAGGACGACGCCATTTGGGAGCCAATCCCATCTTTCATTCCACCGATCGCACAATTAAAACCCCGATTCTTTCCCAAATTCTCAACAGAGAACCCTAAGTTCCCCAATTCCTCCTCCTGCTCACCCACTTCCTACACAGCACTCAAGGTTAATGGATTCCAGTTGCATATATAGTTAGGGTTGTGGATCGTTGTTGGGTTTCCAGGTGTGCACTCCAAAATGCAGCGTCAATTACTGAGGTAGTTCTTACCACCCAAGTTGTCTTGGTAGAGAAAGCTAAGAAGCCCAAGCCGCCTATCTCGTTGGTTCCAAGCATAACACCTTAAAAAAGATAAAAACAATATTAGGTGGAAAACTAGTTTTTTTTTTTTTTTTTTTTGTGAGTAGGTGGAAAACTAGTTGGTAGTTCAGAAAGGACCATATATCTTGATATGGGTATTGTCTTTGGTTCAAAAAGAGCTTGTGAATATGAGTTTACTTGGTTTAGACTCGTGATGATATCAGAGAAGCTTTAGAAGCTATGAAGAGGTCAGACAAAGTCAACTTTCGATCTAATCATTGGGATTGTGAGAGCATGAACAAAATGGATTGTGTACGCCTGCCTTTAGTGCTTCTGATCTCATCTAACATGTAAAAAATTGTATGTATCCCAAAATCTCTTCTTTTTTTTTTTTTTTTTTTTTTTTTTTTTTTTTTTTGAAGTTTTGTAGAATTTACAAGGGAATCTATATTCCGATAATGTTTGCTGATGGAATTTTTGATATATTTTTTGAAGAAATCAGAGCAGGTTCTGTCCATATTGAAAGTTGAAACAATACCATGCTTTTAAGACAGGATGTGGCACATGTGTTTGGTTCCCATCATTGCAATACCCAATCTAGTTGAAGCAGAACAAATTATGTATCCACAACAAACAGTTACTAATTTTGATGATTCCAGCGTTATTCCAAACAAGCATTTCTATTTGGGAGTCCATTGAATTGACATTTGTGAGGATGACTCTATATGAACTGCTGCTTCATCTGATCACAACCCAGAGGTTGTAATCAATTATGGATTGAAAATTGACATATTCTCCTTTTAGTTGTGTAGTGTAAGACCCTTGCCCTTATAACCAGTAGCCACTAGTAGCAAAATATGGGAAAACACAGTTCTAAACGATTAACAATCTCATCTCTCTTTCTGGCAGAGCTGCCAGCTTTACTTGTTTGATTTTGTATATTTGGGATTGTAGGAAAAGGAACCTATTTAGACCACGTCCAAATATCCGCCAAATAATTATGTCAGATAATAATAAGAAGTATATCGAAAAAGAAAACAATAATAATAACAAATCACTAATCCAAAATCTTGCAAACAGACTCCAAACGCATGAAAAAGATACTTCGGATCCCAAATAGTCTACTCAAATTACCTAATATATACACGAATTGCTCTTTACGAATATGTTAATGGAAAAATATGTCAAAGAGATGCTTGAAAAGTAAGAATGGAAAACAGGTCAAGGTCAATATCAGTTTCGTCAATCTACGTTTCCCCAATATTGTGCCGCTACTCCGACGACTCTGTGACCTCTTTAATTCTCTTGTTGCTGCTGCAAGTTGAGGATCTGGGAGTGCACTTCTTCTAGGCCATTCTCCAACGCCTCAACTCGATTCTCAAAATAGTTCTTTGCCACTGTCGTCAACATAGACAGCTTTAAACGGAAGTTGTTGAATCTAATTTCTCTCCTTTTCGTAAGGAACTCACTTATGTCCTCCGCGCAGTTTAAAAGCTTTTCTAAAACAGACTGTGCCTGAAGTTGCAAGTACTCAAAGAATGCCTTTTTAGCTTTCTCGTCCTCGGTTAGGTAGTATCCATATGCGTAGGTCCACTTGAGTGCTTGCCTGACCAGAAGAGTGGCCACACATTGACTGCGATCCCGCCTTACCTCCTAGAATCCATTTACCTTGTGTGATACGTAGGAAGTGGATGAGGAGGAGGAGGAATTGGGGAACCTAGGGTTCTCTATCGAGATTCTAATTGTGCGATGAGTAGAATGGAAGATGGGTTTGGCTCCCAAACAGCATCACCCGACTTGAATGTCCAGGTGGGTTTTTTTTTAAGGTAGAGTGAGGTGGCTGACACTTGGCGCACACGTGGTTGAGCAATTTTAACAGGACAGGTGTCACTCATTGGTTGCCTCTAACGTAGATTTTAAATTCTAGTCAGCAAGTGTCATTAAGTGGTTTGAAGGGAAGTGGATGGAGGGGCTTATTTTTTTTTTTATGAAAACTTGACATTAGAGGTCTATTTGTTGAAATCGTTACTTGGGAGACTTATTTGCAACCATGTGTTACCTCAGGGGCCCCTAGAGCAATAAGCCTTATCAAATTCTTTTCCATTCAAAACCAAAATTATAACTCCACAAATTCAAGAAAAATCCCAGGATTTTAGTTTCTTTTCTGAGGTATTGATATTAGGGTTTGAGAATATCATATGAACTAAAACATTAACATTTTGGAGTTGGAATAGTAAAAAATCCTCTTCCGTCAGTTTTTGATCGGGATAGTCCAGAAATTTAACGGTTAATTAGGGTGTGCCCTTTGGGGAGAAAAGTCCTGAAGAAGGTATTCTTCTTTGCAGCCACCACCATGCCAACCGGCCAATTGCCCCATCTAGCTAGTTTGGTGTTGCACCTAAAGTCGGTCATCCTACGATCGACCGGTGCTTGGAGCACCACTTGTGGTTCAAGATGCTGTACAGGTTTCTCCTTTCGGGAAGCAGTACAAAACCTTTTATTGGCTATGTTGCAGTGCTCTTCATGATGCCTATAGCTATTGTGCGGCATACAGCCACATCTTGCGCCATGGCCCTCTTTTTTTTTTTTGACATTTTTCCACCCAAAATTCTGACAAATAATGGTTCGTATGGAAGAAATCTTCTCCACACATCAACCTGATTAATGTTTCCAAACCCATTTGACTTCAATTCAAAAATCAAACCCAACAAGAACAAACATGAAATCTCATTTCATTTTAAACAAATACAATTCAATCCGCAAGAGTTGAAGCAACAAATCACAAGTATATAATCAAACAATGTAACTCGAAAGAAAAACAATTTTGTTCTTAATTGAGAGTTTCTGTCTCATTCAAAGTTAAAGGAGAAAACTTAAAGTTGAGAGCAAACAATTCATTCTCTATTCCGTTTAATTTTTAACAAAATTTGATAGAGAACAATTCTTTGTTACATGTGCAAGAGAGAACATTTCTCTCAGCAACTCCTCATCAAAATTCAATTCGAGTGCTTTTTTATTCTCATATGAGACGCTAAACTTCTATTTAATAGACTTTAGTCAAAACACCATGAGAGAATAGTTCTCTCTTTTATAACCCTTGAAGAAACCTTTTCTCTCTCCGAGGCGTGCTGCCTGTTTATTCAAATGAGTACGAAAAATGCGTCCACAGAAAAGTCTGAAGCTTATGAATCCAATTCATAAACAAATTAAATTGCGGAAATTAACAACGTCACATATTGCATCTAGGATCGAATTAAATTGAATTAGAAAGCGTACCTATTTTGATTCGATAACTCGTACTTTGAATTTTAGAAACTTTTTTATCATTAGCAACCCAAGTGTAATGTCTCCCAAGTTATTGATGTCACTTTTTTTGTTTCATGTCATTTTAGAAAACTTTTTTCTCTAAATTTATGGTAGCCAACTTATTTACAATATCCCTTTATACAGAAGTTGATAAAATACTAGAGAAAGCATTGGACATTAGATCCCTTAAGGATCTCAAATTTCAGCCATAGGATTACAAGAAAACTATTTTTTACTTTCTCCTCATAAATTCTTTATAATTGCATTTCAGGCTAATACAAATTGCAGTAATGTCCATCAACACATTGCAACTGAACCGATGCATATATTTAAGTGATGTTTGAGAAGTACAAATTTTAAGAATTTTGAGTTGGCCAGGAGAAAATTTTGAGAGTTTAATTTTAAGGGACTTTGTAAAAAGTTGGTGAAAATGTTTAAGAATGTTTGATTGTAAAATGATTTTTATTGGAGTTAGTTAAATAGTAAGGAGAGAGAAGATTCGATAGAATTTTTTAATGAACAAGTAATGGAGTTTATTAAAAAGTAAAGAAAGAGAAGATTTGATGGAATTTCTTTTAATGAAAAAGTATTGAAGTTGATGTTAAAAATGGTTGAAATTTGTGTAAAAATTTTGAATATTTGATGTTTGGTTGTAAAAGTTTTTCAAAAAAGATTGAAATTTTTTGTTACCCAAGCATCACCTTAGTTTTTTCATATAAAAATTACTTTTGGACGAATCTCACAGGTTAGTTTTCTTTAAGTCCAACTTCCTAATGTGAATTAGTTGAATATAGTGTATCTCTCACAGACTTCTGAATTCGTTATTGAACATTTCTGTTTATTTTATCATCATATACACAACTCAATTGAATATATTGAACATTTAAAGAACTATCAATTGTTGACAATGTCAAAGCATGTGTGCATACTAAATAAATAAACAAAAATCTCTCTTAGGTGGACACCAATTGACGTGTGATAGAATCGCCTTTCAACTAATAGAGATTTCATGAAGCGTTCTTGATTGGATCCTATTTAGTGGATGTACAACTTACACAACACCTACTTATTTGCTTACGGTCTCTAGCTCAATGACAAAGTTAATCATTTTATCTTATAGTATCACAACAAGTGTAGCCGTTAATTAGTACTCTATTATTTCCTAGCACAACTTTGTGTTTGCAAAAAATAGAAAAATTATCATTCTTCGCATTTGATTTATAAATCATTGCCATAATTTTTCTACAATGTTGCCCAATCTATATTATTTAATGTGCATCTCATGTTACATTTATTATTACATTTGGTATCTCATGTCATATTAAATACCCATTTTAATTATGTATATGAAAATAATATTAATCATCATGATCAAATCACAATTAATGGTTTTTGAGGACATACAAACTAACTGATACATGGTGAAGTTGGGAGGTAATGATGGATGAGCATTGTGACTACCCTTAATAAGCACATCCAGTTGGGTATAGTCTATAAATGGGTGGCTTCCAAACACCCAAACTTACTCAAACTAATATTCTGAGTGATAGTGCAGTAATTTATAAGGTAGTAATTTTCTCGTGTACTTATAGTCATAGCAGTAATTAATATGGTGTACATTATAATTTCTGTTTGGATTCTTGAATATTGTCAGTCTGAGTAGGTGACACCTTTAAACGTGAAACATCTAATTTTTGCAGTAGGCATGGTGGGACATAATCTTTTGCAATGTATATATGTTTTGACAATCGAGTGTATAACTATGAGGCTACAACAGACGTTTCCATCCTTCATTCTTGCAATCACATAGATCTGCCACATTTTGAATTTCTATGCCTTGTATGACATAAAAAGGGAGAGAAAAGAGATCTTAATCATCTAAGGTATCCCGTGGATACTCTGATCAAGCGTCATCTAGGTGCTGTAGGCAATCAAGAAGCAATTATTTGGGTCTCTGATTCTTTCTTGTAGAATTAAAAGTTGTCAAGCAAGAACAAGAGAAATTCTACAAGAAAGAATAACCCTGGTACAACTAGAGCTGGGTCAGCTTGTCCTGCTGATACTTTGCTGAACCACTAAGTTTCCTTATTCTAGATACCAAACCCAACAAGCAATTCTACGCTCATTGCATTTACTCTGAGAGCTTTAGAGAACAGACTTCTATAAGAACTGATCACAGAACACAATACTGTCAGAATGAAAGGCAAACAAATATAGTCCCAACAGTTTCTGCTTCTTGTTATCCGGATCGGCTTCACACCCTCTCCCATCTGGCATGGACGTTGAGAGGGAACTATTCCGGCGCTCAGCCTCCCGTATAACTGTAGTGGCCCACGTGTTTGGCCTCCTAGCTCTAGTTCTCTTGCTTGTCTGGTTATTGCATTATAGAGGGGGCCTGGATTATGATTCTGAAAATTCATATCGAGTCTTCAATGTACGTAACACAGCCGCACTACTTACTATTTGCTTCATAACGATGCCAATTGCTGTTCATGGTGTCATTTAAGATAAATATCGAAATTTTGGTGTTTGTTTTCCGCAGGTTCACCCGTTTCTCATGTACTTTGGGTTCATTTTTATGGCTGGTGAAGGTACTTAATTAGTTTTCTCCTTTGCTTTTAAGAAAAACAAAGTCATATATATATGCCGTTTGTTTTGTTGTAGTAGTTTAGCGGGCGGAAATTAAAAGAAGCAGGATCAAACTTCAACTTCTGTCGTAATTTGAACCAAGGAAATCCGTTCATATAATTGAACTTGTCCTTTTTATCTTTCGTTCATGATGTTAACGTTTTCGTAAGTTTGTGTCGTGAGCAGGGATGATGGCATACAAGACAGTGTTCGGGTCACATGATGTCAAGAAGTTGACTCACATGTTACTTCACCTGCTTGCTATATGTTTGGGAGTTGTTGGACTATGCGCTGTTTTCAAGTTTCATGATATGGAATCCATGGAAGATGTGTATAGCTTGCATTCGTGGATTGGCATTGGCACCTTCAGCTTGTTTTGCTTGCAGGTAACGACCCACATTTACCTTTAAGCCATGTGCTTGAACTTGACTAAAGGCAACAAAAGGGAAAGTTGGAACAAACGAAAGAGAGAAAAAGGAAGCTTGTCAATGAAGAATAATCTAGCGGCTAAGCATCTGAAATAGTTTGCCTCTGCATGGTCTATTTTTGCTGTGTCTGAATTTTTTAGTGGTTATAGATGATATGTGTCATTTTAAATGTCAGAATCCTGATCCGTAGCTATCTGTAGGACCATGACACAAAGCTCAGTCAAATGTGCATGGCCCAGTTATGCTCTTTTGTCAAACTTCCATACATTTGCTGAAAGTTACTGCATAATTATAATCCTTGCAGTGGTTGGTCGGTTTCGCTACATTCATGTTTCCACGAGCCTCAAAACCTACGAGGGAGAGAATTTTTCCATGGCACATAAGTGGGGGTAGGGCACTCCTGTACATGTCAATCTGCGCCGCCCTGACCGGGCTACTTGAGAAGGCTACTTTCCTGGATCTCCATCATCACTATGAAAGTCGTTTGATCAATTTTACCGGACTCTCAATCCTAATCTTCGGCATCTTGGTCGATCTCTCGGTTGCTATGGCAAGATACCGGTGATTTATATCTATGTGCCTTATAAACGGCGCCCCCGTCATTCATCTGAAATTGGATTGCTGCAATAAATATTCTACCCAGCTATGTGGTATATATCTATTGAGTTTTGTTGTTAAGTTGTCCCCATAGGACACAGCTATTGATTCATGTTTGAATGGGTGAGATATTCATCCCTATAGGTACTTTGTGGGTATCATACAGCGCTATGTGCTGAGTTTCAGAGTCTGTATTCTTATAATTATAGACATTGTGTGAAGTTCCATTTACAAGGCATGTAATTTGTTTGTGATTTCCTGAGTTTCAGGTCGTGCTCTATAAAGAGACAAAAGCATCCTTCTTTTCATCTCCTCTTCCCTGCCTTAATTTCGTTGTCTCAAGCGTGTTCCTCCTATGAACAATAAACTTCTCAAAGTTGATTAGAAAAACAAAAAAACAAAAATTCTCAAAGTTGATAGCTTATTTGCTTTTATATATATCTCAGATGTCATATTTGGCTAAGAGTTGTCGGAGAAATAAAAGTCAGACGCTTAACCAAGATTCAATTCCTCAAATTCACCGCTCTCCCGTTGGATATATATAAAAGAAAAGTGTCCATAATCATGAATCGAGTGAGTGGCGCTTTGTCAAATTTTTTTTTCTCTGATAATAACGAAGAAACAACCAATCCATTCTCTAAAGAGTTTTTTTTTCTTGATCAATGAAATCTTACTTAAATATGGAAAAATATTACAACTGACAGTACCAAACATTGAGGGGCCCAATGGCCCAGCTGCTACAAGAAACACAGGCATAAAACACTTTACAGCAAGCAAAGTGGACTTGAAGGCCCACCCAAATTAACAATCCACCACACGTGGTAGGAACCAGATTCACAAAATGTTGGGAAAACAATTAAAAGTAATATACCTGTACTTGTTGGACGAAATTGAGATTTCCGTCACTTAATAATTGATATACACTACAAAAAAAAAAAATGACCTTTAGCAGCGGTCGAAAACTGCTGCTAAAGGTCAAAAAACCACTGCTATAGCTTTAGCAGCAGTCGCGACCGCTGCTATAGCTCCGTCGTAATAGATTTATAGCAGCGGTTTAGGCGACCGCTGGTGAAGACATGCAGCGTTTTTAAAAATGCTGCTATAGGTCAGCTCTTTTTTTTTTTTTTTGTATGTGCCAGCATTTTTAAAACGCCACCAATTTTTTCTTATATTTTCCTATACATACTTTTTTAATCGGTAATACAAATTTATTTTAATAATCATAATTCATTGATGTAAAAACTTAAAGAACAAGGATAATAAAACAAAATATACTTCATCATTGATTAATAATATTTTACAACAAACACAAGAATCTCTATAAGTAATCTAAAAAGTAACAAATTTCTAATATAAAATAACAATAAGTAAAGACTAACTAAAATATTCAAATACAACACAATAAGGAAGGACCAATTAAAATCTTCCTCCTTTGACACATCAATGTCCTTTTGAATTTTCAAGCAGCCTTAAATATTCCAAAATAAGGAAGAGATTAGTTAACCTCACTAGGAAGCAATGCAGAATATGACAATGAAAAATGCTTAACAATAAATGACAGAAAATAGTCAATCAGAATAATAGGGCCAACAATGGGATTGATAGCAAGATGCACATGTATGTGGACGGATATATAAGCTTTTCCTCGCAAACTGTATTCTTGATTGTCAAGATATAAGCTTTACCTCGCAAACTGTGTAAAAAGCAGGAGAGTCCAATGAGAAACCAATCTTCACCAAAGCCTATAAACCAATGTCTCAAAAGTTGAGATAAAAGCATATTTTGGCAAAGAAGAGGGGAGTCACAGCGTTTTTCATCAATAGCAACCAACAGAGATACGAGGACACCTTGTTTATTCATCCAACAAATTTTGGATACATATCTAGAAGGAAAAAAATTACCTCGTACACATCATTGGGAACAATATATCCACGACCCCTGTAAAAATGAACAAGGATGCCTAAATGGTTGAGGCTTGCTGATGAAAGAGTCTAGCAAGATTAGTGCAGACACATTGACATGGCATATGGTCAATTGGGATCAATTTAGAGACCCTCAAACAGACACCAATTGTGAGGAGCATGTATATATATATCTAAGAACACAATGCCATACACATCTAGGAAAAAGCTTCGATGGCTCTGACATAGAAATTAGAGCTGCAAAAATAATTGCATGACGTTCTTTTGTAAATTTGATTTCAAAGTTGCTGTCGCACAATATCTTCCAGAAGCATTTATTCTACTTTTATCTATTAAATTGTTAATCTGAGATTCAATTTATACCATGAATTAATGAACCCAGATTTTAAGTCTAGTTACCTCTCTCTGTTACCAACAAGAGATGTCAATCTAAATACTACAACCAAAGCTTCTGAAACGAAATCCAAGAACATAAACAAATAAATAAGGAAAGTGATATCTTGGCAATGTCTAACACCTTAAGAAGGAACTTGTTGAGTGCAACGAATTTTGTGAAAGAGCCAAATTCAAACCAAATTAGAACTCAAGTCTAAGCACGCACCAAAACCAATCAATGTGAAGAAGATTGTCAATAGATATGAGATTTCAAATTCGCTTACCATCGAAGCTCATAGTTCCATTTCTGTCAAAATCGTACATGCTGCAACAAGCCCCATACAACGTCAGTGATCATAAATCTTCTGCACGGACTTCATACACATATAGAAAAGACGAATTGGAGAGAGAATGCGGACCTGATCATTTGCTGAACGACAGTGAGAGGGGAAGTCGAGGATCCCAACAGCAAGAGCTCTCTGGTAATGGGGAAACGCTGGCGTTTAAACTAAAATCAAAATCAGTTAGTGTAACAGATGTTTTGGAACAAGGAAAAAGAACCTTGAGCTGAGGAGCAGTGGCGCTTCCAGTTTTCTCCGTATCCACTCGCCCGAACCACTCCCTCAGAATCGCCGTGTTCTCCATTTAGATTGATCTGCCTCTGCCGTCTTTCCTCTCCCTCCGTTGTTTAGTGAGTATTTTAATCTAGCTCTGCTTTCGACGTCGCCGTTTCGGAAGCCACCGGCCTTTTCTTTTTGTGTTTTCCATTTCTATTTTCTACTTTATAATATGAGTCCAGGCCAGCGAGTCAAAGGACTGTATAGCGTCTTCGACGATGGGCTATCGGTCGCCGGAGGAGGAGTTGAGAGGGAGTGAGAGAGAGGCTGAGAGCTGGAGGGAGAGGGAGAGGGAGAGGGAGAGATAGAGTGCGAGATTTTTCAAAGGGAGAGGGAGAGGGAGAGATAGAGTGCGAGATTTTTCAAAGGGAGACCTAGAGATAGGGAGACTTAGAGAGAGAGGGGAATTTGGGGCTGGACGGGAAAGGGAACATTTGGTGCTGTTCGGAAAAGGAAAGGAAGAGAAGGGGGGGCGGGGGGAGGGGGGAGTTCATGGGAACACGTGCTACCAAAGCTTTTTTTTTGGGGAAAATATATTTTTCACCCACGAACTACCATATATTTTACACTTTGCACCCTAAATTACAATTTTGACACATTGCACCCTTTAATTACCAATTTTTAACACTTTGCACCCTTTATTAAATTTTCAAACTAAAATGACGAAAATGCCTTAGATATTGTTGTCAATTCATTAATTTTTTAAGGGTATTATTGTCAAATGGAGGGTGCAAAGTGTTTAATATTAGTAGTTGGAGGGTGTAATGTGTCAAAGTGGGTAGTTTAGGGTGCAAAATATATAACATTGGTAGTTTGAGTGCAATGTCTTAAAGATGGTAGTTTGCTTCTTAATGGGTCTGGGGTGCAATTGTCGGCGGACGGGTGAAGTGTCCCCTTTTTTTTTTTCATATTTTTTAATTTCGTAAATTTCTTGTAGTGAAGTGTGTTTTAAATTAAAACTCGTAATTGTAATAGTATATGGTCTTTCTTCTACATATCAAGAGGCTGTATGCTCTTTTTGTGATTTAATAATTCTTAGAATAAGTTAAGCGCAATAATAATCAATGTAAAGGATAATAGATATAAGATTAAATTAGCTAAATAAGCTGTACCTAGGGAGATGTACATAGCCTCTAAGACTATACAACCAGTCATTCTTCTGTTCGGATTTCATAACATCTAGGGACGGGAGAGTGGGTAATATTACACGTTCCAAATATATTTCAAATAAAAAATATTAATAATAAAAAAATTTATAAACTAATATCAAATCAGCCATACTATACAAACATGGCAGTATCAGAGGAAATTTAAGTACACTCCTATGAAATTGACCAACTTATGTTTCTTAACCAGCAGTGACCACAAATATGCGTAAAACACCCACATCCACAAGGACTGCTGGAACTATATGCTGCATAGTTGACAATTTAGGGGCATTGCAAACTTAAGAACAGGAACCAGTCTATTACAAGTAAATGAAAAAACAACGAATTAATCTCTCAAGCCACGGTTCTAACCCATCACCCTATGACACCACTAATTAGGAAATTTCACTGAGAAGAAAAGAGGGCAATTTTAATGTACAAAAACTGTTCCATTTCAGTACCCTATCCACTTAAGGACTTTCTAATAGAGCGATCACGGGATAGTACGTTACTAGGACAAGTTGTCCAACTAGTAAGCTGCAATGAGACTAGTGTCAACATCACACTCACGTAACATGCATGTCACATGCAACGAAAAAAAAATCTAGAATTGTTTTATCTCACTCTAGTTGTATCCAAAGATCCCATACAAAGGACTGCAAAATTGGATAGTAAAGATACTGCTAACCAACATGTAAGGGGTGTAAAAATTAATCTTACAGGATTTGGCAGGTACGTGCCAGTCCCACTGCGATATCTTGGCATTTCATCTACATAACACTGGTAAACTGCAGCAGGTCTGTTTGAAACAGATTGGAGAGGAGCAACAGGAACAATACGAGGCCCATAACTCATCAGTTGAGAGAACAGATTCATATTTGTTGACACAGGTCTGCCCGGACCATCCCATGGAAGGCGACCCTGTAAATAGACAGGAGGCACCGCAACAGGAGAAGGACAAACCACAGGTGCAGGATACCGTGGGGTTTGGCAAAACCGCCCATATTGCAAGTTTTGCCAGTGGCTAGCAAAGTCACTGTCAGATGATATGCTGTCTATAGTCCAGGCCAGTTTGGGGGAAAAGACGAATTGGAGAGAGAATGCGGACCTGATCATTTGCTGAACGACAGTGAGAGGGGAAGTCGAGGATCCCAACAGCAAGAGCTCTCTGGTAATGGGGAAACGCTGGCGTTTAAACTAAAATCAAAATCAGTTAGTGTAACAGATGTTTTGGAACAAGGAAAAAAACCTTGAGCTGAGGAGCAGTGGCGCTTCCAGTTTTCTCCGTATCCACTCGCCCGAACCACTCCCTCAGAATCGCCGTGTTCTCCATTTAGATTGATCTGCCTCTGCCGTCTTTCCTCTCCCTCCGTTGTTTAGTGAGTATTTTAATCTAGCTCTGCTTTCGACGTCGCCGTTTCGGAAGCCACCGGCCTTTTCTTTTTGTGTTTTCCATTTCTATTTTCTACTTTATAATATGAGTCCAGGCCAGCGAGTCAAAGGACTGTATAGCGTCTTCGACGATGGGCTAGGTCGCCGGAGGAGGAGTTGAGAGGGAGTGAGAGAGAGGCTGAGAGCTGGAGGGAGAGGGAGAGGGAGAGGGAGAGATAGAGTGCGAGATTTTTCAAAGGGAGACCTAGAGATAGGAGACTTAGAGAGAGAGGGGAATTTGGGGCTGGACGGGAAAGGGAACATTTGGTGCTGTTCGGAAAAGGAAAGGAAGAGAAGGGGGGGCGGGGGGAGGGGGGAGTTCATGGGAACACGTGCTACCAAAGCTTTTTTTTTGGGGAAAATATATTTTTCACCCACGAACTACCATATATTTTACACTTTGCACCCTAAATTATCAATTTTGACACATTGCACCCTTTAACTACCAATTTTTAACACTTTGCACCCTTTATTAAATTTTCAAACTAAAATGACGAAAATGCCCTTAGATATTGTTGTCAATTCATTAATTTTTTAAGGGTATTATTGTCAAATGGAGGGTGCAAAGTGTTTAATATTAGTAGTGGAGGGTGTAATGTGTCAAAGTGGGTAGTTTAGGGTGCAAAATGTATAACATTGGTAGTTTGAGGGTGCAATGTCTTAAAATGGTAGTTTGGGGTGCAATGTGTCACTACTCCGGTAGTTTGTGGTGAAAAGTGTATTTTCCCCTTTTTTTTCATATTTTTTAATAATAAGTTATATTTTGTAGTGACGTGTTTTTAGTAAATTAAAATCAGTTGTAAATTGTAATAGCATTTAAAAATCTTTATACTTAGTATTAAATACATAGCAATGTACATTCTTTATACTCTTTTTTATAATTAGTATAATAATCTTAATTAAAATAGGTTGGGAGTAATAATATATAATACTTATAATTTAAAAGTATGTGTTTATTATATAATTGATATGTGCTAATTAACCTAAGTACTTTATATATATGTACCTACCTAATGACTAAATCATAGCCTCTAAGACCATATAACAACTTCAATTTTCACAACACTCTTTCTAATTTCATATTTTATTAAGTAGGTCCTTAAAATAAAAATTTTCAAATACATGACAAAATAAAATTATATATTAAAAGGAATAAAATAATATATAAAATAATATTAACATTAAATAACTTATAATTAATAAATATATATGCATTTATACCTATAGTGCTAGAAAAAAAATACTGCTAAAAATTAGGCATTTAGCAGCGTTTTTTTAAAACGCTGCTAAAGGGGGTCTATAGAGACGGTCAGTGACCGCCGCTACCAAGACCGTTGCTAAAGGGGGTATATAGCGGCGGTCAGTGATTACCGCTATAAAGACCGCCACTAAAAGGGGTATGTAGCAGCGGTCAACGACCGCCGCTATAGACCTCATTTAGTAGCGTTTTTGCAAAATGCCGCTAAAAACATTCTTTAGCGGCGTTTTTGGCGATCACCGCTAAAAAGACCGTCGCTACAGACATTTTTTTTTTGTAGTGATAGTTATCAGGGTGGGATCATAATTTTACTAAAAAAGCTAGCACATGTATATGTTTTTTTTTTTTTCCCAAAAATATGCACCATAAATTAATTAATACTGCTTCCCAAATTAAACATGGTTTCTTGATGCAACCAAGGAATACGAGTCAAGTTGCTGTCCTAGAGTTGTTTTCATTTTGGGCAGCTTATGATCTTCATGTGTTGGGCTCTTATACATCTTTCCAGCTGAAATAAACCTTTATGCCTTGAAGCCTATATTATTAAAGCTGTCTTAAAAAAAAGCTTTATTGGCACTGCCTCTTTCCATTTTCTTTTTTCTGTCTCTAGATCAAGAACATCTTTGGGCGAAAGTTAGGCGCTTTGGCTAATACTTGTTGCATTTGGGTAAGTGGCCTTTCGCAAAGTTATGCGCATTAAAAATAGAGTGCAACGTCTACTATTAAAGTGCATGTCATGTCCGGTGGCATGGCTTGTCATAAGTTCTTATGTGGCTTTTGTGCTGATGCAGCTCGATCGGGTGGCCACTTATAAAAATTTAATCGGATAACACGTAGCCGTTATGACGCCTGGCATGTGTGCATTAGCTCGTCCCAACAGAGCAGTTATTTTTAAAAGGGGACAAACTTAATTAGACAATGTTTTATATTTTTTAGAACTCACCCAATCTATTTTTTAGAGAGTGAAAACCTTTGAACAATTTTTTAATTTTACCTTCTATTATTGATCGGTTGGACAAATGAATACGTATTATTTGATTTAATAGCCGAATTTGCATTGGATTGGAGCAGCTAATTTGTGCATTAATAGATTTATTTAACTAGTGAAACGAGAAGGCACATGAGATATTGCGTTTTATGTTGTACGTGGTTGATTAGATAAAGGCAAGACGTGTTTCAATGGATCATACTTCTCAATTGGAGCAACTTTTAAATGGATTAATAACGTAATTAGCACCCTTCTTTTTCAAGCCTTCAAGCCTCCTGTCGATTCTAGGTATGGAAAAAATACAACTTACACCCTTTAATTATTATGCCTTTTTTAATTTGCACCCTAAACTATCAAACCCCTGACGCATTTCCTATTAGGATCTCACTATTAAAATTATTTAAAATTGTGCTACGTGATACAATCCTAATGGTCAGATTGTGGAACATGGATTGAACAGTGTAAGTTTATTAATAATTTGAGATGTACGGTAAAAAGTATAGTAAATTAAAGGATACAAAATATAATCTTCTCATAAAGTGAGATACGTACTACCTTATAAATTAAATGTCTACCTAAGACAACAACTTTGTCAGTAAAAACAAAAGGAAAACACATTGGATGCAGAAAGGGTGCTATGGCACTTACAGGTCGAAGCTACCTACTCTCGGCAACATCGGTCAGAATACTACTTGCACATCTGTTAGCCTTAGCAGCAGCGGCCCTACTGCTTGTGTGGCTCCTTCACTTTTCGGATGGTCTTCCCTTCGTATCCGATAAAAAGTGGAAGGTTTTAGATCTCAATTCCTTCAACAATTATTGCACGCACTGATATTAATTACTATCTACGTAACAATGATGTTCTTTACTTTCTTTTTTCTTATTATCTGCAGTTGCATCCGCTTTTAACGACAGTTGGCCTGATTTTCATTGGAGGAGAAGGTAAGAATGTAAGTACATTCATATGTATATATAAATGTGTGTGTAAATGAAAAGGGTAGGAGTTGAGGGTCCACTTGAAATCTCATTGATATATAAGTATTATATATAGGGACGAGAAAGATATATGTCCCAAAGGAAAAATCAATAATTCCCTTAGTTCTGTATATATATATATATATATATATATATATATAGTGTGCAAGCTGAGTTGATTTGGGAGGTTCGCCGGCGCTGCTTTTGTACGGGTCGAACCCATATATACTTCTATCCCCCGTCTTATCGAAGCCGCAATTGTAATTAACAGGCCTGAGATATCATGTGCACAAGTGTCATCACCTTACCTTTGTGCCCATAGAAATTCTAACCCAATTATGATCTCTGATCAGCCAAACTACTCAGGAGTCCGGTAGTAATTCCCTTAGTTCAAAGGTTGATCAGGTATATATTCAATTTTTAGAAAGAAAAAAAAAATAGTTTACATTCTGACATTGTTTACATTTTTTTACATTTTATTACATTTTACACTCTAAAATTATCAAACTTACATTAATGGTAAAATGAAGTTTTTTTTTTCAAGAGGAGCCAAACGAATATCATAATAATTCACTATTATATATATATTAAAAATAAAGTCATATATAATTTGAGATGCATACAAAAATTAACTGAAAATTTTATATTGTGGCTTTTCTATTCGGATTGAGCTAGGCGTTATTCGACATTTTTCTTTTGAATTTATTATTTAGAAGATCAAAGAACGTAGAGTGAGAGTTGGCTCAAGATCAGATCTAAGGATAAAATAAAACCATATATTATATAATTTAAGAAAAAAATGTCTTTTAACTTTTGCATATTTTTGGACTCCAAATTTTGAGCATTAAAATAATATCTTAGACTTCTTTAGCCAGAATATTAGAGTTTCAGCAAAATATTATAGACAGATAATATATATGGTAAAAATTTATAGGCTAGTTAGATTTGTAATTAGGACTATATGAATTATTTTCTGTTTGAGGGAGGGAGCTAGGTGGTACCGAACAGAACTTTATTTTGCAAAACACTAGAGGGACAAGGGCGAGAAGTGATCATAGATTCCGAAAATTTTCGGGGGTTATGGTCTTTTTGATTTCCCTTTCTCTGTCTTTAGCACCTCGATCCCCCATGAGGCAGGAGTACTAGACGTCCGATAGAAAACAAACAATGACCTTAGACTCTTTCTTACCAAATAACATTTTTAGGTCCCTAATAATAAACACCATAGAATTTTCGGGGGTCATGGTCTTCTTGATCTGCATGACCCAAAGTTCTCCCTGTTAATGGACTTGCCACGTCTGGGGTACTTTGCCGGCCGGCCAGACGGTATTATAAACACCATAGAATTTCATCCTATCGCTCTCAAGCAAACAAAAGGGTCCGTCTTTGTGCGTTTCAGCTGGTTCTATAATTTTACATGCTTCTAGCCTAAAAAAGAGAGCAAAATTTGGCTCTATTTAAGCACAATTAGGCGCACCACACTCAGTGGACCCAGTGCCTCTACTCCTCAAATTACACACAACGAAGGGGTTCAAGTTCAATGGCACATACAACCCGTAGCAGCTACCAGCTCTCGGCAGTCCCGTTTGTTATATTCGCACAATTGTTAGCGATAGGGGTGACAACGCTAGTGCTGGTTTTGTTCCTCCGTTTTGGGGGAGGCTTTGCTTTCAAATCTGACGACAAAATGAAGATTTTCAATGTAGGTTTCTCAGTACGCATGCACCTCATGTATTCGATGGTTCCGCGTACCTTATCTAAAGGGTGAATGTTTCTTTGTGATTTTTTCTTCTCCTATTTCTGATAAACACAGGTGCACCCTTTTTTAATGGCGATTGGGCTGATTATAATTGGAGGAGAAGGTAACAAGAATGCCTTTATTATTTGGAATATGTGGAAACAATGGGAAAAAAGAAGAGGGGAGGGGAGAGGGAGAGAAACATTTTGGCATCTAGCGGAAGTCCCATTTAACTTCCTTTATTTCTAATGCTTATTCATCCAATAAATCAATTTAAAAACTCAACCCCAAATTGCCTTTCTTCAATCTCTACAGCTAACATAGCATTAAAGCATGTTTATATAGTACGTATACCTTTTGCATCAGAGTACCCAAGCTATGAGATTTTATATAGAAGTACTGTATTTGGAGAGGAACAGTACTGATCTAGTACCATTAATTTCTAAGCTATTTGAATCGACAGTCTATATAGGCTAACGAAATATCATGTGAATCAAGCAGCTATAATGGCATACAAGGCAGTTCCCGCTAGGAAGAGGACGCAGAAAGGGGTTCACTTGGTATTGCATCTGATGTCACTTGCCGCTGGAATTGTGGGGATCATTGTGATATTCAAGGTTCACCGTGAGGCAGGAACTGCAAATATGCAAACTTTGCATTCCTGGCTGGGAATTAGCACCATATCTCTGCATGGTTTACAGGTACTACATACCTTTTACTTACTTTATAAAACATGCTAGAAAATTAGCATCATTTCTAATGTGGGATGACATCCCGACATATATATACTATATATGTTTTACAAGTGGTTATTCTAAATTATTTCAATTTTCTTTTATCCAAGACTTTTAGAGGACTTAATGGCTGTTAGAGTTTACATTTGGTCGGAAATCTTTTCGGTCTCGTGACTGAAGAGATCCATTTCTAATTAAGAGCGGGAAACGTTAATCCTCACTTTATTTGGAGCCCCTTCCCTACATATAGGGAGAGTACTACTCATAATTCTACGTCCCTTTTTATACGACAAAAAAGTTTTGACCAGTAATTACTCACCCACAAAAACCATGTTAAATAATATCGCCAATAATATTGGACCATCCATTAATCAACATAGAAACTTTGATCTCCCTCGATCGGAGTGGATTTAGACATTCTTGCTATACCTGCAAGTAGAGCCATGTGTTCCCTTGTTTCTTTCGTACTTGCTGTTAGTTTCTAATTATAGTTTGTAGCATTTGTGATATAACACCGTCTGAATACATTTAGCGGCCTATAAATTTTTTAAGGCATAAATACATTTTTACCCCTCCAAATTATTAATTTTGTCAATTTTTTTCCTACTAATTACATTGATTTTAGACATTATGCGTACCTTCCATTCAAAGTTTTCATAATCTTGGATGAAAATTGATATATTGGTCTCCAAAATGCTATTTTACCCGCACATAATTAAATTCTTCAGCAAAAAAAAAAATAAAAAATAGGTGGGCTAAAACCGTAATTGCACGTGCAAAAAGAATCCATTTCCACCCAAGATTATGGAAACTTTGAACAAAAAACACGCAAAAGTATTTGAAATTAATAGTTAGTGGGTGAAATATGACAAAATTTATAGTTTTCTTTGCAATATCCTAGGGGACATAATTAGAGTATCTATAACCCAGTTGCTTTATCTTTTTTTGATCAATCAATGCATGTTTCTTTTTATCAAATTAAAGAGATGCCAATAAAGTTGCACATCACCTTACTTATTGGATTGCTGCCAAAATTTTGTCTAGTGGCCACTCCGATGTTAGTGAGCATTTTTATGATCTTGTATGAACCTATGCAAGAATTGATCCTCCAGATATAGTTTCTTGAACAATTTCTTCATAATAAGGTGGCTCTCTATTTTGATTAAAAAAAAAGTAAGGACTTCCATAGATAAGGGTGCAAAATATATTTAGCCCATTTTTAATTAGAGCTGTTTGGCAACCGTTGGAAGGTGATTTCATCTAGATAAAGTTGAATTAAGGTCACAAACATATTCAGCTTCCAAAGAGAAGTAGACTAATTCATACATACACACACATCAATAAAGAAAATGATTGCTTTATTCAGTTTAATTTGAGCTACTTTTGATTTGGACTTAACCAAACATGTTTTTCTTGTCCCTGATCATCAGTGGGTGTTTGCTTTCTTTGCCTATTGCTTCCCGGGCGCAGAAAAGTCAACAAGAGCAAAACTACTCCCATGGCACTCATTTGCTGGCATGGTCATCTTCCTCTTGGCCATATTGACAGCCGAGACAGGGTTGGTCCGCTTCAATATTTTAGGCCAGTGGCTCAATACAGAAGCATATATAGTGAACTTCATCGGGCTCTTGATCCTTCTATATGCAATCAGCGTCAGCCTCACTGTCATCCTTCCTCGAAGCTACTAAGAACATTTAGATCGTGGCATTAATGTTCAAGAGCGGAATTATCACTTGGATAAAATAGCCATATCACTGTTCCTAGCTCCTATTTATCCTTTGTTGGGTCTATATATTTCCTTTCTATATATATTGCAGATCGTTTTCATACCGGCCGACAAAGTAAAAAATGCTGTGTAGGATAGTCAAATACATATTTTACCTTTTTGCATGTAAAATTCTCGTATATCTTAAGTTATATACTGTTTGTCGTAGGGTGGTGAGAATCTTCCTGCGACCAAGGGCATGTTCGTGTTGTGAAAAATGGTAGGATTTTAAAAAAGTTGTGAATATTTATGTTAAATAGTGTTTTATAGGTGTTTGTGTAAAGTGGAGAGAGAAATTATTTGATGTAATTATTTAATAAAAAAGTATTGAAATTTTGTGAAAAAGTATAGATTTGTTATAATTTTTTAAAAAAATGTATTGAAGTTTGTGTAAAAAGTTGTTGGAGATTGTGTAAATGTATTGGTGTTTGTGTTTGAATTCTTAAGATGTTTGGTGATAATTTTATTAATGGATTTGAATCTTAGGAAAAAGTTGAACACGAACATGCCCCAATTCTTTCATCCTTCTCTATGTTCTAATTAAGAGCGTCTTCTCTATGTTCTAATTAAGAGCGTCTTTTCATGACACTAATTTTCCTTCAAATCATCTCACCATAATTAGGGAACCCCATTCAAGGTGATAGGTTTTACTATCATGTGGTTCTAGAGATTTCCAATATCGAAAAATGTTTCGCTTTTACACAGAAATTGGAGTTTTTGTGACCGAATTTTCTCTTACAAAAAACTGAAATTTTGTCCCAAAAAGGGTTTGAGACAGATTTTTTCAGTGCCACACCTCCGTCCCAAAAACTAACTTTTCCGGACGGCGTTGATTCCGTCCCGAAATGGTACGGTACTTCTTGGGATGGAATTTTCCGTCTATACCGTCAAAAACTGAATTGTTTTTTAGAACAGTTTCAAAATGAAACGTTAGAACCGGATGCCACGGCGCCCCCGGGGCGGTGGGGGGGGCATCGCCCCCCAAACTTTTCTTTAAAAAAAAAATTTTATACGAAAAATAGACCCCCTAAATAAAAAGAGATGAGCTGGCCCCCCAAAACTATGCAAAAAAATATGTACCAAACAAGTAGTACCCTCAACTCACAATTTTTTTAAAATTGAAAATAACCAAATAAATTTTATATAAAACGTTTGAAAATTTGAAATTTAAATGGTTCCTCAACTTACTTTTTGAAAATTGAATATAACAATAATCCGAGTGTTTTTAGGACAAATCTTAGAATTCATCATGGGCAAGCAAAAAAACATGATGAATTTTTTAAGAAAAAAGATGATTCAAATTCGATGTTCTCTTGTTCAACATCTAATCTGAGTGTTTTTAAGGCTTTATGCTCACAACCCACATGCTTTTAAAAAAGCAGCACTGACAATCTAAATTGAGGTTATCTTCACCAAGGTTTCCCTAACCTCACGGTTGGTTACACGTGTTCCCCAACACTTACAAATCTCAAGATTTATAATATTTTTTTGGTTTAGGCACGTGCAGGAAAAGATGAAAACTTTTTAGCAACAGTGCATATCTGAGGGGAAGTCATTCACTGAGCTTGAAGTCTACAACGAGGTCCTAGGAAAGAAAGATGGATATATGTGCGGGTTGGGTCGTGCAGTGATTTAGGCTACTTCTTCTTCTTCAACGCTAGTATCAGCTGATATCACTGAGCAGTTGGAGCAACAATGTTCAAAGCTCGAGGAGATGCGAGCCAAAGCAACTAATAGCGAGAAGGAGATTGAAGAATTAACGGCGAAGCAAGTAGAGATGGAAAGTCTCTTACGAGTGTAGTAGGAGGTGCAAACACGAATTGAAAACAATTTACGACTAGAGATGGAGACGAGGCAGCAGGAAGAGTTGCAAAATGTCTTGAAGCGGTTAGACTTACCACCACGATGGCCAAGATAGACTATTTGTTTAATTGCGTATTTTATTTTAATGTCAAATATTGTGTTTTATAATAAATATTTAATGTTAAATTTGATGCTTGTTAGTAAATTAGTTATTCAAATTTCTTTTCTAACAATTTTTTACTGTTTTTTTTTATTTTAAAATTTTTTAAAATGCCAAAAAAGGATGTTCCAACGTTTAAGAAAATCATTCGGACACATAGACAACCCGACCATTCAATCATGTCCAAACGTTTAAACATTTATGTTCTTTTACCATTTGAACAATAAATTTCATCTATGTCCGAACTCATGCGCTGGTTATCGAATGGAGAAATCTTTAACCATTGCAACGTGGTAAGAACGTTATTGAACGTGTGTTCTCAAACATTCGAAAGCCGCTCAAACGTTAATGGCATAGAACGTTGCAACGCATTAACAATGATATCGGTCGTGTTTCTACTAACGTTGGAATGATTATCAAAAGCATCAAACTTAAAAGGAATTATGAGTTTGAATGGGTCATCTTGATATCAAATGGTTATAAATTTATCGTTGGATAACACGATCGAATGTTTCAAAAAAAGCGTGCAAAGAATTTCAAACAGTACGTTTCCGACAATCATTTGAACGGACTGATTATTTTGGAACGGAAAGATGTCCGTCTCGAAAAATAACTTTTTGGGATGGAACAAATTTTTAGTCCCAAAAAACCTTTCGTAACGGAATTATTGGGACAAATGGTGCGACGGATGAAATCCATCCCAAAAAATTTTTTGGGATGAAATTCGTGTTTGTTGGGACGAATTTTTCCGACCTAAAAAACCAATTTTGTTGTAATTTGTGTAATTGGTCTTCCTAAACCTAGTCAGGTATTTGTGATCTATTGGTCTTATTACTCCGAGGGGGTATATAAGATGAATATTAGTAATACGTGTTGCCTTAGATAGATTACATCTCCATTGTAGCTTTGAGTTCTTTTTATTCTGCTAGAACAGATTCTCTAGTGTTGTTCCCCTATTTGGTCTTGGAATCTTGTTCTCATTGGTATATTTAAGATTTTTGGGGTACTTAATGTAACACTCCCTCACCTAAATCAAGAGCTTTAAAGAAAGGAGAAATTATATTTTTACCTACGAGTTATTATATGTTTTTGCACTTTGCACTCTAAACTACCACGTTTGAGACATTGCATCAAAAAACTATAAATTCCCAACACATTGCACCCTTCTTCTATATTTTTTGTCAAATTAGATGGAAATTGACTTTTTTTTTCTTTAAACAAATGAAGATTATACCCTTAAATGTAACTTGCGATTTAACTTTTTCTGTTAAATAAGTCTAACGGAAATAGGTTTGGTGAGCTACTTTACTAACGGCGAAAACTTAGTGAGTTTTAATTTTTTTTTTTTTAAATCCAATGAGTTTTTTAAAAGGGCTTTAAAACTCAGTGAGCAATTTGTAATTTTTCCTAATTTTTTTAAGAGCATAATCAATATTTCTTGTTAAAAACTCAATTTTCGGAGGATGTAATGTGTTAGGGATGAGTAGTTCGTAGGTACAATCTCTTAAACATGGTAGCTCATGGTGAAAAGTGTATTTTCCAGTTAAATAAATTAGGTAATGATCAAATTTTATTAATAGAGTGGTTAATTCTGCAAATTTGGAAGCAAGGAACAAAAAAAAATATAGCATGAAAAACTTTATTGAATTTATGGGCTTGGGCTAAGGGTGGGTACTAAAACGAATAGAACCAGAATGGCCAATTCAGGCACCAACTATAACCCCTTTTATATTTCAAGAATCTAAAACTGAAAATTCCGATTCAAATCATTGGGGCTTTTTTTTGGCAAAACTATATATGGGTCGAACACTATTTTTAGACATTTTGAACATGAATTTGGTGTTTTTTAGTCAAATTTGGCTTACGAATTAGAATTTAAGCCATTTCATTTTAAGTGTGTCCTATCCATCATGAATTAGTCATTTGATACAACATTATTTAATTTTTTTTCTCTATGAAATAAGAAGATTAAAATAAATAATCATCCAAAATGCATGTAATTTTGTCACTTGATAATTTCTATCAATAACAAATAAATTGTTGGACATACTTTGTTGTTTTTTTTCATAAGGGTTCAAAACTTTTAAAAAATAATATCTGAAATAGAAAATTCCAAAATTTTTCGGAATTAAAAAAAAATCCAATTCGGTTTCGGTTATGAAATTTAGAAAAAATCCAATCTAGTTCCAGTTCCAATATTAATTGGATGTGGAATCATAATTCCGGTATCGGAATCGGTGACTAGAATTCCGTTTTCCACCATAAATTTTTTCCCACCCTTAGCTTGGGCACAATAGCATTGCAGATTTATTTTAAGGTCCTAGCAGTCACTACAAAAAAACAGGCCTATAGCAACAGTCTCCGACTGCTGGTATAGGCCAAAAAAACGTTGCTATAGGCCAAAAAGACCTATAGCAGCGGTTATGTTCATTGGGATAGGTTTTAGCGGCGATTTTCGAGACCGCTGGTAAAAATCTTGACTTATAGCGGCGGTCACTTAGTAGCAGTAATGATCGCCGCTACAGACTCGAAACACATTTTTGAATTTTTTAGCAGCGTTTTAGAAAACGCCGCTATAGACCTATCTTTTTTTTTTTTTTTCTTTTAAGAAAAATGTAGCGACATCTATATTTATAAAAAAACTTGCATTTTTAATTTGTAATACAAATTTATTTTAATAACCATAATTCATTGATGTAAAAACCTAAGAACAAGGATAATAAAGCAAATATAATTCATCATTTATGAAATAACCAAGTCTTACAAGTCTTTCAACACAAGAGTCTATACAAGTTTCTAACATAAAATAAAAATAACTTTAATCCTAGCATTAGCAAAAGTAGCTCAGTAAACCATCAACACCAACACCATCTTCACCAAGTGGTAACTCTACCATTAAAAAGGAAAAACAGGATAAGAAAAAATGAACAATATGCCAATAACTTGAACAGATGCAACAGAGAGAGATATAGAATACATAGAGGCATTTTAGAGGCACTCCAAAATTCAGAGACAAGCCACCCTGGGTTGTCCTTTACAGCCTAGAACACCACCTCCTACATCTGCAAAACTTCTTGGATCATTGTGAAAGAAAGATTGACGAACAAGGAGGCAGCCCTTGAAAAGGAAACAAATGGCTTCAGACAATCTGGAATAAGCTAAAACTACAGAGAAGATACACAACAAAAGGCAGAAAAATGAAACCACTAAACAACATAATTCCCTCACTTTTTAGCAGCATGCTGCCTCAATATGATATCCAGCACTCTTAGGGCTTCTTGGGAATTCTCCGAATCCTGTCACTTTCATTTGGACTTCCATCGCCATCAGGGCTACAGTTTCCATGATTTCTACGGAGAACAGAAGCTTTCTAGGACGTCCGTATTGGTCCAAGAGTGCAACAGTAGACTTAAGCTTTTTGCGGGAAAGTGGGTAACAGGACTTTGAAATATGTGTGATGAAGAGTACTAACAATATATCCTCCATACACGCAAGAGAAAATAAAATAATTCAAAAGACAAGAACCGAAAAATGACAACACAAACAGTAACTAAAATTACAAAAAATGGAGAGATGAATACCGAGAATCAGGTTCATTGAACTGCTTTGGTTTCAGAACTTCAAACATAAAATGATGTTTGGTTACCTTTAAAGGCATGAATGAATACTCCCTGAATGTCAAACTTGAATCAGAGAAAAGCAAAACTAAAGGCAAAAAAGAGCATCGTCCTGAGGTAAACAAAACATACAAATTATGTACAATCTGACTAGATAACAGTTACCAAATTTCCAATCTTTCTAAACCCTAAACCAATCTACACCAACAACAACAATATAAAACAAAATCAAACAAAAACTATAAAACAAAATCAAACAGGAAAAAAATGCTTACCGTTAATCGTAGTACAACAACTCAAATCCCTAAATCTTGGCTAGAAAATCAAAACCTAACAGAAAACAAAATTAAACAAAAAAATGTTAGTGAATTGAAACCTAATCAAGACAAAAGCAGCAAGCTCATGAGAGGCCATAGACAGAGAGAGATAGAACCAGCGTGACTAACAGAGAAAGCGTGAGATTTGAGGGAGAGGGAGCGAGAGAGACTGAGAGATTTCGAGGAAGAGGGAGATCTGGAGCTTCGAAGAAGAGGGGAGGGGCTGGAGCTTCGATGAAGAGGAAGGGCTGGAGATTTCGATGAAGAGGGGAGGGGCTGTCGACGGAGAGGGCAGCAATCGGGAAAGGGGGAATTTGGGGCTGTTCGGGAAGGGAAAGGAAAGAGAAGGGGGGGGGGGGGGGGGGGGGGGGGGAGTTCACGGGAACAGGTGCTTTCAAAGCTCTTTTTTTTTTTTTTTTTTTTTTTTTTTTTTTTTTTTCTTTTCTAATTTGTAGTTTTTCAATTTTTTTAATAATAAGTTATATTTTGTAGTGATGAGTTTTTAGTAAATTAAAATCAGATGTAAATTGTAATAGCATTTAAAAATCTTTATACTTAGTATTAAATACATAGCAATGTACATTCTTTATACTCTTTTTTATAATTAGTATAATAATCTTAATTAAAATAGGTTGGGAGTAATAATATATAATACTTATAATTTAAAAGTATGTGTTTATTTTATAATTGATATGTGCTAATTAACCTAAGCACTTTATATATATGTACCTATCTAATGACTAAATCATAGCCTCTAAGACCATATAACAACTTCAATTTTCACAACACTCTTTCTAATTTTATATTTTATTAAGTAGGTCTTTAAAATAAAATTTTTTCAAATACATGACAAAATAAAATTATATATTAAAAGGAATAAATAATAATAAAATAATTAACTTATAATTAATAAATATATATATTTTTTTTTTGCATTTATACCTATAGTAGCATTTTTTTTTCAAAAATGCTGCTAAAAATTAGGCATTTAGTGGTGTTCTTTTCAAAATGCTGCTAAAGGGGGTCAATGCTGCTAAAGGGGGTCTATAGCGACTGTCATTGACCACCGCTACCAAGACTGCCGCTAAAGGGGGTATATAGTGGCGGTCTGTGACCGCCGCTAAAAGTAAAACTTGGTGCGGCGTTTTTCAGAAAATGCTGCTAAAAACACCTTTTAACGGCATTTTGTGCGACCACTGCTAAAAAGATCGCCCTACAGACCTTTTTTTTGTAGTGAGTATTGAAGTAGGCTCAGTAATTAATGAAAAAAGGAGGAGATAGAGAGAGTCCAAAGGAAGAGACTCAGCCCATTTAAATTGGAGGAGCATGGAAGAAATTTGATTTGAAAGGAAATGAGAAATGTGATAGCCGACCACTTCCTCTCCATGCATTGCATGCAACAGTGGCCAAGTTAGGCACTGATGAGAGAGTTAACACGTTAACTAAGGTTCAATGACTTATATAAGTGAAGACCACCGAAAGTTTGAGCCATTTTTTCACTGAGAGTGAAATTTTAAGACGGAGGATCACCGATTCTATCTTGTGTTCACCGTGAGTAGAGAGCAGAGTGGAATGGAGAGACAGAACCAGAGAGAGAGAGAGAGAGAAGAAAATTTCAAGAGAGAGGGGCCCCGGTTCTATCTTGTGTTCACCGTGAGTAGAGAGCAGAGAGGAAGGGAGAGAGAGGTTGGACCTGAAAATTTTAAGGGACTCGTGAGCTATATTGTGTAGTTGTTGGGTGACAGCACGGACAGATGAGAGAGTTGCAAGGTTTAGAGAATTTTCTTTTGTGCAAGAAGTTTGAGATTGATAGTTACTGCTGTATATTTTAATTAGAAGACTACGAAAATTCCATTGCATGTTGGTTGCTGATTTTCTAGTTATAAGAGGCATGAAAACTGTTCTAAAGATGCAACTGAAGGAGATAAAATTCTGTTCTAAGTTGATTGCTGTAAATGGAAGGTTACTGAAGAATATTTGTTTGAAGAATTTTTTGGTTTCTGTAGATACATTGCCTTGTATTTCCTGAATTATGTGTTGATGTTGTTATGTTGATGAGTAAGTTATTACATATAGTAGGGAGTAATAAAGATGAATGTAATTTGCAAAGAATGGTGTTATAAAGAGTAGAGTAGAAGAAATGGTTTGGATTCTGCAAAATAAAAAAAAGAAATGAAAGCAAACGAAAAGAATATAACTTGAGGGATGTTGCTGGACATGGGTTGTAAAGTTGATGTTACATTCGATCTTGGTCCTGGTTGGTTTCTAGCGTAGGTATAATGTATACAGTTTGTTATATGATTTACATTGTTCAGTGCTATAAAATAATGGCAAGAGTTGAAGATGTTGCTGGAAAATAATGTACAGAACATTCAGTTTGTGAAATTTGTAGTTTTCTGCAGAAAAATCATTGTAATTGATGCTAGAAGTAGCTATGTTAAAGTATTTGCTGTCATTTGAACGAGTATAATTAGTATTCGTGGCATGTTGCAGGAAAATTAAAAAGTGCAGACCATTCTTGAGTGAATTGATTAATAAAATTAAAATTGAGTGCAACATGCTTTGTTGGTGATGTATTTTGTGTCCTATAAGAGAGTTAAATGGATGTCTGATCAATAAGGTTCTGAAATTTAAGAGCAAATGTTAAGCTAGTGCATGCTGGAATTTACTATCTACAGAAAAATTAGAGGGGAGAAAGGGTCGTTATGTGAACTATTGCTGGAATAAAATATTTGTGGTGATAGTATAATTATATTCTAATGTTTTGTGAAGAACTTAAGCAAGGTTATCTGTTAAATATAATACAGCAAGTGAAACAAGATCTGTTGAATTGTTGTCATTATTGCTGGAAATAAATTAGAACAAGAGAGCTTTTAAAAAGCTGCAGAATTTTATTTCTCCATAGTTTTCTCTTGCCGAACGTGTTCATGAATATTTACAGAATGTAGATGTAACGTGGAGAGGTTAGAATCAATAATTAATATACACTTTAGGTTTAAAAGGCTATTGAAAAATAACGAAGGTAAGGAAACGAGTTGCTGAAGTTTTATTAGTGCTGCACACTGGAAATTACAGTATTAGTTAATTACTTTATTTGTCTCTTTTATCACCATAATTCATTTCTATTATGAGTATATGATATGTTGAACATGAAGCTTTACAGAGTAGACATGCATATGTCGAACCTGTGAAGCTATTAATTAGAGCCTTGGAATCTAAATTAGTTCTATCGTTAACTCAATAACCCAAAATAAAATAAAATTGTGAAATAGTACTTGAATGTGTTATATTCTGAAATACCATATTGTTATTGCTTATATTTGAGTTGCATGCAAGCCTATCTATAATATTTAATGGCAATCTTACATTGCATGGAATATTGGGCACGCAAACTTGTGGTACTTAATTCGGATTTGTACTTGACCTTTAAATGAGAAATGAGTGAAGTTTGACTGAGTCGAGTCTGGTACCAGTTTGTGGAGGATGTCCAACGTCCCTGTCTCGTTTAGAATCAATAAGTGACCTCTCGATGGCTATATACAACCGGTAGGAGCACGCTCTATCATGGTTGTCCGGTGAGGAGGATATAACGAAACTATCCCGAATATAGAGAAGTGGGACGCACAACCCTAATCCAAGGGTAATTGCAGTTAATAGTTGGTCAACAAAGAGCAATTAAATGGAAAATTTTTCATTGTATTATTGTGAAATCTCAAGTTTATAACTAAATTATACCCAAAGGGGGAGGGGGGTGAATAGATATTTTAAAAACTTAGAACAAATATTGGCAGCACCTATACCGAATTCACACACCAATCAAAACAAACTCAATAAGTTGTACATGTCAATTCATAGATTATACACCAATCTAACTCCAGACAAACGTCAATCTAACCTTGATGCAAGAATTGCAGAAACAGTGGATTTTTTAAATCAAGATTGCTTAATTGACGTCTAGATTATTAATTAATCAATAAAGATGAATAAAGACACACAAGATTACCATGATAATAAGAAAGAGATTATGAAGCACACAAGAAAATCACCAAAGATTTTTGGTGACGAAGTGAAAACTTCCTTGGAGGTCCTTCTTCAAGGAATAAAAAACTCTAGGTAAAGGCTACACCAATCGAGCCACTGTGAATAAAGCTTTACAACCAGTGATCCTAAACAAAGCCCCTTTGTCTATCTAAATCCTCCAATTCAAAGCCACTCGAGAAACCTTCTCAAGCCGATGCCCAACATCAATTTTGATCAGAACTCCGACCTATCCATACGGATACCATGAGAACTCACAGGTGCGTTTGCTCTAGACTTCCAGTAGCCTTCCTTAAGAACTCTCAAGGTCTTCTTCGTTGATAGGTTGTGACAATCTCTAACAAACATAGAGATGGTTGTATTGTCAACTCAGGAAGATCTCTAGAGTAACATCTTCCAAGAACAGGAAGGCAACTTTCTCTCAAATGCCTTCTCTAAACATTGAACTTCTTGGAGAGAAAAAAATAAGGAAACAAATAACTCAAAAGGATATTTAAGAGTATAGCATGTAAGTGTATCTAGATTATTTGAGTGGGGCTTTTAGGCAGCTATTTATAGAGGTAAGTGAAGGGCAAATAGGGTAGAGGGTTTCTTTAAAGTATTGGGCGAATTTTCTAGAATAAAGATAATTCTCTTACATCACTGCTAGGCTAACGTTAGTCCAACTGTTGGCTAACTTCGACCTTCTTAAGCACTCACTCCAAAATATTCCCAAATTTGTCAAGGCTAACTTACAGATAAGAACAACCTTCATGATCCTTAATGAATATCATAGACTAAGACAAGTTGTTACATGAATTAAATCAAAAATACATTTTAATAAACCATGTTTTGGACACATAAATTTTGCCAATCAACTAATACATTCTAAAGTGTTCTTTATTGCTTGCCCATGTTTACTGTAATTACGTTGAAACAATTTTATTTATTATTATTTTATTTTTCCCTCCCTGATCTAATTAAAGAGTGAAAAACCTAGTTTAAACCCTAACTACACCTAGAGGGGGGGGGGGGGTGAATGGGTGAGATCTCAATTTAAAAATTATTCAACACCAATTTTAAAACAAGCTCTAAAATTGATCAGTCTAGATGTATTAAACCAACAAATCAAACATCAAACAAATAATCAACTGTTAAGAAAATATCAATCACACAAAGAGACAAGAATTTGGTGACGAAATGGAAAACCTTTGAAATACCATTCAAAGGAAAAACCACTCCATGCTAGTAGCCACCTAGAATCCACTAAGAAGAAAACCTTACAAACAATGATTCAGACACGGGCAATCCCAGTTGCTTGACTCTGACAACCCTGATGTAATAATCTAAGTGTCCTTGCTTAGACCCGCTCCACGCGGCATTCCCCTTAGATCTTTGAGGTTCTTCTTATGAATTCTTCATGAATAAACCTTGTTCTTCAGCACACCTTCAACACTATGAAGGTTCCACATTAATGGTGATTGAAAACTGAGAAAAAATGATCAATATTGAGGCATGAATCCTCTGGGGTTTTTCTCTCAAGAAAAGAGGCACAAGTATGCTCAATGGAGGCCTCAATAACATTTTGGGCGTCCTCCCACAAAACCTAGTAGGGTTTCCCTAGATTTCACAAGGAAAGTCAAGAAATTCAATGATTTACTCGAAGTCGCTCGAGCGTGGGTTGAGTGAGAGTCAAACGCGACAGCTCTATCTAAATTTTCCACTGGGCGCTCGAGCGTGAGTCGAACGTGATGTCTTTGTCTGAATTTTCCATAGAGCACTGGAGTGTGGGTCGAGCGTGAGACAGCTTTGGACACGAACATAGAGACAAACTCTTGAACAACATGGGACATAAACATACAACTCGATCAAGACATATTTTAACGCGGAATAATGCCAACACAAAAATACCCTAACAAACTTTCCCTTTGGCAATTCCGTGAGAAAATCTACAATATAACTTGAAACAAAAAGAAAGAGGTCATTGCCAATCACCAAAGCATAGATTTGTTTACAAGTAGTACCTAACTATGACCTAGATCCATGTTCAAGAGTTGTAAATACCTGAAATCGCAATCTCAATAAACCAAGTGAGAAAGCTCAGAGAAATTATCAAATCAGAAACAACATAATCTGAATATCACATTTTCCATATATCGATAAATGTGTCAATAAAAAAAATAATGTGGAAATGAAAGTGTTACAAGTACCTGAGAAGGCTATACATGATATGAAATGAATTTCAAATCAGCCTATACAAAAATAATCTCTCCCTCAACAAAATATCCACAAATAAACACACAAGTTAGGAGTCAAAACGTCATACTAACTACTCCCCCTTTTTGTCATGAATGGACAAAGGGTCAGTCATCCAAGGTGGAGTCAAAGCACTAGGAGTAGCAGACTCGATCCCACCAGAGGAGGATGGGTTGGAAAGCACTACCGTAGCAGTCAGAGAAGTTGGAGCCGAAGTCAAGGCATCCGGCACCAAGGAAATTGAAGGAGGATCAGCAACCGGGGGAGGATCATTAACAGGCAGCTCAGACGAAGGGGCAGAAGCGCCAATAGTAGTGGAGGACTCAGAGTTGTTAAAATTTGAAAACCTAGTTTAGACCCTATCAACACCTAGAGCGGGTGAATATGTGTTATTTATCACAATTTAAAATTACGATGATAGTCTCAGAACACGTTCTAAATTATCCAATCTTGATTTGAACAATAAAAAGTTCAATCAACAAATTAGCAACGTAAAATTAATCAAACATCAATCACAAAAGGAGATGAGATTTGTTGACAAAGTAGAAAACTTTTGAAGCATCCTTCAAAAGAAAAACCACTCCAAACTATCTATGCCACCTAAAATTCGCTGAGAAGAAAACATTACAAATGATGATTCAAACAGTGAATCTGACTCCCAAATGTAATAATGCAAGAATCCAACTCAGAGCCACTCCAAGCGGCAACCACCTCAGACCTCAGAGGTTTTTTTTATAGACTCTTAGCAAACAAACTCGTTCTTGAACGACTTAGTTTCGGCTGTCAAAACTAGCTTCACATTAGAAGATTGGTTTCAATGGTGATTGAAAGAGAGAAAATCTGATCGATTTAGATCTGGAATCTCTAAGGTGTTTCTCTCTCTCAATGGAGGTTCATAGGATGTTCAATTCAGCCTCCTTGGATAGAGGGTATTTTTCTCATTGCTAACAGGTAGGTAAGAAATACGTGTAATGTCTCTACAATCATAGATCTCGTGTATCATAAATATTTAAAAATCTTCAAGTGATACAGTTTCATTAGGACTTAAAAAGATAATGTTTATCTCCTTATCCTTCTCAGATGCAAACCCACCATGACTCCAAATGCTTATCTCTATCTAGTGACAATCTCATCAAAACTCAAGAAGATCATGGTTATACTATTGAACACTTAAAACTCAAACTTATTTGATATGAAATTACAACTTAATTTGAACTTAGTTTGGCACAGAATTACGCCAATACTCAAATACACTGACACACTTAATGGTTTTAGTTCCTCATTTTGATGTAGCTGATTATCATGCCAAGATGAGAGCTAGGTGTTCTAATTGTATTTAGTCCCCTATGGTTGGTCCACTTTGGGACGTTGTTGGTTGTATTGATCACACTAATTAATACGTAGCGCTTGCCTCTGGTACGACCCTAAAATAGATACACGTTTTGTATAGGTTGGTCTCCTTTTTGTTTTTTTAGGTCCTAGATGGTTTTAGATTTGCTTTTGGTTTTTTTTTTTTTATAGCCGGCCAAGTTTTTAATTAAAGTCGGACAATTTGCTATTGTCCTTAAAAAAAAATTCTTGTCTTGGGAGTCAAAACTCCAACCAAAACACGTTGCATGAAACAAAATTCTACACAATTAATACTGTAATATCTTAGTCAATCCACTGTTAACCTTGTTAATTAACCATTGAATCAATGAGATTTTTGCAAGCAAAGTTATATATATCCTAATATGATCAACTTTTTATCTTTTTATAATAGACTTCAAATGCCTCTTCTGGGTTTGCAAAACTCTCCCTTCTCGTATTGAATAAAATATATAATACGTATTTTATTTTCATCAATATATAACGTTTTCATTCTCAAACCCCATAGGTTGTTTCATATATATGACATGCACAAAGAATGCATCATTGCTCTCTGATTATTCAACCGGCTGTGAGTATATTAAATTGCTGCCGGCCGGCTTCCCCATGAGAATCTCTTACCAAGCAAACTAAAATAAAAGTTTTGAAACCGCAAATTCAATTGCATCTATATATAAAGCAATAAACATAAGCGTACGTAATTCCGAAGTGGGAGAATTGTGATGGCAAAGATGGCTTGTATAGCAAATGTTCTATTGCTGGCGATTATCCTTATTCTAGCTCAAGTGCAAGCAAATGAATTTATCCCTACCTCCACCTCTGTCCAGATTTCATCACTAATTCCTGTCCTAAGTGATCCTCAATTCTATGAACCTGATCATAATCTTCTGGGGAAATATCTTCCGATGGAAATTAATCGATGTAAATTCACATGGCACTGTCGTGACTTCCGGTATGAGCTATGTATTGCAAAGAGTTTCGCAACTTGAGTCCAGAAGAATTTGCCTTTTCATAAAGATAATGACCCAATGATTCCAAGGGTTGCGTGGTGCATAAAATGTTGCAATGGAGCTGCACTGTATTATGGCCGCTACGCAGATTGTTTGTTAGATTGTTATAACAAACATATCATGCAGAAAGACTGAGGCCCTTGTTGCGGCGCAGACTCCAGGAGCTCCTGTTGAGATTTGGTACAGAGTTCCTAACTTATCCCTTCTCTCTCTCTCTCTCTCTCGGAAAAAGGCAAACATGCATGTTGAACAAAAATATCCCCATAATTTTTGTTGTAGATTTTCTCATATGGCAAACAATACTTCTGAATTTTCATTTTATTTTTGCATATATAGGAATATAAATCTCACCATTCACATGATGATCATGAGCTTACTTCAGGGAAATTATAATTTACCTTTGGAATATATCGAAGTGTCCAATGTTAATTATAGTGTCTTTTTTTCTGTAATAATAGTTAATTGTACAGGCACAGATGATCTTGTTAAGCTAATAATGCATTGTATATGCTCAAACAGCTTGCAAGATGTATCTGAATAAGATGTATAGGACTGATTGTTAATTCCTTTTCGTTTCGTTCTAGTGACTTTAGAATTTAGACGGTGGAATGGATGCTTCTTCATAGACACAATTAATACTTCACAATTTTTTCCCACAATATTCCTCCAGTTATTTCTAATGATAGCGACTACTAGTCATGCATCTACATATATCATTAGCTAGAATTACCATATTATTTTTTTTACTAATTATTTTATTCGTGGGTTGACACTTTCTGATGCAATGATTTCAGATCCAATTGGAAGCTCCAAGAATGGATACAGATGCTTCACAACTTGCCAGCTATCTTCAATTATCCTAATTTGAATAAAGTTCTTATAAGTCTTGTAATAACATAAATTAAGGGTACTTTGTTACCTGACCTGATACTCATCTTTATATATGTTATTCGTATTCGTACTTATGCTTCATATGGTCTTCCTATAGTAGTACCTCAAGTTAAGAAAGATCTCATTTCGGTCCCACTATTAACTTGATTCACCTATGCCATAGTTAGGGCTGTGCATCAGCGATGGCAGTGGCAGTTATGCCCTCCACTGGCACTGCCACCGCTATAGGCGGTTGTCCAAAAACGGACACTGCAACTGACACCTAACGGTGGCGGTTTTGACGGTGGTGGTAGTGTTTACCGCCACCCAAACCAAAAATCTACCAAAACCATAAAAAAAATAAAAAAAAATTCAAAAAAAAAATCAAAATCAAAAAAAAAAGAAAAAGGCAAAAAGCAAAAACAAACAAAAATGAATTCAAATCACATTCAAAATAAACACCAAACAACAAATTGGCAAAATCAAAATGAAATCAACCAAAAACTTATCCCAAATTTGCATTCAAATCAAAAAAAACTACCAACAGCAAATCCCAGAAAATTCAAAACGCAAAGAGAATAACTAGACAGAGGCTGAGAAAGAAAATGCAACGGGAGAGAAGCAAGTCTGCTAGAGATGCGCGCCGATGTGGTGGAGGAGATCAGAGAGGCGCCGATCGGGGAGCGAGAAAGGAGAACAGAGAAAATTTTGGGGTAGGGGTCGGCTGGTTGAGAAAATAGGAAGGGAGAGAGGGGCCTCGAAACTTTTAGGATTTTAGTGCCCTTCCACCGCTACTACCGAAATCCCTGCCCCACGGTGAAATCTGGCACCGTTACCGGTGCCGCTGTGGGGTGGGGACTAGTTTGTAAAACTGATACCTGTACTGGCTGCGGTGCCAGTTTACCGGCACATCGCTGGTATTGGTGCACAGGCCTAGCCATAGTGAACTATTATCACTCACGGCTGAAAATAAAATTCACATCATTTGAAGAGATTTCATTTAAATGCATGATGTAAACGTTTTCATACCTATCACTCACAGAAAACACTTTGTCGTTGTCACAACTCTCATTGATGTCATGGATGATTTGAATAAATCTCTGTACTCTTCATCACATAGTTAACTAATACTCATAAATTGCACTTTAAACATCAAGTAATACCACATCATGAATGATAAGATTTTATTTGTATTTTGATATTTCAAAAGATGTTTGCCTTAAGATATATAAGATGTGCAAATTATTTTCTCAATATTTGTGCCAATCGCTATAACAAATTTGACCTTTTGGGACCGATTTTTTTAGGACGCCAAAAAAAGGTCCCAAAAAGTTCTCTTTGGGGACGGATTTTAAATTTTGTCCTGAAAAAAATAGAAAGTACTGTTTTTGGGACGAAAATTCAAACCGTCTCATCCTTGCCTTATAATAGTTATAGCAAGTCTCATTAAACAAAGGGGGTTTGTTTGTAGATTGACCTTCTGTAAGGGAGGTGCTAACAAAGGCTGTCATGACTATATCTCAATAGAAGTATTTAAACCTCAACTTTGATAACAAGGGGGTCCTTTGCACATATTTGACGAACGCCCATGAATTTTCCCTCAGTGGCCTTCCGCAAACAAACACAATTGCAGCTATCCTTTTTGCTGCAGTGCAAATCTATCCCCCAGTGCTATAGCCTCTCCTTCACGTAACGCTTTAGGGGACTTCATGCGTGGAGAAAGGGGTGAGGGGCCCCTCCCCCATGTATAGCACCCTTCCTCTCCCGTGAATAGCACATTACAAAGCAAATTAGAAGATGCCTTGACCCCCATGGACCTATTGTGAATACTGATTGAGATGTGCTATCGGAAGTGATAGCACTGGCCATTCATTGGTGGACAAACATGCATAAAAGGTACAACCAAATCTTTCAACTTTAAGATATGAAAGAAACATTCTCAAACAAAAACACACACACACACACACACACACACACATATATATATATATATATATATATATATATATATATATATATATATATAGCATCTTGATTTATTCAGAAAACACAAATAATTAAAACATCTTAGTTATTTGTGCAGTTTTATAATAAATTAGAACCGTGATTGTACAACTATTTGTTGCTTTTAAGTTAGCTCATTGGATGCTTTAAATGATTGTAATAATTTTGACAATGATTATATTTGCTTTGTTAAGTTTTTTATTTTTGAAAATTTTAATCAATTTTTTGAAGTTATAGCTTTTTACTATTTTTGTAAAATTTTGCATGAGTTTTATCTTCTCTTTTTATTTATAAGAATATTTTTTATTAGTTTGATATTTTATCTATTTTTATATTTATGAAACCATTTTCTACTTATTTTTGAATTATATATTTTTTTATTTTTTGAATATCATAATAACTATAAATAATATTATTTAATTTAATAAAACATAAATCATTCAAAATCTTTATCAACCAAACAAACCCTTAGGACAAAAAAATATTTTAATCTTAAAATTTGAAATTTAAAGCCAAAATCAAAACCAAAACCAAAACTTAAACCCTTTTCCAAACAAGCCCTTAAGTGTTTTTCAAAAGATAGGTACAAGTATGTAATACATAAAGGGTCTTTAAGCCAAATGGGCAAGTGAAAAGCACAAAGGTGAGTAAGAAGACAAAATTCGAGTAGGAAAGCTTTTGTTTTGGCAAGTGTGAGCACTAGCTTTCTTGGGAGATGAGTTCTTCTCTCTTCTTCAAAGTTCTTTCTCTCGTTAGAAAGTTACATCATAAATGATGTATAAGTTCTTGTCTTTATCTCTCTATCTTCTTCTATTTGTAGCCTTCAAGTCTTCAAAGGTCTTCAAAACCCTTAATTGTTCCGTTGGAGGGGTACCTAAGTCATTTTGGAGTTATTAAATGAGTTGGCAACGTTCCAGGATTATTTGCAAAATCCCAGCATGTGTCGACAAAAATTCGACATGTGTCGACACCACAAGGTTGGTCTGGAATTGTGCTCTTTGGTGCCAGTATAATGTGTCGATACTATCAAACAAGCTCTCGAGTGTCAGTGCGATGTGTCAACACCCCAAAAACTGCTCTCGGGTGTTAGTGCAATGTGTTGACACTATCAGTGCTGGAGAAAAATTTCAGCATCTTAAAAGTGTCCTTTTCATTTTAAAACTTCTTTAAACACCTACAATAAGAAAATTGATCTCTTCAACTTGTGCAATGGTGTTTAAGTATGATTAAGACTATTTGAGAGAGAGATAACTTTTGATCTTTTGAAACACATTAGAAAAATTTTAGATTGACAAAATAAGATCTAAAAGTCTTCAATGCACTTCGAAATTTTTCTTATCATCAAAATCAAAAACTGATTGTTTACAAAACAATCTTGGGCTAACAGGTTCTAATGCCAATCTTACAATGTTCAAATGATACTAAACACTTTTGAACGAATGTGGAAATCTCGGTACCCAAATCCCTGGTGTTCGTTGTTAACAAAGGTACATTTGAAGGAAACTGTACTTTTTGGGACGCTGGTTCACCTCCCGAAAAACATTATACTGTTCGAACTCGTTCGAACCCGAGATTTCACCTACCATAATAAATACACGTCCCGTAATCATAAATTTTATTATTTTTTTAATACTATTCGAACGATAGTACATAATCCGTTCTAACGAATAACGAACATTGGGAATAGGAATCGCTCGATATTGAACAGTTTCTAACTTTTTTAAATCGATCGTTCGAACGCGTTCAAACTCTCATTCGATTATAACACACCCTCTACCCTCTCATTTTCTCACATTTTCACAAACTCACAAAGGATTCTCTCAATCTCGCATTTTCACGTTTCCTCCGTACAACTTGTATTTCCTAGCCTCTACACACTACAAGTTTTTTTTAATGTATTTTAATTTATGTAACTTTGTTTTTGATTTTTTTTTCATAGATTTTGTTTTCATGTATTTTGATTTGAAATGCTATGAATCTTCCAAAATGAGTGCATGTTGTTGAATGTGAACGTTTCTAGTTAGCCTAGGATTGTTTGGGAATGATTTGGTACGTAAAAATGGCCGAGTCGACTAGGCCTGTTTCGTTTTTGTGTTACAGTGTTCAATGTCAAATTATTGCCTAAAACGATACATTTAAGTATTATCGTTCGAACATTATTCCGTTAGACGGGTAGGCTCTCCGTTCAATGTTTTAGTATGTTCCGTTTGATTTTTTAACCTTTCTGTTCAATGTTTTAATACTTGTCGTTCGAACGTTTTGATATTATCCGTTCGATGTTTTTTACTTTTACTGTTGGAACGTTTTTAGTATGTTTGAACAATGTTTTTCATGCCGTTCAGATTTGTTATTGTCTGTTGTAACGACTTTTGTTTTTTTGCAGATTAAGCGAATATGCCGAGACATTCAAAATCAGCTACTTCTGCTTCTTCGCAGGCTCTTCCAAATGAAGTTGAGTACGGTGGAGAGAAAGGCACGTATGTTTAAGTGCCAGGTTGTGGTCGAGAGGCCTGTTTGCACTACGGACTTCTACGAATTTGATTTTGAAGGCTGTACTATCCAGTAGATCTTTGTCCACAAGACTGGGAGCACGTGCTCTCTTGGACCGGCCAAGAAAATTAGAAGTTTTGCATTATGCACAACAAATCTAAATTTGAGGTGTAGGGCCTCAAATGGATTTGCATCACTGTAACAATATTAACATGCACATGAAACTAATGGAGAGAATAATAAAAGCTAATACAACATTTTTCAAACCAGCATCTTTCATTGTATGGAAAGAAATAGAGAGCAATACTCTGGTCAGTAGGGCCGGACTTTTGAAAACCTTTTGGCCACACATCAACCTAAAAAGTAGTTATTTTTTCAATCTAGAACATGCAAAGAACTGTTTTGTAGGTCTGATGTGTGACTAAAAGGTTTTCAGAAATCCGGCCCTACTGACGAGAGTATTGTTCTCTATTTCTTTCCATACAATGAAAGATGCTGGTTTGGAAAATGTTGTATCAATTTTTGTAATTCTCTCCATTAGTTTCATGTGGATGTTAATATTGTTACAGTGATGCAAATCCATTTGAGGCCCAACACCTCAATTTAGATTTGTCGTGCATAATGTAAAACTTCTAATTTTACTAACAACTAAAAAAAAAATGTTTTGAACGTATTCGATAGATCACAATACGTATGATCAGTGTAAACATGTTAGATATAATCCTTCACCTGTATTAGCCCTATCTGGGGCGTTAACTTATCCTACGCTGATATTGAATCACCTTCACCGACAACGACATTGAGTAGTAAGCTATATATATTTTTCATTTAGCTGATTTTTTTAATGATTATTTTTGTTAATTATTTAAGCGTTATATTGATTACAATTACTGATTTAGGAAGAGTTGGGTGCACGCGATGACCAAGATAGATTATTTTTTATTGCATATTATATTTAATTGTTTCAAATATTGTGATTAAAATGTACTATTAATGATTATTTAATTGTACATTTTGTTAATAATTTTTTTATTTAATAATATCTTTTGAAATAATATTCTAGCAATTTTTAATGTGTTCGAAATACAACGTGCCTCCCCTACATTCAAACCCTATTCGAACGTTTCTCATTTATGCTCATAACATGTTTGATCAGCTACTTTTTTATTCCTCAATAGGTATATCAAACAGATTTAATGATATCTGTTGGAACGTCATAAAAATGTTCGAACGTTTTTCCATATATGTGTGAAATCGTCCGAACGTTTACCACGTGAAAGATTGTAACTCATTAAGAAAGGTTACTGATGTTCCATTTTACAGCATTGGAATGGAATATGAAATATTGAATGTAAAATTTTTGTAGTGGTTCGAATGTTACTTTGCCTTATTGAACGAATTTATATTTTCCGTCAAAAGACGTTCGAACACAATCCTCAATTGTCCATTTGAAAGGGTTCAAACGATAATTTGATTTTGGGATGGAAGCCTTCCCGTCCCGAAAAGGTACTTTTTGGGACGGAACAACATTTCCGAACCAAAAAGCCTTTTGTAACAAACTTGTTGGGACAGTTGGAGCGATAGACAAAATTTGGGTTTTTTGGGATGGAAATATCCATCATAAAAACCAATTTTTGCTGTAGTGAATCATGACCAGTAGCTGTCATAGCTAAAAGCATTCCTCTAGCAAATGATGTTTTCCCCTAATCTAGCGATGACTATTGAACTAGCCCATGCCATATTTTTGAAGATGATTTGGGTTCCAAAGATGAATTTTTTTAAAAAAGATTACTAACCCAAATGGACCTAAAAAGACCCAAAAAAAAAATCGGTTCAAGATAAAAAATTGATTGGTTTGTGTAGGTGTTCTTGAAGACACTCAATATGGAAAGCTAGCAAGTGTGTGAAGATGATTTGTGTTCCAAAGACTAAAATTTTGAAAATAATACTATCCCATACTAACCGAAAAAGATTTAGGTACCAAAGATTAAAAGTTGATTAATTTGAATAGGTGTGCTTAAGGACATGCAACATGAAGGGACATTAGCTTTTTGATAGTGGTTGCTCAAAATACATGCAGGAAATGAGATACCATCACCGAATGAACTGAATATTCTTTGGCATGCATGAACAAAGGGTATCATTCTTCGGAAAAGAGTCAACTCAATCCCTCCTAGATGCCTTGTGATTAAGATTGACATTATCAAGAATATCATCGCATAGCTAGTTCTTGTGATAGACCTTGTTCGCTTTTAGTTTAAGTGTTCCAAAATTAAAATTTTGGAAATGGAGGATTTCCTTTTATAGAAGGGTTTTAGAGTGCCCTTAATCTATTTTTTAAGGGCTCAATGGGTAGATAAAGTTCAACTTTGAATTTACCATCCCTAGCAAGTTATTGAATGGCATCTTTTACTTCCAAGAGAGAAAAAGGAAATCCATGGGCCCCTATTATGGCCAAGGCCCAAGAGGAATCTCAACTCTTAGAAGCTAGAAGTAATTGATAGCATTCCGCTCTTTCTATGTGGAGCTCTCTGGAGACCTGGTTCTCTCCTGGCCTATTTTGGCCCCGCCCATTCTCTTACCACCTTTTTGGTCCTATCCTTCCTAATTCGGTGACCCTACCACCCTTTTTGTCCCTCTATCCACTGTCTTCCACCCCTTTGCCTTCTCTCTCTTGTTTTCTCTTCCTCCCTAATCACCATCTTGTGTCTTTTCTATCTTGTTCCTCCTTGTCTGCTCCCTTGCTTTTCTTCTTGTTTTCGCTCCACTCCCTCCTAGTTTTTTCCTTGATTCCTGCCTGTTTCTCCCTGTGATTGGCTCTCTAGTTTTATTGCTGGTGTGCGTATGGTTGATACGGGTCATGATATGGAGTTTCTTGTGACCCAAACAGCGGCTCTTGGCTAGGGTTGCCCCTAGGACCCTAAGGTGGCAACAGGCCTTGTTCTTATGGATAGACTTATTACTAACTGCCTACTAAATAAGATAGGCATTCGGATGGCTATTTTTAAGTCTTGGTATTTTGTGGCTGACTTAGAAATTGAAGAAATGGAATATAACTATTCTGTTTCATCTTTCCTTCGATGGCCACTAAAGCTAAGGTGTTGGAACAAAGTGCTTGGAATATCAAAGGACATATGCTGGTTTTGAAGCACTGTATTCCTAGTGCTACTGCCTCCGACCTCAAGCTTGACTGTGCCCCCTATAGGTCCAGGTTCATAGTTTCCCTATGGGGTGCATTACTCGTTCTCTAGCTACTGTGGCAGGTGTTAAGGTCGGTGAGGTCCTTGAGGTAGATTTTTGGACTCAGCATCGTGTCTTGATAGGGCAATTTGTTCGTGTTAAGGTCCTATTTGACACAACATTACCCCAGGTTCCGAGGTTTAGTTTTCGCTGCCCACAGCAGGAAGATGTTTGGATTCAATTCCTATATGAATAGTTGTCAGAATTTTGTTATAATTATGGGTGTTTGGTGCATGCAGACAAGAGTTTCATTATGCCAGTTGTGCGCCCCACTGAACCTAACATCTTTAGGCCTCTAATGTGGGTGGAAAGCACATCCGTCTTCCGAGAGTGGCCCAGTTACTCCGCCTTCACCTGCAACCCCCTTCTCTATCACAGCCATCACCTAGTGTCCCCTTGCGCCTTCACCTATTGTAGCTTCCCCGTCGTCAAGGATGCCCCCATGCATGGGTGCTTTCTCCAAGCTGATTTGGCCTTTAAGCGGTCCCCCTAGTTGCTGGCTGCCTCGTCTGCATCTACTATTAGCGTGGCAGGACCCTACCCTTCTGACACTTTAGTAGTGCACCAGGGTGGTTCATTGGTTTTGTCTCCTGAGGGAACAGTAGTGGGACCACAGCTTAGGGGCCCCGTTAGTTGTGGGTCGATTAATGTTGGGTCGATGGCTTTTACGCCGAATAGTACCATTACTGATCAATTCGCTTTCTTTGTGACTTTGGAGCATGAGTTGGGCCTTCTTGAAGCCTGTCGTAAGGAAATGAGTTTGCCTACGGGTCTCCGCAGCTTTAGCCGTGTTACTTTGGGCCCATGCTTGGTGCCTGGCTCTCGTGCCCATTCTGGTACTATCCAGGAGTTTAAGGTGTGCCCAGCCCAGGCCGAGGGAGACCTTTTCTTGGAATGCCCTCCCCCTTGCCCTTTTTAACGGAAACCCCTTAATCAAGTTTCAGAGGAAGACTGACGGTTGTCCAAGTGCCTCTGTCTTGATCGTGTCTCCTCTTCTGATGTGTTTCCGATCCCTTTTGGGGTGAACTTGATTTTAGTCGTCACCGACGTAGGGGTAGGCCGGGTGTTCGGAGTCAGCCCCCTCGGCTAGCCCCTTCGAAAAACAAGTTGGCGGCCATTACTTTTGTGAGGGAAGCTGAGTTACCTTTGGAGCATTTTGTGGGTAGGCATGGCATTGATTCAATGGAGGTGGATCCGACTACACGAGCTAAGGAGGCAAGCCTTACCATGCCCCCCAACTCTAGAGCCATTGTTTGGAATTGTTGGGGGTAAGCCCGAGGTCCGGCAATTCGAGCTACTCGGGCCTTGACCAAGCAATTTTCCCCAAATGCCTCTGTCTGGCTGAAACCAAGATAGGGGACCCCAGGATGCGCTAAGGAGAATTGGTTTTGAGCATTACCTCTATGTTCCTTTTAGTTGCATTTTTTTAGTCCCAATGTTATTTGCTTTGTTGTTTGCTCTGACCCATTTCATACTCCGTGGCTCTTTACGGTCGTTTATGCTCCGCACACTACACATGAGAAGCGTGCGTTTTGGGATTCTTTTTTTTTTTTTTTTTTATCAAACTACCATTACGTTTATTCAAACTACCCACCAATTATGGGGGATCAGTCCCATCAAAAGCCCACAACAAATCCGGATAATGCTCAGAAACATCGGGGTAGCCACCATAACTAAGCACGGAGGCAGCCCATTGAGCAAGAAGGTGCGCTTCCACATTTGCACCACGTTTAACAAAACTAAACTCACAAGATACAGAAGCAGAAAAAGCTACAAGAGCATCCGAAATTCTGCTATACACTTGCCAGTTATCCTTTAAAGGACATTGCTGAAAGGCTTCAATAGCAAGCTTTGAGTCTCCCTCAATGATCACTCGACGAAACCCTCTACTGAGTGCCTCATCAATTCCCAGTCGGGCTGCAAATACTTCGCCTTCAACAACATCAGCCACCTGCGTCTCCATGACTCTAGCACCAAGCACACGCCCAGAACAATCTCTACAAACAGCAGCTCCCACAAAAAAATTAGGTCGCATAGCCACATCAAAGTTAACTTTAATCACTCCCATTGGAGGAGGAAGCCATCTTGCTGCAACCACCACCTCAGTACGCCTTTTCCATACTACCAAATGTTCACCACATACTCTATTAATAGAATGCATCAATCCCCCCAAATTCAACACAGCTGAATTATGCACAATATTATTTCGTGTCCACCATAAAAGATCCCACGCATTCAAAGCAAATAACTGAAAATGATGGTGCTCGTCAAGAGGAAGACTCTTCAACAAGCTAGGATCAATAACCATTTTCAGCCAATCTACCACAGAATTGTTAGAAAAACATCGAATATTCAAAGCCCAAGGTGATGAACTCCAAATAAATCTACTAACCCAACAATCCAGCAACAAATGCTTAGTAGTTTATACAGCCAAACCACACAAAACATAATCAAAATTCTCAGCCTCATCCCCCAAATTCCTTCCCAACCTTACCGCCACTTTTTCTTTAGTAGGAATAGCATCCCAACATAATTTCCAAATGGCAACTTTCAATCGTTCGTGAACCCTCATCCTCCAAAGTTTCTTCCACCATATTAGCTCCATAGGAGATGAAGGCAGCTCCTTCAAAGTGGATAACTCCCGATGCAAAGATTTAGTGGAGAAAGACCCCGACTTATCAAGACACCAAACCATCTCATCCCTCCTATTATCTCTCCCAATATGAATCTTTACAATTGCTGTCGCATCAGAGAAATTAAACACCTGCCAAATCAATGACCTATTCCACTGCCTAGAATCCTTATCAATAAGATCAGCAACCATATGAACATTAAAGGATTTTTTTCATCAAGAGGACAAGGTTTGAAACCTGGGATGGAAGGGACCCAAGGATCATTCCATAAAGAAATATCCTCCCCATTGCCAACTACATAACACAATCCCAAATTCAAAAGAGATCTCCACTTCAAAATACTAGCCCACACCCAAGAGGCCTTCGGGCACCTGACAGCATCCTCAAATCTACCTTGCTGCACATATTTACTTCTCAATAACCAAACCAAAAGACATTGGTCTTGAGAAAAAACCCTCCAAATCATTTTTGAAACCAAGATTTTATTCAGATCCAACATAGATCTAAACCCCATCCCACCCATAACTTTCGAGACACACATAGAACGCCAAGATTTTAGAGACAAACTTCTGATTTTCTCGGGCTTAAAGCCCCACCAAAAATTCTTCAAACCTCTATCCACCTCAACACACCATTGATTAGGAAAAGCAAAACAACTCATTGAATAAACCGGCAAAGCAGAAGCCACACTTCTAATCAAAGTACCTCTTCCCGCTTGAGATAGCAATTTTGCCTTCCAACCACTTATTTTTGCAAAAATTCTCTCCTTCAAATCAGCCAAAGCAGCATTTTTAGAGCGAGGATAAAGCAATGGCAATCCCAAATGCCTAGCCTTAGCTGGCATTTTCTTTAACCTCAACAAATCACAAATGGGAATGATAGCTTGTCCCGAAAAGTTCTTACTTAAATGGATTGAAGACTTAGACCGGTTAATTTTTTGGCCCGACCAACTCATATATTTAACTAGGCACCGATCTAAAGATTCAGCATCCCTAATTTGAGCTTTGGCAAACAACAACAAATCATCCGCAAATAAAAGGTGAGAAATAACCGGAGAATGTCTACCAATCTTAATCCTCCGAATATTGCCCAACTCCTCTTCTCTAATCAACCTTCGTGAAAGCACTTCCGAGCATAACAAGAACAAAAAGGGAGATAATGGATCTCCTTGTCTAAGACCTCGAGAGGGAGAAAATCTTCCAAAAGGACCACCATTCAGTAAAATCGAGAAGGAGGATGTCTCCATACATTACTTAATCCAATTGATCCACTTTGAATGAAATCCAAACTATTGCAAAATTTTTAAAATAAACTCCCACTCCACCCTATCATAGGCTTTCTTCATATCCGCCTTAATTGCCATCCACCCACCCTTTCCTCTCTTATGATTCATACAACTAAACACTTCTGCAGCCACAATATAATTGTCCTGAATAAGTCTCCCAGGAACAAAGGCAAGCTGATAAGGAGATATAATTTTGGGCAAAACAACTTTCAACCTATCCGTCAAAATCTTGGATATGATCTTATAAGTCACATTACACAAACTGATAGGACGGAATTAAGCAGCAATTGATGGATTGACAACCTTAGGAATCAGCACCAAGTTAGTTTGATATACCAGGCATCAAGAAACCATTCACAAAAAAATCTTGAACCATTGCAATAACATCAGCCCCCACTATCTCCCAAAATTGTTTAAAGAAAAAAACAGTCATCCTATCGGGTCCTGGAGCCTTATCCGAATTCATCTTTTTCACAGTATCCCATATCTCAATACCATCGGAAATTCGGATCAAAGCCTCATTCTCTTCATCTGAAATCAGAGGCTGAACCAAATTTTCCAGATCATCCGGAATTATTGGATGATCAGAAGAATATAAAGTAGAATAAAACTGAACCAATTCGTGACCAATGGCTTGACGTCCAGAAATCCAATCACCCCTACCATATTTAATCTCTACCACCCGATTCCTACACCTTCTAATAACAGTGGATGCATGAAAGAACTTAGTGTTTAAGTCACTAGAGGTCAACCACACTTCTCTAGACTTTTGTTTCCACAACAGCTCTTCTCTACCCAACTGTTCATCAAGGTCATCCAACAAACAATTCCCCACGCAAATATTTTGACTCGAAGGTTCAGTTTGCTGATACAAACTGATCTGCTCCTTTAATGCCGAAATCCTATCATAAATATTCCCAAAAGTGTCAACATTCCATTGCCTCAACACACCCCGAACCCCCCTAATTTTATGAAACAAAATTCGAGCTGGGGAACCACAAACCGGTCTCTTCCAAAAATCCGCAATCACTCCATAGCAAGACTCATCCCGAGCCCAAAAAGTCTCAAATTTAAAGCATTTAGCAACACCAAACAAATCTAAAATCAAAGGCACATGATCCGAATTAGTAAGACAGAAATGACGTACCCCTGCATTCAGATAGCTAGTGCGCCAAGGAATATTTGCAATGCTTCTATCCAACCTCTCACGTATGCATGCCAATCCAGATCTCCCATTTGTCCAGGTAAAATTACGACCTGAGAAGCCCAAATCAACAAAACCCAAGCAATCCATGAACGGACCCAGCCCTCTTGAAGAAGATCCAGTCACCATCCTACCACCTCTTTTATCCCCTTATCTCACTATATCGTTGAAATCCCTTGTACAGACCCATGGGAGCCCCTCCAAACCACCTAGATCAGTTAACTCCGCCCAAAAAGCAGCCTTAAGCCTCCACAAAGGAGGCTCATACACAAAAGAACACAAAAAGTCAGGTCTTTCACCTCCAGGCCTCATCAAAAAATGAAAAATGGATCCTGAAAGCTTTAGAATATCAAACTTTAACTCAAGTCTCCAACAGAACGCCAGACCACCTTTACAGCCCACAGGAGGGACCAAAACAACAAAAGAAAACCCAATCCTTCGCAATATCTTCATTAGACGATCATCCTTTATTTTGGTTTCAATTAGAAAAATACCCCCACAGGGTCCACTTCTCTCACTAGCAGCCTGAGGGCTCTAGATGCCGCAGGTCTCCCCAGACCCTGGCAATTCCATGATATGAGACTCATGGAGGAGTGGGGGGCAATATTAGGCCCGCCACCCCAGCCATATCAGAAGAAGAAACCTGCCCAGCATGCTCCTCCACCTCCCCCTGTCCCACCACTGAAACTTTCTTTTTCGGCCCATATTTTTTCTTCTTACGTGCTCCACTGCCATCTGTAATTCCAGAAACAAAGCCCAAAGCCATTGTCGCTTCATCAACCAATCCAGGGGACAACGCCTTCTCCTTACATTTCTTCCCAAGACTACCTCGATATTCAATCTGTTCTCCTTCCCTTTTATGAGATATCAAACCCCCCGCCTCCACCAATGTTATCCTTGGCCTAGTCGACCCAAAACATCAAAGGATTTAGACTGCCCAGATCTCAAATTATAGTCCATAATAGGACTCCTACCCAAAATTCTAATATCCCCACCAGATCCACTCACCTTATTATCCTGTAAATGGCATTTTTGAGCTAATACCCCCTCAATATCAGAGGTCTCCCGCGATATATAGCCCAACCCAACTATCCTTTTTGAGCAATTATTACCATCTCCAGTCACCTCCCTAACAAGAGCCCCCAAATTTCCCCGTCCACCATGAGAAATCACTACTGGATCCAAACCCCTCGACAGTCCCAAAGAACCACCAGTAACACCTCTATCCACACTAACACCTCTTAAACCCTTTCCTCTTCCTCCAACATCATCCAAACCCTTCCCCTTCCAAGGATGATACATAGAACTCAATTCCTCATTAGGAACCGTGCCCCTTATATCCTCCCCCAAAGCAAACTGATATGCATGTGGATCATCAATACAAGTCCCGACTGTATGAGTGAGACGACCACAAGCCAAACAGAAATTTGAAAGACATTCATACTTAAAAGAAATCCAAACTGATTTAATAGAATCCCAAGGTAGAAAGAAACCAGGTTGCAATGGAGATTCCAAATCAAACTGGACATGAACTCTCAGATAAGGCTTATTAACATCCACAGAATCCACCTGAAGAACTGAACCCATCTTAGTCCCCAATAAGTACGCATTTTCCTCATTAATCCATTCCATTGGAAGCCCATGGATCTGGATCCAATATTGAGCTTTGGAGATTTCCACTTCATTAATCGATTCACCACGTCTCCATTCTTGCAAAATCAACAAATAACCTTTGAAATTCCATGGTGCAAGCCAAAGCACCCTCTCCTTTTCATCCAATGACTAGAAAGAGATAAGAAACTTGTTTGGACCAGCATCCTCAATTTTCAGATTCGGTGCAAAGCGCCATCCCGCTTTAATCAAAGGAAAAATTACCGGCTTAGGGAAAATCTTTCGCGATGCTAATCTGCCAACCAGAGTCATTGCTTCCACAGCTCTGGCTCGATCGTTATTTACTTTGAGAATGCCTGACACATCCTCCCATGACAGATTCTTAGTTTTTTCCATCAGCTCCACCAAACCACTCAAAGGCTGCTTCGATGAACTTATATTGACCAAATCAGCGAAGTCGAGTAGAGAAAATCGCAGCGAAACTTAATAAGGTACAAGAGAAATCGTCGAAATCGGATCGGCACAAACAAAGCTAACCAGAACAGAACCAAGTGAAAACCAGTCGAACAAAGAACAGAAAAAGAAGAAAACAAGAGAACAAAGGAAGAAATTGATGCACTGATATCACTCATGATGACGAAGGCTATGTAAGTTGGGACAAGGGAAGATGAGATCGGTGGAGATATCAGACGGAGAGATTTAGGGCAAAAAGCAGTTGAGAAACAGGAAAGGGAATGGAGAGAGCATTTCGCTCAGAAGCTCCTAAGAGCAGCTTTGCTAGACAACGCTTGGACCTTTCTTTAGTATAGTTGATTGAGAAAAAGAGCAGCCTGGGTAGCCTGATCCCATGCAAGTTGTTCATGCGTTTTGGGATTCTCTTGTGAGTATTGGTAGCCAGTGGGGTGGACCCTAGTTTGTGATAGGTGATTTCAACACCGTGGCTAGCTCAAGTGAAAAAGATGGTGGTAGACCAGTCACTTCTTCTTCCTCTAATGGTTTTTATCAACTTGGGCTGGCACATGGGTTGGTGGATTTGGGGTTTTCTAGAGGACCCTTCACTTGGTAGAATCGACGCAGTGGCCATCAACTGATTCAAGAATGCCTTGATCGTGGACTAGCGAATGCAGAGTGGAGGTTGCTCTGGCCTAGGGCCTCTATCAGGCACATTCCCAGGGCTGCTTCGGACCATTCGACTCTATTGCTTGATACTTGTGGTGATCAACAGGGTCCAAAACCCTTCCATTTTGAGGCAATCTGGCTTCGAGATTCTAGGAGTAAAGACGTTGTGAGGTCTACCTGGGATGCTGATGTGACTGGATCTCCTGCGTTTTGTCTTGTGAAGAAAATACTGCATACTCGTGACTCTTTACGTGATTGGAATCGCACTGTGTTTGGGGCTTTACAAACTAAGCTACGGGGCCTTGAAGCTGAGCTTGATTGGCTCCAGAGTTCTGATGGTGAGATTTATTGGCCGGAGCATGAGGTGTTTGTTCGCCAAGAACTTTTGAACGTGCAGAAAATGGAGGAAGACCTTTGGTGCTTGAAATCTCATACCACCTAGCTATCGACTCGTGATCTTAACACTAGGTACTTTCACCTCTTGATTGTCATTCATCATTGTCGTAACTCCATTGATACACTCAAGACAGCTGTGGGTCGATGGATTCATGGGCAAGTGCAGATTGGGGACTATATCACACAACACTTGCAAGTTGCCTTTACTTCTGATCGTCCTGAAGTTCCTCTGTCAGTGGAGGATCTCATTCATCTTGTCCTCTCTTCGGATGACCAAGCTTCTTTGGTTGCATTACCAACTGAAGTCGAAATCCATACTGCCTTGTTTAAGATTGGGCCCAACAAGGCCCCTAGCCCAGATGGCATGACAGGGTTGTTTTTCCAGTATTTTTGGGCTACGGTGAAGGTTGACCCATTGGGATGGTTCTGTCATTTTTCAGGTTTGACTTCCTCCTTAAAGAGCTCATCCGTTCATTCATTGTGCTGCTGGCTAAGTGTGATCATCCGGCTCGTGTGACGGACTTTCGCCCCATCAGCCTATCCAATGTGGCCTCCAAAGTCATTGCCAAACTTATGGTCAACGGGATGAGGCCCCTTATGTCAAAGTTAGTCACTTTTTAACCACACTGCGTTTGTGTCGGGCCGCTCCATTCAGGAGAATTCAATTCTTGCGCAGGAACTTTTCCACACCACGAAGCGCAAAACTGGTTGGAAAGGGACCATGGCTGTCAAAATGGATATGTAAAAGGCCTATGATAGGTTGGAGTGGGGCTTCCTCTTCAAAGTGCTTTGCTGTTTTGATTTCTCGGAGATTTGGGCCCATTGGGTGCAGCAGTGTGTTTCTACGATCTCCTACTCGCTTCTCATTAATGGTAGTGCATATGGTCATTTCTCTCCGCAGTGAGCCCTTCGGCAGGGGGACCCCCTGTGTCCCCCTTTCTTTTTATCTTATGTTCGGAAGTTATCTCTCGCCTATTGTTGCGATCTGAATCTCTGGGGGCGCTGCATGGGCTTCCAGTGACTAGAGGAGCGGTTCCTATCTCACAGTGGCGGAAGGAGAGGGTATCAACCCAGGGCGGTCGATACCCATTCGTCCGCCCAAAACATACTTTTAAATGCAATTTTTTTTTTTTTTATATCATTACTTGGCCTGGGTCCGATACCCATCAGGCCAGCCAACTAAAGTTTTTTTTAACTAGATTTTTTTTGGGCGAGGGATGTCAATAGGGAATTCAACTAGAGTTTTTTTATTTGAGCTTTATGTAAAATGGATTTTTTTTGTAATTTTTATTGGGTTATTGGTTGATGGGTCTGTAATTTCAATTTTTCTGCTAAAATATTGTTTTGCTGTGAATTTTTGAAGTTTTCTTGGTGAGTTGGTATTTTTTTTTTTTTTTTATCATATTGCATGTGATATCTTTGGACATAGATTAGGTGATCAACTGGTTAGACATAATTGTGCACAGTGCACCTCTCAATTGGTATTTTAATTTCTGAAATTCCCCCATGAACTATCAAGATATTTGTTATTGAGGGACTTGGGGAAAGCAATTTCTTCTTGATCAATGCTGCTAAGCAAAATACGCAAGTAAAAAATAAGCTTGTCTACATTGATGGACTCGAGAAGAGAAGGAAAGTTGAAAAAATTGTTGCTGTTAAAGAACAACTGGTATATGGTTTTCCACCAGAGTATGATGCAAAATCGTAGGATACAATTGTCATCTTTTCAGTTGTAGTACATAGTACGGTACATGTATTTAATATTTTAAATACTTTTAGTCTTAATTTTCGACATTATAACTCTAAGACAATTTTTTGCATTACGAAAAAAAAAATTTTTCTTGTCATTTCGCCTTTAAAGTTCGACACCCATAGATTTCAATCCTGGTTCCGCCACTGCTATCTCATGTTTGCTGACGATTTGATTTTATTTTGTAAAGCAAATATTCGATAGGCTCGGGAGGTGTATGAGACCATGCAGAGTTATTGTTCCTAGTCTGGCCCGCGTATCAACTTACAGAAGTCTTTTGCTACATTTAGTGCTAATACCAATGTGCACCTTAAGGAAGCTATTCTCTATGAGCTCCAGCTTAAAGAGATGCGAGATGGCAGCAAATACTTGAGCCTTCCACTCTTCCTTCCACGGTTGAAGCGGAAGGCTTTTGTGGAGGTCAAGAAGAAGATTTTTGTAAAGTTGGTGGGCTAGAAATCTCGAGTTTTATCCCAAGCAGGGCGCACGGTTTTCCTTAAGAGTGTGGCTGCGACCATGCCTATGTATCACTTGTTATGTTTCTTGTTGCCCAAGACCAACTGTGAGGAGTTGAATCGTGCTTTTAAGGATTTTTGGTGGGGCTTCGACCCACTAATAAGTGACACTTTACTCCCAAAGCATGGTCGGCTATTTGTCATTAAAGGATTATGGGGGCCTTGGTTTGCGGCAGCTGCATTATGTGAACTTAACATTGATTGCTAAGCTGGGTTGGTGTTTGTATACCAAGCCCGATAGCCATTGGGTGGAAGCTCTCCGCCATAAGTACACGAGTCATGGGCACCTTCATTGCGTTGATATGCATGCAGGGGCTTCCTGGGTGTGGCAAGGCATTTGGAAGATTCGTGATCTGCTTTCTCAGGGTCTTTGTGCCTTGCCCATGTGTGGCTCTAGTGTTAAAGTCTGGCTACCAATGATTGAGGGTTTTTGGCTTGGTCCCAGCCCTTCCTTAGCGTTGCCTCCTGCAACTGACCTTACTGTGGCTGACTTGTTTGATTTTGAGGAGCACACCAGGCGTATGGAGAATCTTCACTTGTTTGATGTTGTCACCGTTTCAGTTGTTTTGCGACTCCCCCTCTTAATCCCTCCTTTGATGATCAAAGGATTTAGGCAGCGGATTCGAAGGGGATTTTCTCAGTAGCGAAAAGTGACACTTTACTCCGAAAACATGGTTAGCTATTTGTCATTAAAGGATTGCAGGGGCCTTGGTTTGCGGCAGCTGCATGATGTGAACTTAGCATTGATTGCTAAGCTGGGTTGGTGTTTGTATACCAAGCTCGATAGCCCTTGGGTGGAATCTCTCCGCCACAAGTACACGAGTCATAGGCACCTTCATTGCGCTGATATGCGTGCAAGGGCTTCCTGGGTGTAGCAAGGCATTTGAAAGATTTGTGATATGCTTTCTCAGGGTCTTTGTGCCCTGCCTAGGTGTGGCTCTAGTGTAAAAGTTTGGCAGAACCCATGGCTGCCAATGATTGGGGGTTTTCGGCCTGGTCCCAACCCTTCCTTAGCGTTGCCTCCTGCAGCTGACCTTATTGTGGCTGACTTGTTTGATTTTAAGGAGCACACCAGGTGTGTGGAGACTCTTCACTTGTTGTTTGATGCTACCACCATTTCAGCTGTTTTGCGACTCCCCCCTCTTAATCCCTCCTTTGATGATCAATGGATTTTGGCAGCAGATTCAAAAGGGATTTTCTCAGCAGCGAATGCCTACTCTATCACTCGCCGCTGGTCTGGGAATGACCATCTCCCTCTTCAGTCTAAGGATTGGGATAAATTCTGGAAAATTCAGATTCATGATCGCCTCAAGCTTTTCCTGTGGAAATGTATGCATTCGGCTCTGCCCCTTCGAGGGTTGCTTGAACGGCTTTCAGCCCCTGGGGGATCCACTGTTGGCTCTTTGCCCCCTCTATGAGTTGGAAGTTGAGTCCGCTGAACATCTCTTTCTCAGGTGTCAGTTGGCTCAGGTGGTTTGTTTGGAATGTCTCTGGCCTCTCAAGGTGGATTGTCTCCCCTCTTTGCCCTTTTCTGGAGTGTGTGGAGACTCTTCACTTGTTGTTTGATGCTACCACCATTTCAGCTGTTTTGCGACTCCCCCCTCTTAATCCCTCCTTTGATGATCAATCGGATAAAAGGGATTTTCTTGCCTACTCTATCACTCGCCGCTGGTTGGGAGACATCTCCCTCTTCAGTCTAAGGATTGGGATAAATTCTCAGATTCATGATCGCCTCAAGCTCCTGTGGAAATGGAGGTATTGCTTGAACGCTGATCCACTGTGGCATGAGTCTGAACATGGCAGTTGGCTCACTCTGGCTGTTTGTCTTCTGCAGTTTGTTCTTCACTGGTACTTGGGTTGAAAAGACTCTCGGTTCGTAGGACCATGTACCCTTTGGCTTCTGCAGCGCAGTCCTTCAAATCCAACGTTGATGTTACCGTGAGGTCTACACACTCGATCTTGGCGGTCGTGTTTTGCGACCATGAAGGCTCCCTCTATACTCTGTACACGGAGCATATCCCTTCTCAAGATCTCCTCCTTGGTGAAACTGCTGCTCTCTCTGCAGCTACTCGCATTGCTCTCAACCAACCCCTTCCCAGCATCCTTTTTGAGTCTGATTGTCTCGTTCTTGTCCAAGATATCTTCGACCAGGTAGCTCATATTGGCTGGCAGGCTGGATTTCTTCTCTTCGGGTTTTTCCGAACTCATTCGCAACACTCTCTTTGCTGGATCTCGCATCGACACAACAAACTGGTGCATCAACTTGCTAAATGGGCTGCTACCAATGGTGTTTTTGGTTTTCTTAGCTTAAATTATGTTCCTGCCTTTATTTTAGATTCGGACTATGGCTGTAGTTGATTTGATGGATGTTTACTTAGAAAAAAAAATTTTGATGTGAGCCAATGGGATACAACCATAAAGGAAAGACGAAAAATACATAATTCCGGCTGATAATAATGCACAGTTGCTAGCTCCACCCTAATATTTATCACTTTCAGAGGTACTTCTATACTAAAATCACTTTCAGATGCCATTTACCTTATAAACCTCTATCAGAAAAGATAATGCAGATCTTGCTTCCAGAGACGCATGTATAGCTCTTTGTTTGTTTTAACTTGACATGCTGTGAATAACCACTTAAATGAGACTCATTCCATATTAAATTGGCTAGAATTTTGTAGTCAACTTTGACCGAGCATGTAGGACACTTGCAAGAGTGGTTTTATGGCTCTGTATTAGAAACTTCTTGAAGCACGTAATAATTTGTTTTGAACAAACTGCGGCCTTTCAAATCCCTTTTTGTATTAACATCTATTGTCACCGACTGAAGGAAAGCAATTCTCTACAAATAAATCAAAGCTTTATAATACCAATCTTACATAGTTTGCAGGAATGCAATTATTTTTACTTTTCAAGATTCTGCATTCTGCAGTTTCTAGAAATGCTATTGGGTACATAGCTTTTGTTCTCTTGATGCTTATGGTAGCAAGTCTGGACATAAATTCAATGAATGTTTATTGGCACCATGATTGTTACATGATATATGTTTTTGTTCCATTGCATTACAGGTCGTCAACAACTTGCTTGTTTCAATTGTGCAGAAACTAATAATACAAAAGAGAATCATCCGCCATTAGTAGGAAAGTTGAGATTGTGAGTTTTTCTAGGAATGTCTCTGATCTACTTTTCTTTGCAACATTGTGGGCATACATGATAGCTATTTCAATGACAATCATTTCTTTTTTCCATATGTTCTTGTTCTTTGATTGTCTCTTTTCCTAGGTAGATGTGTACAATAAATCTTTGAATGCCTGTGTACCATCATAATTTTGGGTTTGCTATCCCATTATAGTTAGTGTGCCAACTGAGTCTCTTCCCAGACTTTAGACGCCCATTACATGATGTAGCAAGCCCACGAAAACTGGGCTCGAAAGCCCATGAACAGTAACAACCACTGCATAAGACGGTGGCAGTTGCCACTATAGGACGGTCGGACGCAAAACCCAACTATAACTATAGAAAATAAACACACGGAAAATTCTAAAATAACCTATAATGGGAGAAAAGCAATAAACATAGACCTTAAAGGGTGGAAAGCTGACAAAGTCAGCAGAGAGAGCAAAACAGTTTGGTTGCAGGTGGCAACCGGCAGCAATAGGTGGAGGGAAGCGACATGAGCAAACATAAGGTGTATAAGAAGATGGTAGGATGCGATATTAATTGGGGCCAGGAGGCTGCGAAATGGCAACAAAAGGCAAAAAATGTGGGAGCACTCGCCAACGCGTGAGATCTATGTGCACCCATGCGTGAGGGCGGGTATGTCGGTGCATGCGGTGGTGCTGCAGAAGACTGGCAGCAGCTAGATCAGCGGGAGAGGAGTCCAATGGAGTTGGTTGTGGCCACCAAAGAGCACCTAAAATGGAAAACACAAAAAAAAAAAAAAAGGGGGGAAAGACAAGCAAAACACAGAATGAGCCGGTAGCTACACTCCCTAACTGGCCGATAACCAGTCAGAGAGGTCCGCGGTTGGGCAGGGGTAGATGAAGCTCACCCGGCCACCTATGGGAAGGCAGGCGGAGGGGGTTGTTCAGGCGAGTGTTTGGAAAAGTCTAGAGAGAGGGCGGAGCCTCTCTATCTAGACTAACAGATGGTTTCACTTCCGGTCTCTATTGTATTCACTTTTAATAAAATCAGTTCATGTGGTATTCACTTTTAACAAATCAGTTCCTAATATACAACTTTGAACAGGTTCGTCCCTATGGTCCATTTTTCAGACATATAGGTCATCTCTCCTGTCCAAAAAAAGTTAATCCACTAAAAGAGATGAGGTTTGACATAGGTTATCCAACATCGAAAATGGACATCCAAATCCCAATCTCATATCAGCCTTTTGTTAGTGGACTAACTTTTGGTGGACAAAAGGACCCGTATATCTAAAACATGGACCACAAGAACCAACTCTTTTAAAGTTATACCCCAGGGCAAGATTTGTTAAAAGTTAATACTACAAGAACTATAGCAGTAATTAAGGGTCCGTTTATTTACTTGTAGAATAAATTTTGTAATTTGTTTTACTTGTTTTCAAATATTTTGCAAGCAGCTGAAAATGAGGTCAAAGTTCAAAGGTTTTAAGTGAACATGAAAAACTCTATTATTTTCCAAAAAATAATCTAATCTCAAAATTTTTGTAAACCAACTTCTTTTTTTGGCTAACATCATAATACACCCCATATCTATGAACAAAAATAATAAGTTCCCCCTCAAGTTCTAGATGTTTTATTCCGTTCCATGTGTTTAAAAAATTATCAATCCTCGTCTTGACTTTGATTTGGCTGCTAAACCACATGCAAAATTACTAAAAATGCCTCTCTAAGACAAAGTTACTAAAAATATTTTAAAAACCATTAAAAATATGAAAGATTCGAAGATCAGAGTCACAGCGGATTGTTGATTATTCAAAGAGCAGTCCAAGCGTGCTGCCTCTTTCAAATTCACGCATACAATGGTTCAAGAGAGAATTTGAGAAAGAGAAACTTTAGTGAGGAAATTTTTCATGTTCTGTCATTCTATTCTCAAATTAAAAACTTTGAGCTTTCATAATGGCTAGCTCAAAGCTTCAACTATGCCTATGCGTGGAATCCTTAGTGGCCTCAAATTTTGACTGTAGGTTCATCATGAAAAATTATTTTTCAATCACTCCTTCATATATTGTATTCCGAATTTATGGGCTTCTACAAATTATGATCATATCCATTAACATATCACAATTGACCTCCGATATAATAAGATTATTTTTGTGAAATGGTCTTTTGTTAATAATTATTTGCTTATTTATCCTTCCACCATATTATATTTCCACAAATACTAAAGTGATTTCCAAAAGAATTGATATTCTTTCACTTTGTAAGTTCCTAAACATGCATTAACATCATTGCTTAAGTTAAAATGCTCACATTGTTTATTATAGGTATTTAAAGATATACTGATTGAATATGACACTTTCAAGTTGTTGAAAACCCTCACCAGCATTGATGATGTTGACACATAGAAATATTGTGTCGACTCACTGCACTGACACCCGAAAGCCACTTTGGTGGTGTCGACACAAGAGGAGATATTGTCGACACATTCACTGTCACTCAAGAGTTGTTTTGAAGGTGTCGACACATGTGAAGATAGTGTCGACACATGCCACAGACACTCAAGAGCCAATTTTAAGACTTGAAGATGGTGTCGACACATGCTGCGATTTTACAGATTCTCTCAAAATGACGTCAGCTCCTATTTTTGTCATTAATGCGTCTAGGGCACCTTTCCAACGGTATCATAAAGCCTTTTGGAGACCACTCAAGTCTAAAGGACTATAAATAAATTAAGATGGAGAGAGAAAAGAAAACAACTTGCATCATCATCTCTGACTTAGCCTACAAAGAGAGAGAAAGAGCTTGAAGAAGAAAGTTACTCAGATCCCAAGAAAGCTACAGTTGCCACCTACCATGACTTTAGCTTTCATTCTCTGATCTTGTCTTCTTGCTCATTATTGTGCCTTGTATTTACATATCAAGCTTAAGGAGTTATTCTTTATTATGTCTTTCATTAATCCTTTGTAAAACATTTAAGTGTGGGGAAACACTTGGCCTACCCGTGAAAATAGAATAAATCTCTGCTTGAGTGTTGGGATTTGTAGTAAGAGTTGAAGCGTGACCTCAGCAAAACTCTTGTAACGGTTACTTAGCACCTGAAAGCTAAGTAGAAAAATCTCAAGGAAGGCAATAGCCTTGGGAGTGGATATAGGCAAGTCTTGGCCGAATCACCTAAAAACATGGACTGTCGTCTCTCTATCATTTTTGTCTCTTTTATTTATTGTTTCTTTGCAAATGTGGTGTGTTTTAATATTAGAATATTCATCTTGATTATTCATTGAAAAAGTTTTAATTGTTATTAAAACTCAATTCATCCACCCTCTCAGGTTGTCACCTAGACTCATAAATTGGATTCCCAAAAAGCTTCAAAAATAATTTTTTCAAATAAATATATATTTACTGAATATATATAAGTAAATAAACACAATGAAAACCTTTTTCACAAAAATTCGTTGCGCAACATTTTGTTATTTGAGTCCAACATTGTACAGACATAATGAATATAATATCTCAATAAGAGACTGGAAGATTCTATATCGAGTAGCTGCACAAATCTACTTACTACACACAAGGCTCAACATTATCTGGAATTTTTTATTTGCGAAGATCATCACCAAAAGACTTCGTCAAAGCACAAGGCAGACAATAAGCAAATTTGCATAACTCTCTCAGATCTAAGGACTAACAATAATTTGACTGAATGATCTCTTTGAGATTCTTCATTTAAATTTACGCACAAATTGGGTAACAACCCTATTACATGATAAGATAGGACATTCAATTTGAAATTTGAATTTCCTAAGATAAGGTGATAAACTAGCTATTAACTAGGTAACTAACTAGATAAGATAAGCTTATCCTGTCTAATATATACATCACAAACTATTCAAATACATAACTAAATTACAAACTAGGGATAAGATAATATCCTAGAGCCCTTGATACTCTAGAAAATGTGTTGCCGAATCCTAGCTAGACTTTAGGGTTGCTGAACCTTATTTTGATAAGGACAACAAAAGTTAATTATGCTGAATATTATTCTTTACATCAGCAATCATCTCTAGAAGGTATTCATGTTTGATCCAGTTTTGTGCATGTACTCTTACAGTGCACTCACTCATCTACTAAAGGTCACCACCTCATGAAGTCTATCATTCTATCTTATAGAGGCACAATGAATGTAAACTTATTTATACATTCTTATGTATCTCGGTCTAGAACACAAAGTCAACAAGGATCCGAAAAATCATACTCTCTTCCTCTGATTCATTAATAATCAGCTTGACTTTTCTACAATGTTACTCAACAATATTTTGTATGGACATTTTATGTCATTACAAGTATCCAATATTTTATAAAATAATATATACAAGTGATTAATCCAAAACAATAATTGTCTCATAATTATTTCTAAAAGATTGGTTTTTAGGGCATACATCTAACAAAATGAAAAAATGATATATAAATAAAAAGTAATGTTTTTTAAATAAAAATAATGAAACTCTATTTCATTTATCTATTTATTTCTTAAATTTTTATTTTTATTTTTATTTGTTTTTAAAAATTGTCTTGTAGGAACATTTCGTTCAATTCTCTCTTGACGTTTCAAGTCTGTGTGACCTCTCTCTCTCTAACCTTAGTCTCTCGCACACTTTCCTCTTGGTATAATAACTGAACATTTCATTTACTTTCATGAAGAAAAGTTACGCATTTTGTTTGTTAGATTGTTATAACAATCATATCATGAAGAAAGACTGAAGCCGTTGTTGAGTTGTAGACTCCAGGAGCTCCTGTTGAGATTTGGTACAGAGTTTCTAACTTATCGCTTCTCTCCCTCCCTCTCTTTCTCTCTCTGTTGGAAAAAGGAAAGTTGTCCCATGTGAACAAAAATATCCACATAATTCGGGGTGTAGATTTTCTCATGCGGCGAAGAATACTTCGGAATTTTCTTCTTCTTTTTTTTTTTTGCATATAAAGGAATATAAATCTTATATACATGTGACATAATATCGATTGTTGGATCCTATGACAAGGCAAACATTAACGAAATTTTGCTACTTTGAGGGCTCAATGTGATGAAATTGATAATTTAAAGGCTCAAAATAACATATATCTCATAGTTCAAGGGTGAAAAAGTGATGTTTTCCATAAAGCTGTGTTGTAGACTTTACTAGGCATGCAAATATTTTATGAATTTTGAATTTCTCTGAGAAAATTTTGAGAGTGTAACTTTTATGGGGGTTTGTAAAATGTTGGTGACAAGGTTTAAGAATATTTGATTGTAGAATGATTTTTATTGAAATTTGTTAAAAAGTAAGGAGAGATAAGATTCAATGTCGTTTTTTTTTTTTTTTTTCTAACGATGTGAAAAAGGTTTTGAAATTTGTGTGAAAATTTTTAGATTTTGTTGTTTGGCTATGAAAGTTTTTACCTTTTGAAGAAAAAAATAAAAAAGTAAAAATTTTGATTCTACCAAACATCACCTACACTACAAGAAATTAGATCTTAGGTGACAAAATTTTGGGAGTCAAACCAAATTTTGTCACCTAAAGTGCCTTTCCCTAACTAAACATTAATTTCATCACCCAAAATCATCCACGAATGCCAATACTGCCCGGATAGGTCTATAAACCATTCGGAGGTATCTGTGGCATGATGAAATCCATCTCGTTGCAAACATGTGACGATAAGTATCGTCACAAATAGTTAATTTTCGTCCAGACAAAAAAAAGCAAAGTTCGGACAGTTATCTAGGTGACAATATACAAATCGTCGTAACTAAGTGACGATTAGAATAGTCACAAATTTGTCACTTACGTCCGAACAGAGTTTAGCTAACAACTACTAATCATCACCACTTAGTGACGCATTCAAAATTGTCATGAGTACTCACAACTGTCTAGATGGGTAGATGAACGTTTCAACGCAGAAAAAACACAAACGTCCGGACGCCAAAAAGATGTCTGCACAGGTATGAATGCTTCTTCAGCGAATCGTGTGGTTCCACGTTGCAAAACTTCACACACGTGATGTCGAAATCGTCCAAACAACTACACACTGTCCAGACAGATATAAGTTCTGGAAGATTTTCGAATCTGTCATACTAAATGACGTTGAATTTGATTAGGCCACGTGTAAATCTAATCGTTAAGAATTGTCCGAACACCTATGGTAGCCGTGCAGACCCTAGCTTGTCACATAAAACCTGTAAGACTTGTCAAAATCACACTTTCACTATCTCTTCTCTCAAACATTTTCACCATTTCGAGATCTTTCAAACAACTTCTAGTAAAACCTTCTTTGTGACTTCATTTTTCAATTTCATGCATTCTTATTGTTTTTTGGTGGATAATTAAAGTTGTTTGCTTTGCGTTCATTAAAATACCATTTGGACGGGTTATGCTTACGTTCGGATAAGTTGCACTTTGTTCGGACACCTAGTAAATAGAAACGTCGTCGTTTGACATCCGTGCAAATGGGTTATGCTTATGTTTTGATGGTTTTTGCAAGGTTTGTTCATGAATCACTCTAGAAAAAGTATCACCAAGGTCAGGGCATAGACAGAGGGACCAACTTGGGCGGACGCTATGATAGTGGAACTGAGGGAGAGTATCCGGATGATAGTGGAGCTGACACATACGTTGTCCATGGATCTTCATACCCGCTTGACCACTCTGGAGGATAATTTTACTTTGATGGAGAAGGGTCTGAGGGAGGAGGTGATTGCTCTATGGAACGAACTGAGTTTCGTGACAGCACACGTGTCCCAGCTGCACCAATCTCTTAGTATCGTTCCGATACAGCTCCAGACCCTTATCAAAAGGGTAGATAATATGGAGGAGTGGTTGGAGCATGTTCGTGACGCCCTCGAACATGATCTCGACCAGTCAGCTCATCGTCGTGATTCAAACTAGTCTATCACTTATGCTTTGTTAGTATCCGGCTTGTGATTCGAACTAGTCTCTGGTTTATATTTTTTCGTAATTATTTACTTATCTTTTGTTTGTCTTTGACTTGTATTCGACTTTATGATTATGTTTTTCGTTTGATATGTCAACTATTTTTGTATTTTATATTAATTATGTTTTTCATTAGTTTAAATTTATTAAAATTTAAATGGACGATTATTACAATTAAATGGATGATTAGTACAGACACTCAATGTTCACCGCTCCTTGTGAGCTCCTGAGCGCTATGCTCACCTCCTCGTTTCCCTGACGTGCTATCGTCATTTCCTTACTTTTTCCTTTCTTTCCTCTATGTTTTTTTTTTCTTGTTAGCCCTACTTTGTTTCTCCGCTGAAGGGATTGGTAGTGAGTAATGGAAGAGATCATTGAGAAAACAAAGTCACTATCCTGGAATGAAATTTCAGAATTGTTGATGCCAAACTTGACTAGGGCAACCCATATATGCCAGGCTTCGTTGGTGGGCAGATTAATTTCCAAGAAGATATTCTCGTTCCATATTATTCAGCCAATCATTCTGATAGGATGGAGGTTTCTGGTTGATCTCAAGATTGAGGATGCAGGTCAAACAGATTTCTTTTTACCTTCAAATCCTTAGCGGACAAGGAACGTGTTTTATTTCAAGGCCCGTGGAACTTCAAGGGGTTCTATATGGTTCTAAGAGAATGGAATCCAAAACAGACTATATATTGATGAAGTGGAGCTGGATATGGTGGACTTCTGGGTCCAGATTCATGGCTTACCGTTGGAAATAGTCGATGAGGAGAATGCTCGTCTTATTGGTGGTAAGCTGGGGGAAGTAATGGCGATGGATGATATAGATGCCCACACATACTTTATTTGTCTCAAGATCCGTTGCAGTTCTACAATTCCATTAGAGGCAGGGTTTCATTATTATAGGGAAGATGGGGTATCAGTGTGGATTGGGTTCAAGTATGAAAGACTGCCCCCATTTTGTGTTCATTGTGGTCTGATAGACCATACGATAGGTGGCTGCTATCACAATCCGGCACATCCCGAAAATTGTGCATTGACAGACAAGCTGAGAGGATTCTGACTTTTGGTCAGAGGACGGAAGGGATGCATGATTATGTTAATGGAGCTCTACTGCGAATAGAAGAGAGGCAGCCTTTACAAGCATGTGGTCTACGTAGAACGCCAAGATTGGCACTGGAGTGTAGGGGAGTCACGACCATGGGTGGGGTGGCGGACGTTCAAATTCAAACTATGGAGGATGCGAAAGCACACAAGGAAAGATTTTCTCAACCAGGAGAGGAGCCAAGAATCTCTCACTATGCAGAAAGGATGGGGCGTGATATACGGGAGGAATATCAGGGATTTTCTCCAATTAAGGATTGCGATAATGAGGCTCTACATAATAAGGTTTTTAAAATTGGCCAGCTATAAAACCAATTAGTGCCCATTTTGTCGGACCATCCTTTAGAAGAGACGGTAGTCTCTTTGACTACGTTACAGTTGGGTCGGGAAGGGCCTTATGCGGTGGGTCGAGATAACTCAATTGTGGGCCAGGCTGATCTTGCCACTTCTGCTAAGGCTGATAAAGGGATAAGGAGTGATAAATGAATACTTTTGTCACATTTTAGTGCTCTTAACATAGTGGGTTAAATGGATTTTAATTGTTAATTGAATGATATTAGGATGACATACACATTAATTTATCACAACATGTGCAGTGCTATTTTTACACCTAATTGGGCTCTTGTTATTCTTAAAATAGGTGAATGCCCATCTCAGCCCATTTCAGCCCACTGCAGCCCACTCAAAGTTTCAGCCCACTCTCCATTCTTTTCAGCTGATGTTGCCGTGCCTTATTGTGTTTTGTTTGACGCCATCTTCCTGGTTCTCGCACATTCGGAAGGGCAGCTCTCCCTTATTTCGTTCAGCTCATCAGATTTGCAAGGAAGTAGCTGCTCTCTTACGTGGCAATCAAGATTCGAGATTTGGGGACCACAGAAGCTGCGGAAGAAAAACAGTTACGCAAAATGGAGGGTGAAACCGTGAAATGGAGAGAGAAGGATGAAGGAAAAAGAGAGTATAAAAGGAGAAGGAGATTTCGAATCAGGGGGTTCTTCTCGCTTAGTTTTATTCTTTCTGCTATTTCCTCTTTATTTCATAAACGATTCTCCGAAAGTTCTAGGGTTTATTTTCATTTGGGTATTTTGCAAATCAAGGATGAGGATGATCGGCTAAGTTTTATCACTTGGGTTATGGGATAATTTTCCTTTGCTTCACGTCAATTAATATCTATTGTTATGTTGAATTTTCACTTTCTTCTTGCTGATACCGAATGTTTGAAGATGAATACATGTTGAATCTCTTGCTTTATTTCCTGTTTTGTTGTTGATATTAGGCACAGCAAAATCTTGATTTAATCAAGGATCTTCATTAGATACATGCTATATGAATTTGGTTGAGGTTTAGGAGAATGTTAGCTTGTAAGAATCTGGTACAATTACTAAAGCTTAGACTTGCATATTTCATTTTATTAATGCATTGATTGGATTAGTAAAAGATGAGTAATGCCAAGAAAGGTAGAAAATGGTGAAGCAATGGTTAATTAGACCCGTACCCCAAGTGTTTGTTAAATAGATTTTTGAGTCTTATCAGCATTTAAATATCTTTAAACTTACTCTTCAAAACATCATCACAAATCTGAATTTTACATAAACATAAAAACCCAAAAAGAATTTTACACAGCATTTTCCTTTGCAATAATCTTTTACAAGTACTTTGATACTCATCTGTCCCTGTAGAATACGATCTTGGATTTATCCTTGTTACAACTTGACACTTTTGCACTTGGAAGCACTTCTGAAATCACATCAAGGAGCTTCAAATCCAGGATGCTACAAGAAAGCCCAAACATAATCCAAAATGGATTCAGTAAGGAATGCAATATTGTTGACAGTGAAATAGGTGGCATTAAACGAACGCCCGAACTTGGGGAGCCGTGTACAGAATCACCGACCAAGAGGGGGAAAGCACACCAGAGTCGGTGGGAGGCAAGTTTAGAAGGGTCTCTTGCAGCTCTCTTCCAGATCGGTGCGGAAGGCAATATTTGAAATGGAATGTCTAAGCGGGCGGCTACAAGGAGTCAGGGTAGGAAGAAATTGTCTAGTAAGTCAAAGGCACTGTTTGAGAATGTTAATTCTTCTTGTCAAAAGGCTGAGGAGGCGGGCCAGACCATGCCCCCACCCTCGCCATGAGACTCTTATCGTGGAACTATCGGGGGTTGGGGCGACCTCCAGGAAATTGTGCAGACAGTGGACCCAGTAGGGATTTTCTTGATGGAGACTAAGGTTGATTGTTCTTCTATTTCACGTATTTTGAAGAAGGTTGGTTTTTCTTATTTCGTTTCGGTTCCTCCTATAGGTAGGAAAGAAGGACTTATGTTCTGTTGGCGTCCTGGTTTTTGTTTTTCTGTGTTATGGAGATCTTCTAATATTCTTCATCTGGAGGTGTCCGTGGGTGGGGAGAATCCTAATTTTTTCTGTTCTCTAGTTTATGGGCCTTCTGTTTGGAGGGATAAGGAAATGTTTTGGCAGGAGCTAAGGCAGTTAGTTCTGGATGATAGTGTGCCTTGGGTGTGCCTAGGAGACTTCAATGATGTCTTGAGAACGGATAAGAAGCAGGGTGGCAGAATGCATCAGTCATCTTCTTCCTGTGGTCTCCAGCATTTCATGCAGACTATGGGAATGGTTGACCTGGGATATGTTGGACCTAAATTTACTTGGTACAACAAGCGTTTAGGTCTGGCAAATATAATGAAGAGATTGGATTGTGGAATAGCTAATGTGCCATGGAGGGTTGGGTTTCCAAGTGCTGCGGTTCATCATTATAACATTACAAATTCGAACCATCTACCTCTAATCTTGAATTTATTCGGATCTGAACAGTCAGCTTCTAAGGTGTTTAAGTTTGAAAATTTTTGGATTTGTGACGAATCTTGCTATGGGGTTGTAGTGGAAGCTTGGCATCAGTGTTGCCATGAAAATCCAGCTCGTGGTTTATTTCAAAAAATTAGAGTAACTAGATATGCGCTCAAGAAGTGGAATAAGGTTAAATTCGGGAACATCCAAAATGCTAATCGGATGGTGAAGGACCAGTTAGCTTGCTGCCAACAGGGTGCTCCTAGCGCTAGTAATCTGCAATTTAAGAATGCTCTGAAATTGGATTTGGATGAACAGTTGCGACGTGAGGAGGTGCTATGGCGTCAAAAGTCACAGGTAACATGGTTACCCTCTTCTAATATGAATACTAAATTTTATCATGCTTCTACTGTGCTTAGGAGATGTCGTAACCAAATTTTGAAGTTGAAAAGTGACAATGAAGGCTGGATTTCGGGTCGAATGGCTATTGGCAGAGAGATGGTGGAGTTTTATCAAGCTCTATTCTGGACCAGTTCACCATCTATTCCAGAGGCTCTTGAGAATCTTATCACGCCATTGATTACCCCGGAGGATAATAAATTGCTGACACGTATGCCAAATGCAGATGGGATCTTCAATACTCTTAGAAAAATGCCCCCCCGACAAAGCTCCTAGACCCGATGGTATGACCGTTAATTTTTTCATTTATTTTTGGGAGGTGGTTGGATGAGATGTTGTCCAAACAGTGCAGGATTTTTTCCTAAATGGTGTGATGTTGCCTGAGCTTAATAGTACTCATCTCACGCTTATACCGAAAATTGACAACCCTTCAAAGGTGAGTAAATTTCGGCCAATAAGCCTTTGTAATGTAATCTACAAGCTCATCTCAAAAATTTTGGCAGAGCGATTGAAATTAGTTCTGCCTAAGCTTATTTCTCCATACCAGTTAGCTTTTGTCCCTAGAAAAGCCATACAAGACAACTATATTGTAGCAGCGGAAATTTTCCATAGCATGAATGATAAACAGGGAAGAGGAGGTTGGATTGCAATAAAGGTGGATATGGAGAAGGCGTACGATAGGGTAGAATGGAGTTTTGTTCTGAAGGTGCTTGAGATGTTTGGATTCAATGGCAAGTGGATTCAATGGATTGTGCAGTGTATTTCCACTCCTTCGTTTGCAATCCTCATCAATGGAAGCCCTTTTGGGAACTTTTGCTCTTCACGTGGACTACGCCAAGGTGACCCATTATTGTCTTCTCTCTTTATTATATGCTCTGAGATCTTATCTTACTTGCTTCTAAGGGAGAAAAATGCGGGGCATCTCAAAGGTGTCAAGGTGGGGTGGGGAGTGCCAAGTATTTCTCACCTCCTATTTACAGATGATTTGCTTCTATTTGGTAAGGCTACTCTTCATGAAGCTTCTATTTTGGATGAATGTTTGGAAAAGTATATGAAGTGGTCGGGACAAAAGGTGAACCGCGACAAGTCTTTTGTGCATTTTAGCAAAAAATTTCATGGGCAGGCTGCTATTACTATTTTGGATCAGTTGGGGCTAAAGCGACTCCCATCCAAAGCTAAGCATCTTGGTTTGCCACTTCTTATTCCACGGGCAAAGGGTGAAGTGGCTGCTGAAATCAAAGAGAAGTTCCTCAACAAAATCAAGGGGTGGAAGGCAAAGACATTTAGCCAAGCGGGGCGTACAATGATGATCAAAGCGGTGGCTAGTACAATGCCTTCTTACCTCTGGAGCTTCTATTCGATGCCGCAAACTTGGTGTCGAGACATTGATCTCGAGCTCAAAAATTTTTGGTGGGGTTTTTAAGAGGGTAAAAATCAGAACCTATGCATCAAGTCTTGGAAAACAATCTGCTTGCCGCAAAGAGAAGGGGGCTTAGGGCTCTGTCTAATGTCTGAAGTTAACAAAATTGGCGTGGAAGGTGTTGACTAAGCATGACAGTTTATGGGTGAAGGTTATAAGCGGTAAATATTTGAGGAGGCAGAATTTTTGGCAAGCTACAGCCGGCGGTACAACTTCATGGATCTGGCGCAGTATTGTTCAGAATAGAGATTCTTTGCGGAATGGAATGTGCTATAAAATTGGAAATGGTCAAGGTATTTCAGCAAGTAGAGATCCGTGGGTTGCCTTTCTTCATGGTTTTAAATCGGAATTTCGAGAAGGAGCTATGATAGAGCAGCATTGGTTACAAGTAAGTGATTTATTGCTTACGAATGGCACGCAATGGGATGTCATGAAGGTGCGGCATTTTTTTACCGAGAATTCAGCCAAAGCGATATTGCAGATCCGCTTACCACCTGCCCCATTGCAAGATGAGTTGTTTTGGCCGCTGGACCCCTCAGGTGACTTCACAGTTAAATCTGCCCATAGAGCCTTGGTTTCTCACCGTTACCTACAACAACAGCCTATTCCTAGGGAGTGTTGGAAGGAGTTATGGCAACTTCGATTGCATGATCGTTTGAAGCACTTACTATGGAAAGTTGTAGGGGAATGTCTACCAACGCGTTGGGAATTGGCAGAAAGAATGGGGAGCCTGGATGAGGAGAGGGAGGATTTATGCTGTCTTTTATGTGGTGAAGGTGAGGATTCCCTACCTCATCTAATTTTGAAATGCCCTTTTAGCTGTGCAATATGAAGTGAGTCACCTTGGCAACTCAACATTGTAGAATTTAGAGAGCTTCATCCCAGTGAGTGGGTGCAGATTGTGTTACATCCCCATAGGAAGCTTGGGATTCCATTGGAAGATCAACATTTCTTCCAGTTGTTCGCTATAAATGCCATTGACATGCTGTGGGGTAGTAGAAATCGCATGGTACACGAGGGGAGGAGATGTGATGCCAAGGAGCTTGTGCAGAAGGTTAATAAGGTGAGCTAGGAGCACAAAGGGGCATGGGAGATGAAGCCAATTCCAGCTTCTAACCTGGTATGGCAGCCACCACAGGGGGATGGTATTAAGGTAAATGTAGATGTCGCTATAAGAGATGACTTTCCTGTTTTAGCAGCTATTATTCGAGACAATATAGGAGCACTAAAGGATTTTAATGTGGCAAAAATCGAGGCTGTCAATCCTTTGGTGGGGGAAGCAGAAGCGGCAAAAATGGGTGTTGAATTGGCGTATCAGGCAGCTTACAAGAATATCATTCTTGAAGGTGATTCCGAGGTAGTCATCCAAGCTATCAAAAATGCCTCAAAGCGGACAGATTGAAGGATTGATCACCTGATCTAGGAAATTTTATCGGTGATGAGGCTAATGCAGAGTTGGAAGGCGAGGCATATTAGCCAAAGTGCAAATGAGGTGGTGCACATGTTAGCTCGTTGGGCCGCCATTGAGATACTCTCAGGAGGCATCCCTATATTTCTGAGCATTTTCCTAATTTTGATTGGCTGTATGCGGGGTTTGATCCCCCTTAACATCTGTTGCTTGGTTGTTGAATAAGATGAGTGTTTTGATTTAAAAAAATGGATGACTAGTTCGAGTGATAAGTTAACCGAACAATCAGTATAATTAGTTGTAACGGACGTTTAATACAAAAGTATGTTTAACTCTATCTATGATTTATATAGTCAAAAAGCAGTATAAAATAAATAAATTAAGTTAAAATTTTTTGCTGAATTACATTTTGTTAGTTAAATTATTTAAAAAAATTAAATTGAGTGAATTAAATCAATTAAATTGGGATTCATAATCAATTAATGAATTAAGTAATGTTGAATTAATCTGTTAGGCGTTCGCACGGTATAACAAAACGTTCGGACGCGTTAGATGAAACGACAACGTTGGAACGCACGACAATACCTTCCGGACATCCATATAATGGTCACATGACTTACATGTATTTAATGAGGATGACAGTTGAAAACAAAAGTTACTATCCGCACGGTATACCAAAACGTTTGGACGCATCCGATGAAACAACAAAGTTGCAACAGACGACAATACCGTCCAGACATCCATCTAACATTTGCATGACTTACGCGTGTTTAATGAGCATGACGATAAAAAATAGATGCCACCGTCCGGATGTTTATCAGATCATTCGGATGTGACGTGACGTGGCGTTGCATGGCTTACGCGTGTTTAGCATGATTTTAGCGTTAAAAATCTTTCTTTTTTTTAGAGTTTTACATAGAAAATTTCAATCCCATTTTTTGTATACTACATTGTGTTTTTTGATTGATTTATTTTTGTAGAAATGATTGTGCTAAGTGTTAGGATTGTTTTGAGTGTATTTTTGTTTCATTTGGTTGTGTATTTGGGAGTGTGTGGGAGGTGAAGGGAGGCTGTTATGGCTCAGTCGTCTTCCCCGATGTGTCCGAATGCTGTTTGTAGATGTTCAGACGCCAAATAATATCCTAAAATGGATACGTTGTCATTTTGAAAGTGTCCGGATGCTTTATCCAAACTGTTCGGACACATATTTATATTTATTTTAAATATTTGTTTTCTTTGTTCTACATTCAGACGGCGTTCGTTAGCTGTTTGAACGTGTTTGGCGGAAACAATGACGTTTCCACAATGGTAAAATTTTAAGCTATCCTTTAGAATTCTGTCCTTTAGATAAGACGTCGAGGCGTGTCTGGATTTCGAACGGTGACGTTTCGCCAAATTTTTTTGTATATATGTCATCCGTTCGAACGTAGGATTAACTGTGCGAATGTATGCTCAACCGTGCGAACGAATTTTTCCCTTGTGCGAGCAGTTTTTACACCGTGTGAATGCTTTTGTGTAGGTTAAGAAAAATGAGCAAGCGTCCGCGTTTCCATCCTGAGCCTTCCAGTAGATAGACAGATCTTGAGACACCTCTATCGGTGGAGCAGCATTGGGCGTTGATTATGTCCGATCGATTGTTATTGAGCGGCAGATTACCTTGTCAGGTTTCAACGATCTAAGATTTGAGGATCAGACGCTTTCGAAAGTGGTAGAGCATCAAGGTTAGGTACCATTTTTGCAGAGGACAAGTGTTGTATCCATGGATTTGGTGTGAGATTTTTACGCTGCTATTCTTCTGGTGCCCAACGTCTCAGATCCTGGTTGGGAGGTCACAGTCCGCAACACCCGTCTTTTTCTCGCCTAACAAACTAGCGAGGTTCACGGGCTATAAGAGGCCTGTTGAAGCATTCTTAACCTACAAAGGTTCCAGGGTTTGGGGCATCGAAGTGGAAGTACAATCAGAATAGTAAATCAAAGGTTCCTTAAAAAGTGCTACAACATTTTCCCTTGAAACCGAGGTTACAACGGTTGTTTCTATCAAGTCAAATAGCAAAGGATGCGGTGGCACCAAGAGAAGCATATGGTTGAAGATGGGTGATAAGACATCCTGCAGACTCTGTAGTATAGAAGGACCTTGATAATAATTATGAATGGTTTGGTTGAGAATCTCGAAATGTCCAGTTGGGTTTATCATCTGATGGGTTCAATCTGTTTGGCAACATGAGCTTATCAGGGCCAATGGTACTAATTCCATACAATATGCCACCCTGTAAGTGTATGAAGGATTCAAGTTTTATGCTCTCCTTGCTTATTCCAGATCTAAGAAGTCCCGAGAAAGATATCAACGTCTACTTGCAGCCTTTGATAGATGAGTTGAAAGACTTATGGAAAAATGGGGTGCATACGTACGACGCGGCAGTATCAAGTTCATTCAAGTTACATTTTGTTTTGCTTTAGACAATAAATGACTTTCCGGCTTATAGTAATCTCTCAGGTTGGAGTACGAAAGGACGGTTAGCATGCCCTAATTGCAATGCGAACACAACATCGTTTTGGTTGAAATATAGAGACAAACATTATTTTTTGGGACATCGCCGGTATTTGCCAGCGATGCATGGTGGAGGCATGAAGTGAACATATTTGACAAGAAAAAAGAGTTTAGATCAGTTCCTGAAGAAGTCCCTGTAGAGGAGATACTTTAACAACATGCATCGGTACCATTATATTCGTTCTGTAAAACTCAGAAGAAGAGAACATGGCCCAAAACTGAGTTAAGTTGGATGAAGCGCAGCATATTCTTTGCTAAATGTTAATGGTAAGACGAACGAAAATGCTAGTGCTTAGAGGGACATAAAATTAATAGGTATTAAAAAGGAGTTGCATTTGTAGGTTCGGGGTCAGCACGTGGTGATGCCTCAAGCATCGTTTAATTTAATGAAGGATGAACGTAAGAAGTGTTGTGAATGGCTAAAGGGAAGATAATGGGTATGAAGAGTGACGACAAACACATCTTGTTGCAGCGACTGTTACTGGCAATGATATACGGGTTGTTATAAAACGAAGTGTGTACAACGTTGACTGACTTGAGCTTATTCTTCAGAGACTTGTGCTTACGAGCAATACATTCAGACATTGTGGACCAGTTAGAGAAGGACATTGAAATGATTCTTTGCAAGTTGGAACATTTATTCCCTCCATCAATTTTTACTATGATGGTTCATTTATCTCGGAAAGTGAAACTTGGGGGTTCAGTTCAATTTTGATAGATGCATCCAATGGAGAGGTACATGGGGAAGATGAAGCATTTTGTTAAGAACAGGGCACGGTCTGAGGGCTCCATTGCAGAAAGTTATGTGTTAAATGAATGTCTAACTTTTTGCTCAATGTATCTTGGTACAGTTGCGACGATATTCAATAGAAAAGACCACAATTATGCCGACATAGATGATCGAATTACTCCGGGTTGTCGTCTTTCTGTATTCGCTCAAAATGTTCGCCCGTTGGGAGTTGGTAGGGGTCACGATTTGGATAGAAAGGAATTTACAAAAGCGCAGTGGTGTGTACTCAACAACTGTTCAAAAATCAGCTAACATATTGAGTAAGTGCATATTACAATCGTTGCTCACTTAAACACTTATCAGTTAATGATATTGCATTTTATTATATAAAATATCTTATTTTTTTATAGCGAGCACTTGGAAGAGATGATGAGACAATCGCCAATAAATATTGATAGCAGGTTCGAAGAAGGATTTTTGTTATGGTTTAGAAATCGAGTATTTATTTAATTTTGTCTCTATTATATGTTCTATTTTTATTAATATTTTTTATTTATTCTTATTAACACGTGTTTATTGTTTTAGATTCAAACTATGCGCAATGAAAATTCGAGCTCAGTGTCGGATGATTTCTATGCATTAGCATCCGTTCCGGATCAACGGGCACTTTGTTATTCTAGATGTGTAGTGAATGGAGTTAGGTTTCATACGGTCCTTCGTGTGGAGATTTACGCGTTGCGTTATTTGTGCCAGAATTTAGTTTATTTACTTAAATGTGACTGGTTTGACTTGAGTCTCAAAACTTAGGTCTTGATAAAAGTGGTTGGTTTGTTAGTATTAACACATCCCGAAAGTGGTACAAAGAAGACTCGTTCATGCTAGCGTCTCAGGGGAATCAAGTGTTTTATATCGATGATATAAAGTTGGGTGGTCATTGGAAGATTGTTCAAAAGATTACTCCTAGAAACACGTATGATATTCCACCTATTGAAGAGGAAGCTAGTGAAGATGGAGAAGGATCGTCGAACCGTGAAGCATACCAGGAGAATGAGTCTATTGAGTTTTTTGTGGACTTTAACTCCTTTGACATGATCTCGTTGACTAGAAATGACGTCGAGGCTTATGTGTCGGTAACAAATGAGAGTGGTCCACAACAGCATGAAATAAATAAATAAAGGGGAAAATACACTTTTCACCCACAAACTACCGGAGTAGTGACATATTGCACCCAAACTACCATCTTTAAGACATTGCACCCTCAAACTACCAATGTTATACATTTTGCACCCTAAACTACCCACTTTGACACATTACACCCTCCAACTATAATATTAACACTTTGCACCTTCTTTTGACAATAATACCCTTGAAAATTAATGAATTGAAACAATATTAAGGCATTATCGTCATTTTAGTTTGAAAATTTGATAAAGGGTGCAAAGTGTTAAAAATTGGTAGTTAAAGGGTGCAATGTGTCAAAATTGTAGTTTAGGGTGCAAAGTGTAAAATATATGGTAGTTTGTGGGTGAAAAGTGTATTTTCCCCATAAATAAATAAAAAGCAATGATTCCTCAAAATCGTTTAGTGAAGATTGTAGTGATTCTGAAGAATATGACTAACTAACTTTATCGTTTCAATTTACTTTGTGTTTGTATTTTATATTTATTTTGAGTAACATAATTCATTTTTTTTTCACTAATATTGATTTATTTCGTCAATAGACGACATCATGCTAATGGGAGGAAAACGTCTTCAGTGAGATTTATCAGTTCGAGCTGAAAGTACTCCCGGTACACTAACAGCTTCAGGTCCTTCGCTTAGAGATTGCAACAAATTACCGTCCCCTACCACAACCAGTCCAATAGGCACCCAAAGTAGTTATGCGTGTAAGTATCTTACCCCGTCGATCTTGATTAAATATTATGACATTTTAAATTTCTATGCTAATTAAATTTTAAATTTATTATTCTTCATTTGTAGCGACATCCGAGATCAAGCATAGAAGGGGTAGTACACGCGGAGATAGCATTACTCAAGGCTCGTACCGAAGGAAAGCTGATTGTCCATATCCCTGATGGACATACGGGCGGTGAAGACAAAGCATCTTCGATGCTCTCAAGTTATATTGGTGCGCTTGTTCGAAAGCACATCCCATTTAAAACAAGTAAGTGGAGGGAGGTCCCCAATCAGGTTAAATCATATATGATGAACCGAGTGTTGGTAAGTGTAATTTATTAAATTTTAATTGTGCAAACTTTTATGCGTACTAACTGTTATCTATGTTAAGGAAGACTTCCAACTAGACTATGACCGACCCGATAATTGCATTACTCTGACGTCTACTTTGAGCACAACGTACAAGACGTATAAAAATAGAATGCACCAGCATTACTTGATGTTCAATTCCAAAGAAGAGGCGTTACAGCATCCGTATCCTAAGATGAAAAAAGGAAGAATGGACTTGTGTCTGTGATTTATTCGCGAGTAAGGAATTTTAGTTTAAAAATTTTTATTCCGTTCTGAACATTTATTTTAGTTTATTATTAATTGTCGTAACAACTGTAAATATACAATACAAAAGAGGAATGCAATCAACCGGGTGAATAGAGCTAAGCTAAAGATTGTATACACATTGGGAGCGAGGTATTTCCAATGCCCAAGAGCGTTGTTAGTAAGTAATAAATTTACATTTTTTTAGAGATATTACTTAAATAAATCTTAGGTATTTTAATATGTACGTTGGATATTTCTTTTGGTATACAAAAAAATTTAGAATCTGATCAGATTAATCCTGCATTGTTGTATAAAAAATTGCATACTAATAAGGATGGCATGGACATCAGAAGATGCACAGAAAAATTTTGTAAGTCATAAAGTTAGATTTAATGATGCATTTGTTATCTCTTATGTTTTATATGTGCTAACTTTCTCTTCTTTTCTAATTTGAAGGAAAAAAATGGAGCATTACAGTTGCAGCACGAGTCAGAGAAAAAGTCATATACAAGTAGAGATTTTCCCTGAGGTATTGGAGACGAAAGCGGGTTACGTGCGAGGTTTAGGCCATTCAGTTCGGTTTGTTAAATCATCATCTTTAGTATCATTTATTGATTTGTCCCGAAGATTGGAGGAGGCCAAATTACAGATAGAGGAGATGAGGGCTCAAAAATGGAATACGAAGAGCTTCTGGTCAAGCGTCAGAAATGGAGCAGATGATGTGAGAGCATTAGCAAAATGGAGGAGCAATAACAAGAAAGAAGAAGAGCATCAGAAGATGATGAAGGAGCAGCAACGGAACCTAGTAAAACAGCAAAACTGAGGATGCAACTAATGGAACAATAAATGCATGAGCAGATAATGGAACACCTCAGACAACTGACATCCCATATGACACTCAAACAAAAAGTTGGGTAGATTATGTATTTTCACTAACTGATCAGTACTTATTGATTATGCATTTTATTTACTTATGACAATTACATATTTGTAGACATTTAATTATTATTATGAGTATTGACTATCGTTCTATTTGTATAATTTGCAAATTATTTTTAAATTTTTAATTAAATTAATTTAAATACGTAACGAAGAGTTCAAACAGTAACAAGGTCATCCTCATGATTTGGTTGGTAAGATTTGCACACGCATAACAATCCGTCCACACACTTCATATGAAATATCATTTGTCCACAAGGTTATTCTTCCGTGAATACGGTCCTTAGTTAACAACCATTCAAATGTTAAGAAAATAGTTCTCACGGGTTCAACAAACTAAGCTTCCTCACAAACGGTACAGGTTCAAACAGTTTCTGAGGTGACAAAAAACTATTTTGTCATAAATGGAAAAACAACGCGAACATCTTTATATTACCATGCGCACGTTTTTATGTTATCGTATGAACATTTTTATATTACCACGCGAACATATGTTCCATGACAAAATGCATTTCATCACATTGGACCAAATATTCGCACTCCTCATGCGAACGGATGGAGGGTACTATGCCATGACTATTTTGAAGTTCTTCAATATAGCAAAAAACTGTTCGGACGGTATATGTTTTCGTTCGGACTGTTTTGAGCTAGGAAACATGGAAATTGTGACCTAAAACCTTTACTGACAGGCTTTAGGTGACAAACTGACAACTCGGTTTTGTCACCCAAAACCTTTGGTGACTAAATATGCACTTTGGGTGACAATTTTTTGACACCCAAAGTGCATTTTCTTGTAGTGCTAGGAGTGTCGTGCTCACAGCTTCCCAATAGTGGATTCTCATAGGGTTGGTGTGGAAAAACCTTCTTTTTTAAGAAAAAAATCTAAACAAACGCACTGATTAAGGTGCTACTATATATTTTAAAAACATAAGAGAAAGCTTGTAAACTTTATCCAAACACCAATTCTTTACAGGGTTTATGTATCCTCGCTTTTTGTCAATGATGTTGCTCAGCTTACTTAAGGGAAATTGTAATTATCTTTTGGGATATATGGAAGTGTCCTATAAATGTTAATAGTGTGTCTTTTTTTGTAGTAAGAGTTAATTGTACAGGCACAAATGATCTTGTTAAGCCAAAAATGCTATGGAAGTCTCCTTTGCTATAGGACTGATTGTTATTTCATTTTCTATTCATTCTAATGACTTTAAAATTTGGACGCAAATACTATGGTGCCACAAGTACTTCACAATTTTTTCCCACGATATTCCTCGAGCTATTTTTAATGTGACACTTTCTGATGTATTATAAGACTAGCTAGAAGTACTATATTATTTTATCTACGAATTATTTTGTTCATGGGTTAAGTGTGACACTTTCTGATGCATTATAGGACATAATTGGAAGCTCCAAGAATGCATGAAAACAAATGCTTCACAGCTTGCCAGCTATCTTCAATTATTATTTTTTGAATAATGTTGTTATAAGTCTTGTAATAGCATAAATTAAGGGTACTTCGTTAGCTGACCCGATACTCATCTTTATATGTATTATTCGTGTTGGTACTTATGGTTCATATCTTTATACAGTAGTACTTGAAGTTGAAAAAGATCGCATTTCGGTCCCTCTATTAACTTGATTCACCTATGCCATATGATGTGAACCTGCAGGATTGAAACCCCTTGAACCCACTTTTTCTGATAATATTCTCACCATCATGTCATCTAACCTAGGAAGTTGAGAAAGATCACATTTCGATCCCCCTATTAATCTGATGATACCCACTTTTCAAATCAATTTTTATGAAAATACATGACCCATGCAGTTCATCCAACATGTCATCTAACCTAGGAATAGGATGTCTATACTTTACCATAATGTTGTTGATAGCCCTACAATCAACACACATTAGCCAAGTTCCATCCTTCTTAGGAACAAGCAATACTGGTACCACGCACGGACTCATGCTCTCTCTCACGTGTCCTTTGGCCATCAACTCCTCAACTTGCCTTTGTAGTTCCTTTATCTCTTCCAGGATTACTCCTATAGGCTGGACGAATTAGGGATTGATGCTCTTGGCACAAAATTAATTTGATGCTCTATTCCCCTAATAGGTGGCAATCCACTAGGCACTTCAGTGGGGAACACGTCTTCATATTCCTGCAACAAAGAAGCAACAACACTAGGCAAAGATTTGTCAAGTTCGTTAGTATTAAAACATGCCTCTTTGTACAGAAGTACAAATACAGGCTGGTTTGTATAAAAAAACATACTTGACATCATTTGGCTTAGCATAAAAACTAATTTGTTTTTTTATTCTTCTCTCTCTCTTTTCTTTTCACTCTTTTTTTTCTCTCCACTCTCCTTTTTCTTTTCACTCTCTTTTTTTGGACTCTCGGTGTCATTCTTTTTCTCTTTTCAATTTCATCTGATCTTCATACACTTGTCTTGGAGTCAAGGGAACAAGAGTAATGGTCTTATTGTCTTTTACGAATGAATGCCTATTCTTGAACCCGTCATGAGTAACCTTCCTGTCGAATTGCCACGGCCTGCCCAATAGTATGTGACCCACGTGCATGGGAACAACATCACAAAGTACTTCATCTTGATACTTTCCAATTGAGAAGGAAACTAACACTTGCTTGTTTACCTTGACCTCCCCATAATCATTCAACCACTGCAACTTATACGGTCGAGGATGTTTTAATAAAAGTAAATCCAACTTTTCAACTAAAGTAGTGCTAGCCACATTAGTACAACTTCCCCCATCAATAATCATACCACATCCCTTGTTATTGATGTGGCATCTAGTATGAAAAACATTCTCCCTTTGTTGTTCCATGTCATCCTTTTTGACTTGGACACTTAAGGCACGCCTAGCCACAAGTGACTCACCCTCTACCGGATACTCCACATCATCATCACAAGCGGCCTCAAGTGGTGGCATTTGTTCATCCTCACTTTCACTTTCAGTTTCCACCTCTCCATCAACACGTACAATCATGGTCCTCTTATTTGGACATTGTGAAGCTATATGACCTACTCCCAAACAACGGAAACATTTAATATCACGATTACGAGTTTGAGGTTTGATTTTACCTTTGGTGGCATTGGACACTTCATCTCTTTTTTTGGGTGGTTCAGTTTTGGACTTGACAACAGCTCCTTCGTCTTTCTTCCAATTGGACCTCCATGACGTAGAGGAGCCCGGACTTTGAAGTGAACGAGTTCCTTTTCTTTTAAGCTGTCGTTCCACCTTTATTGTCATATGCACCATGTCCTCTAACTCTACGTAGTGTTGCAACTCTACCACGTTGGCAATGTCCCAGTTCAGCCCATTGAAAAACCTCATCATGGTAGCTTCTCTATCTTCTTCGACATTAGCCCGAATCATGGCTATCTCCATCTCTTTGTAGTAATCATCCACTCTCCTATAACCCTGAGCAAGGCTTTGTAATTTCTGATGGCCTTCATCTCCTCCTATGTCTCAATAGGCCTCTCATGGTTTCTCTTTCTGCTCATCACAAGTTGATCCCACCATATAATTGCATAATTAGTAAATTCAATGATGGCGAGTTTTACCTTTTTCTCCTTATAGTAGTTATGGCACTCAAAAATCAATTCAACCTTCTTCTCCATTCCAAGTATGCTTCAGGATCATTCTTCCCTTGGAACAATAGAATCTTCATCTTGATGCTTCCTAGATTTCTATCAACTCCATCTCGCCATCTCGGATCTCGTTGGAAACCTATACCACGCCTTCCTCCTCCTGGTACGTCCTTGCCATCACCATTAAAAGAACCTTGATCCTCTTCATCTCCAAACTCAACCTCTTGGTCGTCATTAGAAGCACCCACACGCACACGCCTATCTTGCCTTCTTTGGTTACGACCTTCTCACCAAGTAGCAATAACAGCATCTTGTCTATCCATCCGATCCGAACATTAAACATCACGTTCATACACTCAAATTGTTGTTGTATAGCTTGTATCATGAGCAGCCTCCTTCGTTGTTTGATGCTTTGGCCCTGGAAGACATTTTTTTTGAAAACTATAGAAACAAAAGAATGTTAGAAATAATTTCTCACACACTCCCTTATGTGTTTGCACTCAAATATGGTCACTCCACTCGTGTTTGCACTCTTTTGGCTTTTTCCTGATAATATTCTCACCCAGTCTTGCCTTATACTGCTCTTGTTTCCCTTGTAAGTTCTTTAAGAACTAGTTGAACTCAACCAAGGAACACCTTGTATTATCCCAACTAGCAACGGATCCAAGAAGTAAAAGGGAATAAAAGTGACACAAAATTACAGACTTTGTGAGAGGAAAAGCGATCAAGAAACAAAATACCAAGATGATATATACTCTACCACTTTGAAAAACAAGATCAATACATCTCAATCAAAAGATACCTCAACAGCTAGTGCCGAAATTTTTTTTTCTCTTTTTTTTTTTTGTATACGGCACAAATCCAATGAAATCCTAACTGTAACTTTTTTTTTTGTTTTGATAGATAAAAAAACAACAAAACTCAACAGCATAATAAAAACAAGAATGAATTATCGATTTGAAACCTGATTTAAAACCTGAGCTATGATACCAAATTATGTGAATCCGCAGGATTGAAACCCTTGAACCCACGAACAATTTGAATAAAGACCCAAGAACACCACAAATCAAGCCAAGGAACAAATCTTGACCCGTTGAACTCTTGTTCCAAAAACCAAGATTATAGTTATAATCTTGACCCGTTGAAATCTTGCTTCAAGAATCAAGATTGAAGTTAGAACGCCAAAAGGAAGAATCCTTGATAAGTTCTTTAGTTCACTCAAGAACTAAAAGAGAAACTCTCTCTAAGAGAAAATTATTTAACTTCTTTGATGATCCAAAACAATACATAGAAGCTCCTAAATATATGAGGAGGTTTGTAGAAGTCCCTTATTTCTAAGCAATGTGGGACAACACATGTGAATAGTGTGAACAGTAACCCTAAACAAACTACCCTAAAAAAAATAACCCAAAAACCCAACAAGCCCACAATTATGAAGCCTAAATATTAGGTCCAGAATATTAGGCTTGGCCTCCCTCTGTAGCTTGTATCACAAAAGTAGGATTGATTCTTCTTCTTGTGATCCCATCTTGAACGCTGGAGTCTTGAAAAGTAAATTGGCATACTCAGTGCAAGTAGATTGCACCAATCCTTGCATTGCTTCTTTAATTTTCTTTGCTCTTGATCTTGTGATTGGCCCTTCTGAAACTTGCATTGGATCTCTGGGACTCTGTCCACCTTGGTGCCCATCACCATAGTTAACTATTATCACTCACAGTTGTAAAAAATAAATAAATAAAATAATTACATCATTTGAAGAGATTTCATTTAAATACATGATGTCAACGTTTTGATACCTACATCCCACAAAAAATTTGTCATTGTCACACCTCTATACTCTTTATCACACAATTGACTAGTGCTCATAAATTGTCATCCAAACCATCAACCAATAGCACATCATGAATGATAGGATTATAATCTTTACTAATGCTCTCTATACCATTTATTTCACCATTGTCATTTCCATCGAAAGTGATAAATCTATCTCCAGGTTTTAAGGTTTAAAATCATATCCTTGTTACTTGCATATGCTTTGAGCAACCACTATCAAGAAGTTAATGTCCCTCCATATTGCGTGTTCTTAAGCACACCTGTAAAAATCAATCAATTTTTAATCTGTGGTACCCAAATCTTTTTAGGTTTGTTTGGGTTAGTAATATTTTCAAAAATTTAGTCTTTGGAACCCAAATCATCTTCACACACTTTCTAGCCTTCCATGTTGTGTGTCTTCAAGAACACCTACACAACCCAATAAATCTTTGATATTTGGTAACTAAATTTTTTTTGGTCCATCTTGGTTAATAATGTTTTAAAAAATTTAGTCTTTGGAACCCAAATCATCTTCACACCTTTGTAGCCTTCTTCTTAATGGAGCAAACATGTGTAATGTACCCAATCCTCCACAATAAGTACAAGAGAGAGTGAAAGATTTTGAGAGAGCAAAAACAACCCAAGAGGGGGGGGTGAATTAGGTTTTATAAAAAAAAAAACTTGTAACCTTTTTCTTATAAAACCGAATTTGTAGAGATCCCTTTTTCTTTTCTAAAGAGCAAGAGAGTAGATCTAAACAATCAAGGACAATAATTAAGAATAAGGAATAGTTAAAGAAGCACAATAAATAGATATCAATAAATAGAGATAAGGGTAGAGAGATGACACCGTGACTTTTAGGTGGTTCGGCTAACACTTTCCTACGTCCACCCCCAAGGCTATTGACTTCCTTGGGCTTTCTTCACTATCTTCAAATAGGAAGTACACCTTAGCTTCTCGGTGCTAAGGAACCTTTACAAAGTGTTTTTGAGCTTACACTAACTCACTCTCTCAAATCCCACACCTAGAGGATTTCTTCTACCAACAAGTAGGACAAGTGTTTTTCACAAACACTCACGTGTTTTTCAAGAATGATACAAAGGGAATCTTAGTAAAGGCTCTTTAAGCTGAATAAACAAGTATGAAGTACTGAGGTGTGCAAAGAGACAAGATTCACAAAGAAAGCAAAAGTATTTGCAAGTGGGAGTACGAGCTTTCTTGGTTGGTGGAGCTTTTTTCTTCCTCAAAGCTTTTTTCTCTCTCTAGAAATTAGGGCAAGAGTTAATAGCGCACATGTCCACCGTTTCTCTCTCCATCTTCTTCTATTTAAAGCTCCTAGGGCACCAAGGGTCTTCTTGTAAAGTTTGAGTGCCGTTGGAGGTCATTTAAGACCATTTGGATACTTTTTGAATGAGTTGACGTTGCTCCAGGATTTCTGCAAAATCGTGCAATGTGTCGACACATTGATGGTATGTGCTGACACATTAAAATTGGCCTGAAAACAACCTCTCTGCTGTTAGTTCAATGTGTCGACACTTCCAACACTTAGTCAAAAAAATTTCGAATGACCTAAAAACAACTCTCGGGTGTAGTTCAATGTGTCGACACTATTGTCCAATGTGTCGACACTTCAACACTTAGAAGAAATTTAGAAGGATTTTGAAAAACACCTCTCGGGTAGTAGTTCAATGTGTCGAACACTATGGTCAATGTGTCGACACTTCCAACACTTAGACAAAAAGTTGTTCTTTAACAACAACTACCCCAATTCAATAAATCTCAAAAATACTTACAATATAAAAGATGATCAATTTGCAAGAGTAATGATGATCAAGTAAGCTTGGAGAGATTTTAAAATAAGGAAACCTTGATACTCTAAAAATATAATTTTCTTGAAACGAAATATCAATGTAAAATCTAATAGTCTGAAAAAGTAAGAAAACTTTGTTATCATCAAAATCAAAATAGATTGTTTGTAAAAACAACCTTGGGCTAACAGATTGCTTAATCACATCATTATAAAAAAAAATATTGTGAAAAGAGTCATATCCTAGACTACTATTGAAACATTTTTGTGATCCAAAAAGAATGTCAAGATCCTTTTTTTCCTTGAGCAAATTTGCAAGATCAGGAATCTTTATCACTTTCTTTTCTCTTTAGATCTTTTGTTGCCTTTGTTTAGGAAAGGATATTGACTTGATGTGACTGGACTTCTTACGCTCATAGGAAGTCACTTCTTTTTTCATGCTACTTTCTTCCTTTGAGGGGTTTCCTTCGAATTGAACACTTTTACTCCATACTTTCTTCCTCTAAAGAGCTTCTTAAATCTTTTGGTAGGCAACATCAACTCTTCTTCATTTGAGGATATGTCTTCATCACTTTCCAAAAGGGAACTTAAGGCAACCTCTTTCTTCCTTTTAGGTGCATCATCATCCTCATTTCTCATTTTCTTTTCCTAGGTCATGAGTGAACCCACTAGCTCATCCATTGTAAGTTTATTGAGATATTTTGCCTCTTGGATGGCTATGACTTTCAGCTACCAACTCTTGGAAAAGCACCTAAGAACGTTTTTCACTATTTCCACACTAGTATACACTTTACCAAGAGATTTCAAACCATCGATAATATTAGTAAAGTGTGTAAACATAGTGAAGATATTTTCATCTGGTTTCATTTTTAATAGTTCATAAGAATAAGCTAACATGCTTATCTTTGATTCTTTACCTTGATTAGTATCTTCATAGGTAACTCCAAGTTTATCTCGTATCTCCTTTGCGGATTCAAATCTAGAGACTTTAGTAAATTCATTTGGATCTAAAGCAGTATATAACAAGTTCAATGCTTTAGAATATAATGGCATTCCTTTCATGTCTTCATGGTCTCATTGATCTTCGGGTTTCTCAACCCCAAACACATCCTTAGTGATTTTTAGTCTATTAACAATAGTCCTTCATAGATCCTCATCAATAACTTGAAGGTATATTTTCATTCTGACTTTTCAATAGATATAATTTGTTTTATTGAATGAAGGAAATATATTTGTTGATTGACCTTCCGGTAGGGAGTTTCCAACAAAGGTTGACATAATCTTTTTTCTTTGATGGTTATGTCAAATAGACGAGGCACTGACACTGAAAAATCCGATTTAGACCCAATTAACACCTAGAGGGATGAATAGATTTTTTTTCTCCTAATTAAAAATACAACAATTTTAGAATAAGTCCTAAACCATTCCGTCTAGATCTGAACAACACAACGTGACACAAAATCGACAAAATAAATAACTAAAAATTAAATCAAATACCAATCATACTTGAAACGATTTGTTGACAAAGTGGAAAACTTTTGAAGCACCCATCAAAAGAAAAACCACTCTAGGCTATTAGCGTCTTACAAATGGTGATTCAAACACGACAATCCCTGTTGCTAAAATGAATAATAAAAAAATTAAAATTAAAATTAAATGAGAAAAATATACTAAAAATGGGAAATTTTCTATAAAAAAAAATGTAAGACTCTCCACTCCAAGAAAAAAAAACATACAAAATCAAAAATATTAAATAAATAACTCCAAAGTAGGGAAAAATGAAATAAAATCACTAAGAATCAAAGAAATAGAAAAACGGTTAAAACATATGGATAAAACAAAAGATTAAAAAAAGAAGAAAGATAGCAAAAGAATATATTTGCAAAATAAGGCATAAAAATTTGAAATAATATACCTAACAAGAAAATAAATAGAAAACTAGAAGAAACATAAGGACAAAACAAAATATTATAAAAAGAGAGAGAGAGAGAGAGAGAGAAACTAAAAAATATTTAGAAAGGAAGAAGTAAAAATAAAATAGATCCTAAAATATTTAAGTACAAGTAATAAATAAACTTAAACAGTGCCATTAAAAGCACACTAAATTTTTCAAGGTGGCGGACGGTGTTTGGTGTTTCACACCCACACCTCTTGCAAAGTAGGTGACCCACCTTGGCCAACCCCACTCCTCCAGGGGTGGATCCCAAGCGGAAGTGCTTTACATCATTTTTTTTTTCAACTTTTATCTCTCCTTTCTGTAAACCTTTTACTATTTCTAGATATTTTGGGTTTTTTTCTCTCTTTCTTTTGTTTTGTTATTTATTTTATTTCTGAATCTGTTATTTTGATTTTTCATCCTTTTTTCTTAATTTCCTGGTTAGGTTTTTAAATTTGAGTTTTGTGTCCTCTTTTTTAAAAGTTTGAGAGCTATAAATTTTCTTTAAACAAATTACCTTTTTTCTTTTTATTTTTAGTCTTGTATTTTATATTATTTGCTTTTTTGTATTTTATAGGCTTTTTGGCATTTTTATTATGCATTACTAGTTAGGTTTTTTAAAAAAAAAAAAAATACACTTTGTCGCCCTCAATTATGGGGTACTGACACTTTGCACCCCATCTTTCAATTTCGTGACATTGAGCCCATGAACTTTCAAAATTCGTCAATCTGCACTCCATATGTGAATTTGTCGTTAAGTCTCACAGTAAATACACCACGTGCCGTCCACGTGACGCACTCCCGCCTGTGATGTCAATTTTGCCCTTAGACTTTATGACCGAATCCCGTTTGTCGGTGTTTACGAATTCAGGTTCAAATATTTCATTGGTTGTTGTCTCACCGTCCTCCGAAAGCCTTTTAGGCGTCTTTTTCTCCTCCTCTGACACCTTTATTTCTTCAACTAAAGCTCCCGGTGTCGCTTTTTGCAATTGTTCTTCTTGCACTTTGGATTCTTGCCCTGACAATACCACTCCCTCATCCGGAGGCTCCCACTCCCCTCCACAACTCTTTCTTTCTCACCCACCACTAACTCCATCTCCCTCCCCTTGCCTTGCCTTCACCACTACGGGTGAGTACCAGAACGGATGGAACCGAATGGACATTCCGGTTCTGGTTCCATACTCACCGGAATGGACCGGAACCGAAATTTCCGGAAATGGAATCCATAAATTCTGGTTCCATATCTGCGAGATCTCAAGAGATTTCAAGAACTGCGAGGGGCTTTTGACATTTTCTTGATTAGCGGTGGTAGTGTTAGAGGTAGCAGTAGAATAATGACAACAGTTTTAAGCATGGATTGAAATCCTTAGACGACAACAACAATACCTAGAAAGCAAATAATTCGAGAAGAGCTAAAGAGGGTTGATAGATTTAGCAGACGTAACCATTTCCAGAGGTAGAAAAGCAGAGGAATCGGCAGCAACCAAAATCCAGCACCTAAAACGGAAATTTCAAAATGAGAATCGATCACCAATCCAAAATCCAACAACCAAATTCGATCACCAAATCAATCACCAATCCAACAGCCCCAAATTGATCACCAATCCAAAATCCAGCAAACAAAACGAAAATTTCAAAATGAGTTAGGGAGAGAGGTTATCTGCCTCTGCCGCAGCGAGAAAAGCTAACATTTGGGCTAGGTATTATGTGGATCTTGTAGGTCCACTCATAGCTTCATCTGAGAATTTGCTCTATGACCTAGCACGCACAATTAACACCACACTCCGAATCTACTTCCATCTTCATCAACGTCTTTGAAAATCAAGCCCTAGACAGTGAAACTAGATGGACCTTCTAAAGCGAAAGGAGGTGTCTAGAGATGTGGACACAGAGAGAGAAAGAGAGGACTGAGGGCGATGGTCAGTGCGAGAGAGACAGACAGACAGAAAGAGAGCTGCGAGAGTGCTGTGAGAGATAGGGAGAGACACAAGAGTGTGACAGTGTGTGGGTGAGTGAGAGGGATCGGAAAGGAAAAAAGGAATAAAAAAAATCAGTGCTTCGTTAGTTAAAAAAGAAAATAAAAAAAAAAGTGTGGAATTTCTTTGTATTCCGAGGTTTCTGCCGGAATTTCTGATTTCGGAATTTCTCTAAAATGAGTTCCGGTTCTAATACCGGAATAGACCGGAATACCAGTATCGAAACTGGAATCAGAATTTCCAGTTTTCACTGGATAAAATTCTCACCCTTATTCACCATCTTGCATCGCCACTAGCCACCTTGCAACAACAGCCCCATAAGACCTCCAATTCTCGTCCTCACCACAGTACAATATTCCAACCTATCACGAATCATTTTGCGCATTTTTTTTTTATTTTCCTTATGTGGTTGTTACCTCGATAAATGCTTGGTTATTCTTCTCTGTTAATGCGGCTTTAGCTTCATATAAATCATTCTTCTAGAATAGCTTTCTCTAATTGCTATGTTAGTAGAAAACTCACCATAAGACTTGTGGTTTTCCCTATTTATACTATTAGAGTGTACTTTGTGGCAAGAATTATGTTATAATGCTAAAATTAATCTTGCCCCTAATTATAAGTCAAAATCAATATCGCCTCCTAAGTTTCAAAAAGGCAATTTGCACCCCTTATGTTTCGAACATAATCAATTCTCGCCCTCCGTTTGATTTTGGCATTAAGTCAGATGGAAAAACATACAAAATGACTTAAATGCGCCTCCATGAAAAAATTAAAAAAATTTAAGAAATACATTCAAAATAAATAGATTTTCAATTTTTTTAATTTAAAAAATATTACTTTTGTTTGTATCTTTTGATAATTTTAATGAATTTTATTAATATATTTTTTGTAATTTTGTCTTAGAGAGGCATTTCGGTCATTTTGCATGTGGTTCAACGGTCATTTCAAACGAAGGGCGAGCATTAATCATGTTCGAAACATAAGAGACGCAAACCACTGTTTTGAAACTTAAGGGGACGAGATTGATTTTGGTTTATACTTAGGGGTACTATGACATTACCCCAAAAAAAATTGATGTTCCTCTATATGTGTTGTAAGAAATATGCCCTAAAAAATAGTTGTCTTGATAATTATTTATTCATATGTCACATATTTATATTTATTTATTGGGTATTATGTTGTGATAAGATGTTACACGGATATTATTGAGTGACATTGTTGAAAAGTCATGCCAATGATTAATGAATCAAAGGCGGGAAGTATGATTTTTTAGTTCCTTATTTACTTGATTCTTGTTCTAGACCGGGGTGCATATTTATGTACAAATAGGTCTATACTTATTGTGTCTCTATTAAATAGAATGATGGAATCCGTCATGAGGTAGTGACCTTAAACAGACAAGTGAGTGCATTGTAAGAGTATATGCACTGACCAGGATCAAATATTGATACCTTCTGGAAGTGATCGCATAATTAGTTTATTGTATCCTTAGACCTGAGAGGTTTTTGCAGGTCTGTTTGTTGTGTACTTGTGCTTTGACCGAGTCATTTGGTTACGCTATTTCGAAGTCAAATATTCCAGACAACGTTGGGTCTTGTGCATGATAATGGGTTTGTATGAATGCTCAACAAGAAATCTATCGGTCTCTTTGTGAGACAGTATTCAATATATCTGTATAGAATTAGACACGAAAAGAATCACTGGCCAGTGGAATTTTGTGAAAATATTTTTTGAAATTAATATATATATTATATATTTGTTTATGAAATTGTTTTGAAAAAATTTGAGAGTCGAACGAGTTACAAATTGTGAATTAAGAATTTTATGAGCTAGGGATTTAATCAGTGATATTATTCCAATCTTATTAGCACATATGGAATATAGTATGATGGAAGCATTAAATAAACAAATAATTGTTAATAAAGGGATTTCACAAAAAATAGTCTCACTATCTCGGGGGTCAATTGTGATATGTTAATGGACAGGATCACAATTTGTAAAAGCTCATAAATTAGGAACACAGAATATAAGGGAGTTAATAAAAAAAGAGTTGATCAAGATGATCTTACGGCCGTAATTTGAGATCCCTAAGGATTCCACGCACAAGCACGGTTGAAATTTTGGAGTGAGGCATTATATAAACTCAAAACTTTCATTTGAGAGATAGTGTCATAACGTGAGAAAGAATTTCTCTCTCTAAAAATTTCCTCTCTAGAATTCTCTCTCAAACAACTGTGCGCGTGAATCCGAATGAGGCAACACGCTTTGGCTGCTTGATTTCAACGATCCAATTCCGCTGCAACTCTGAAAATCATCAATTCTTACACTAGTATCAGAGCTCAAATTTATGAAATCTCACCGCTCAGGTTAGTGTTTCTCTCTCTAACTCGCGCATGCAAGTTCATGTTCTTTGTGGTCAAATGAGATTTGATGAGAAGAAACACGTTTGTTGTTGTTTATTAGTGATTCCGTATAGTGTGCTATATGATTCTATGGTTGCATGTGTTATTTTATTTGGAAAAATGATAAATGGGCAAAAAGAAAAATTCTTGGGTTAAATACACTTTGCCCCCTTATCTTTGGGTCATTTACACTTTGCACCCCAATGTATTATTTTTAGACATTAGACCCCTTAACTTACATATTTTTTCAATTTGGACCCCATACCCAGATTGTCTGTCAATTTACACAGATTCCGTCAAAATATTTACACATGGCCCCCTTATCTTTGGGGGTATTTATACATTGCACCCCACATTTTTTGACGGAATCCGTCTAAATTGATGGGCAATTTAGGTACGGGGTCCAAACTGAAAAAATGTGTAAGTTAAGGGATCCAATGTCTTAAAAATAATACATCGAGGTGCAAAGTGTAAATGAACCCAAAGATAAAGGGAGGCAAAGTGTATTTAACCCAAAATTCTTTGTGCCCGTGTGAAGAATCTGTACACTGCATGAAATCGAGTGTTGCATGCTTGATTTTTCCTTTGAGAATGATTAAATCTGATGTTTTATATGTGAAAGTATAAATCAAGTATTTCATGCTTGATTTTCTATTGAGAAAATGGAAACCGGGCATGTTTTTGTCTTTGTGCCCGTGCGCTTGAAATGAAGAAGGAACAAAGGTTGTTTAGTCTTTTGAGAAATCTGGTTGCATGTTTATTTTATTGAGAGACAAAAATGCAATCGGGCCTTCATTTCTTGTCTGTTTGCGAAGAGGAGAAAGAGAGAGCAATTTTTTCTTGGTTTTGCAAGAATAGAGAAATGTTGATTTCTATCGTTTCTATTTTAGAATCTAGATGATATTTTTGGTGAATCTGTTCAATGTTATTTCTAAATCCATGGTTGCATGTTGTTTTGTGAAACAAAAATTGGGAGTATCCAGGTAGAGCAAAACAAAGAGAGAAGGAAACGTTTTTTTCTCCAAGGGAGGTGGGCGGCGGCAGAAGGAGCTACTATCATACCTTATCGCCGGAGCCGCTCCTAGCCTGTGGAGGAGTGGTGCTCAACGGTCTTGAAGGCCATGGGCACCACAAATGAAACACATTGTGCGTTGCATGGGTTGGCGGCCACCCACGCGCTGGATGGCAGCATAGTGGCTGCCGGTGGTGAGGCTAGACTCGAGGTCGAGTGGCTGGGAGCCAACTCGCTTGGTCTGCTTGATTTCAATGATCAAATTCGACTGCAACTCTGAAGATCTTTGATTCTTACAATAACTGCCACAGCCATCGGCTGGGCCGATTTTCAAATATTGGCCACCGTCACCACCACAGTTAGGTCATGAAATAATTTGTGAAATTGTGATATTGTGATTATGTCATCAAATAATTTGTGATATTGTGATTATGAAATAATTTGTGATATTGTGATATGAAATAATTGTGATATTGTGATTATGTCACGAAATAATTTGTGAAATTGTAAAATTGTAATTAGGTTGATCTTGTGAAGTTGTGAATGTGATTAGGTTGAAATTGTGAATGTGCATTATATTGAAATTGTGATTAGGACTAGGTTGTGAAACTGTGATTAGGTTATGAAATTATATTGATAAATTTTATTTTGTTTTGTATCTAGACTGTTAATGTATCAATTTTGCCAATGACATGGCTCAAGTTCAATCTTTTCTTCAGAATTTGTTTTATTTTCGTTGAATTAGTTATTATAAAACCTGTTAAGGCCTCTAGGTTTGGTTTCTGAGTTCTTTGATACTCCTATGGTGATCTGTGCCCTGTACGATGTAATGGAAAATTCAATGGTATATTCTTCGATTTATTAAGCAATAGAATGACTTCAAGCTTTTCTATGAAATGTGTCAGGGGATAAAATCTCTGTTTGGTACATTGTTTCTCCTTTGTGTTAAGTACCTCAAAAACTGTTGTCCCATGCTTAGAGTGATGTATTGTTTTAATTTTTCAATATTTTTAATATTTTTAGTCCTTAATTTTTGATATTTTAACTCTAAAACACTTTCTTGCATTACGTAGTAAAAAAAAAATTGTCATTTTCTCTTAGGAGTTTGCTCTCTTCAAATTTATTCGTGGTTCTGCCACTGCTGAGAGGAGAGAAGTGGGAAGAAGAAACGAGATGTTGGCATTTTGGGTGCCCTCTCTCTAGACTTGTTCCTGGCAACATCATCATCTCCGGCCCACCACCCATTCCCTTTGTATCTGTTTTCCCCCGCAAGGACGAAAAGTAGAACATCCAGACTCTTTAATTTATCTGATACGGGACTTGTAGCTACTGTAGCACATTGTCGTAGAGAAGGCTCGCCAGCCCATATCGTTGTGTACAACATTTTACCCTTTTTAAAAAATAAAAAATAAAACCGATTTTATCGATACTCACCAAGTCGGTGGTGGAGACACCGAAAACCGGTAAAACCACCAGTTTTTTTAGATTTAAGCCACTAGTACTTGTATAGGCCGGATGCCAAAAACCACGTAACAGTGGCGGGGAACCAAAAAATTCATGTTCCCCTGAACAGCTCTAACTGAAAGCCCAAAGCTTCGCCAATTGTTAGCGGTAGACATTTTGGACTCGGAGGGTAAAATAAGCATTGTAGGCAGAAGTGCATCACGTGGTTGGTGGTGTATTTAAGGGGAGACTTAAAGTCAAATTCACCAACGGGTGCAAATCGATGAATTTTAAAAATTCATTAACTCGATGTCACGAATTAGAAAATATAGGTACAAAGTGTCAATACTCCATAATTAGGCGATGCAAAGTGTATTTTCTTTCTTCTTTTTTTTAATGTATAGAGTCATGATTGTTTTCTGTGTTTTTTACTTGAAATAAAATGATTTTATTTAAAATTGACTATGTTAGAAAAAAGATTGTATGGAGTAACAATTTTAGCTCTTGAGAATTATATATTGACAATTCTTGAATCAAAACATCTTATCTGTTTTTTTTTTTTCATCTCAAACAGACCAAACCAACTATATTTTTAACAATTTTATTTTTTTTTAATCAAGACACATTTTATTCATAGCATAGAAAATTACAGCTGAAAACTTACAACGGAAAAGACCCAAAGGGTCAGCAACAAGTCTAGGGGGCCATAGCTCATAAACAAGGACTCAAGGTCCACAGAAGTAGCGGGGAGACCCGCGAGAGATGGGCGCAAAAGCTCATAAAAAGTAACAATCACTGCACAAGACAATGGCAACTGCCGTTGAAGGAAAGATGGACGGAGCGTCGATCCTGCTCTCTTAGAATATTTCAAATGCAAATACCAGCCGTAAAAACTACACACAGACAACCACGTATATTCAACATTATTAGATGTTCATTCAATATTATTCAATCTACGAAAGCTCACGCTTTGAACGAGGTATTCCATTCGATTCTCAGAGCGCGATTTGTCGGATGATTCAAATGATCTCCATTCGAATAATCCTTGAGTGTCTCGTCAGATCAGCCTTCCTTTTAGATATCTTTCAAGTCAAATTTGTTCAACTGTCCCAAACTTGAATATCGACCACATAGCTTTCTATAATAATATTTTTGTGGCGATAGTGGTAGATACGGGGGGACCCTGGGAATGAATTTCAGAGAAGAATTCGATACCTTAGCACCAATTGTAGAAGAATAATCCTCGATCACCAGCACCAGCACCAGCACCAGCACCGGCACCAGAATGGTCCAAAGATAATATCTTCGCTGGTGGCGCATTACCTTCCTCCTTTATTCTTCCCCCCACCAGCATTACTTGGTACGATTAGTTCCAATGGGGCTAATTAATTCCCTTCTCGCCAATGAGCTTTAGCTCAGGTGGCACGTCCTCCCAGCAGAAAGATGCCAAAATCATGTTATCATCATGTCTTTGCAGACTAAGAATACATCATCTAAACTTGTGGCTCAATATATATATGCTTGGTAATGGCTACCGCAAACATCACTATCGAACAACGTAGACAATCAAATGATGCCTCAATGAATTGTTCCCTTTTTTTTTCATTCTTGTTTCCTAATACTCGATAAATGGATATTTGATTAGCGACGAATGGATATTCTTACATCGTCAAGTTTTAATTTACAAAATGAACGGTGATATATGAAATATGGTTTGATCCTAATATATGAAATAACCATAGTGAATGCATCGGATGGACGTCAAGTGATTGATATTATCCCTTGTGACCGAAACTTCTTGTTTCAAATGGCGAATACCATTATTGAATTACGAGTAACCCTAATTTGGGTGGTTTTGGTCAGGAGATGCGAAAATCCTACTTTCAAGATCCATTACGTGTCCAAGGATTTTTGTTCTTCTTGGCATATGTTATTTTGGGAAGTTCTTAAAAAGAAACAATTCGATACATGCAGCTTGTAGGACATCAATTTTTTTATTTTCCTAATTTTGACAGCTGCACTTCAAATCCAAGAGACACGACAAATCAAAATACAACTACAATATCTCATCTGCTGCAACAGGCATGTTTTAAAGCTCCTAGTACTGAGTACTGTTTGGCTCCCATGCTCAGTTAACTTACCAAGAAAAATTGAAGGAAGAAGATAAAAAGCCAATTCTAAAAATTTCACAACAGAAACGATGGTTCATATTACATGCAAAATATAACAAGCAGAATCAGAGATGGTAACATGATCAAACTACACGGTATTAGCATCATTGTTAAAAACCCATCGCTGCTTTGTTGCCTCCATTCTCTCTAACAACCCTGCAATCTCAGCTTGCATTCTTATTTTCATCTTGTAATAATCACAATGCGAATTTTCCAAAGCCTTAAGTTCCTCCACTTTCTTTCTTCGTCTTTCCTCGGTCTCTTGCAAACATAGTTTCGCAAGCTTTCCAGCATACTCTTCTTCCATCTTTTCAGTGTTGGTCTTAATAATCCGCCGGAAACCTTCAGCCTCTCTCCGTGCTTCATCTGCCTTGCTCTGGAACATCCTGGCTTCTGCTTCTTTTATCCGCACTAAGCTCTCCAAGCTGTCAAATCCATCTTTCTTTGGCAATGGTCCAAACCGGAAATTATCCTCTGTTGTCCATTCACTTATGATCGAAGGTTTCAGGTCACTTTGACGAAGGTCCTTTGACAGTAAATCATTACGTATGCTAGAAGAGCTCATATTGTACGAAGAATAGATTGGAGTTATAGAAGTGGATTGAGGAAGAGGGATAGCTTGAGTTGCCACCAAATTCTTTGAAGCCATACTTGAAGCAGGAAATTCAGACATGCCACCTGTGTATATTTTATCCAAAAAAAATTCAGAGTCTAACATGGACATATACATTCTTGAGTATGTAATTTCTAAAGCAAAACTTATTCAAGTGGCATATAAGTGTGTGTACTCACATATATGTATATAGCTGAACTAGAATATGACAACAATCATCAAAGATTATGGTTGAAGATTGAATACTTGCATTCCATGAAACCTTTATCCTATTCATGGTAACTCCCATGTGTTTCACCAGCTGAATTTGCAATTAATATTCTAAAACTTCAACAGCCAATTAAAACAGGATTTACTAATTCAGGATAAAAGTTAAATCAAAAGAATTATTGGATATTGATAACTTGGTTGTATATTCTGCACTTTTTAACAAAAGCAATAGGACGCCCATCTTATTATTACACATGAATTCCAGCTAACCAATCCAATAGGTAGGAAGATCATCTAGAAAACTATATTTCAGGAGGCCAATCAACACTGAAAATTCTTCCAGGAGAAAATAAAGGGGGACTAAGAAGACAGTATGATTGCTTCCATGGATGTCCAAAGCAGCTGATTAGAAATTTTCAGGCAGTCAAAGATCAAAACATATATCTCTTACTTTGATAAAGAACACTTGCAGGAAACTCATCATATATGACACAAGGAACATAGTTCTCATATGATTCCAACAACAAAATATGTAACAAGTTCATCTTCTGCTTCATTCTCATACTTATGTATGAGGTTGCTGCTAAAGTGTTATTTTATTTTTTTTTTTAATTAGAAAACAACAAAAAACATTTTATGCAACACCAACTTCCAAACAGGTAACACCAGAAAAATAATAGTTCACTAATTGTAACCTAATACCTTCTGGGGTCCTGACTCCAGTTGTTACGTGGGACAAAACTACCAAATCTAGTAACCTGATTGTTAATGTAAATAGTTACACAATAACCTCTTTTTCACAGAATCCTTGCACTTTTAGACGCAGAGCTGATAAGCAGTGTGATGCAAGCAGCAACAAGATGAGTTCATCTATCTTAACAGTGCTAGGTAATTTCTATAGCTTTTAGAATTTTCTAGTATGGGGTATTATAATGGATCCATATGTCTTCTAGTCCGACTTGCGGGCTTTCACATAGTCAAAACATATGATGCTCCAGCCTCATTATGGTTAGGTAACAATCATCTATTTGTGGAGAAACAATTTCTTCCACTCAATGAGAACACATTTACTAAATTAAAAAGTTACCATGCTTTGTTCCAGATTTGCAAAATACAATATTAATCTGAGGTGTGATGCCAAAGAAAAACCATGTTTTCTGCTTAATAAAGTAGCTATAACGCCTAAATCTATCTTCTTCCTGTCTCAAATTTACAAAATCCATTCTTTATTCACACTCTTACAACCTTAGGATCTTCACAACACTAATAAACGTATAAGGAAAACTAGGTCAAAACACCACCACTTAGGAATCAAAATCATCTGCTACAGTCCTGTGGAACTGTTCATGGTGCTCTAAAAGCAATCCTGCTACTATCTTAGCTCCAAGTGTCAGAGTTTGTCCTTTGTCAGTGTTATTCTTCTATTCATGGATTAACCATACTAAGTCTTGAGTTCCACAGAAGCCATCACAAGAGAAATCAATTGGTACTTCTTCAGCAGTAAGAAGAAATGATACTCAGCAACCAAAACCTAAAAATCTATCAATAAAACAGAGTTGTGCATAATGGGAATAGCAGAAAAGAAAGAATGCCTTTTTGATATTCAAGTCCACGAAGTTCTTTCCAACATTGAATTGAGGTCCCATAACCAATATTCCATACGAAAACATAAATAAAAATGCACTAGGATGAAGTTCAGAAACTCACAGTTGAAGAACTGAATGATGAAGTTGCAAGCGTCCAAAGGAGAGATCTTTTTACTTTCAAGCTTGGATAGCATCTCATCAGCTCTATTATGCAATTCTTTGCCTCTGTAATCTTCGCTTCCCCTGAAAATCTTCCTTACACAGTCAAGCTCCTTCTTTAGGGTTTCCAAGCCCCAATCTTTTGCACAGCACACAAACACATCCTTCACAAAGCCAAACATTTCCGATGCATGACCACACCCGATGCAGTGAAACTGCATCTCAGTAGTCCCTGAAGGCCCCTTCAAGCTAGGACCGGGCTTAATCAGATTCTTCTGAATGCCACAAGCTGCATGGCACCAGTGAGAGCATACATCGCACCCAACCCAACTACAAGTATTGTTTGCACAATCAAAATTCAAACAGAGGGGACACATGCACTGACTGCAAAACCCCTTGTTCGATGAGCAAATCTTGCACTCACAATCATCAACAGGCAGGATGCTTCGGCAATTCACATTTCTACACCTCATATACAAAAAGATCTCCACTAGCTCGGCTGTTGGCAGGCGAATTTCGCTAGATAAGTAGCTTCCAAGTCCCATTTTCACCGCTAACAAAATTTCCAATTGCACCTTGTGACACTTGGACAAAGTCTCCTTCGTAAAATCAGATCTTCGTTCGAGAGAGCTTTGTAATCCAACTAATTCTTCTTTCTTCTCAGACGTTGCGATGATACATTTCAAGTAATCTTTAACCAGTGCAACCGTGTCATCGGGAAGCTCCTGGATTATCAGGGCCATAGTAGGGATTGGCTCTGATATGATCTCACGAATAATCATCTCTGGTCTAGAAACCTTCCTAAATATCCCACCACCGTCTATACTCTCCAAATTCCTCAAACCTTCCGAACCGCGTCCCCTTGAATCTCCTGACTGCGTATCAAAGCGTGGCCTAGCCGGGAGCTCAGACGGGAAGAATGAATGGTTATCCGAGCTCGTAGTGGTCCTATAGTGGCTATTGGTGCATGAATCCTTATTACGATTGCCCTGATTTCCCTGCAGCATAGGGAAAATACTTCCGCCATGATTTGACAGCGTCACAAACCCATCGCCAATGGGCTTAAACCGACTATGAACCGAACCATTAGTACCCTCTCCACAGTTCCAAATCTGGTCATCTCTCCCCACCGAATAATCGTAATTCTCCGTAGAATTACGGGTGAGAGAGCAACTGGGGTTGTGGGAAAGAGCGTGGGAATACGAGTACGACATCGAAGGCGCCGTGAAATCAGTGGAACAAGTGGTTTGGGGATTGTTGTTAGACGGTGCCAAAGATTGCGTACTCCTGGTAGGGTTCGGCCGAGCTGGAGGATCAGCATTTTGTGAAGGATTGGGAGCAGTGAGACAGAGTGACACATCAGGCAAAGCTAGAGATAAATTTAAAGTCTCTAGCTTTGGCTTCTTATCTACAGTATTCTTCCTCTCAACCTCTTCCTCGACCTCTCGTTTTGAAGAATTCCCTCTGGTTTCGTTCAAATTCAGGAAATCTCTCTCTACCCATTTCTCATCTTTGTTTGGATTCTCGGAAATAGAGATTTCTCTACCTTTGAGGGCAACTTTCTCGAAGGTAGTGAACAGGCTTTTACCGGTAATCTCTTTCTCGGGATGACCCAGTTTGGAATTGTCGCAGAGGTAGCTGAGAGTGAGCTCCTGGGAGCCTGAGGTGCCGGTTTTCGAGGGTTTCGATCGGAAACCATCAGAACTCATGTCTGATTCTCTGAGAAAACCGATTCCCTTCTCACAGAAACTCATTTTCTCATCTGGGTTCTCCCTGTTTTGGTCAGAAATGTGCTGGGAGAGCTTGCTCTGAGAGCCGTTGTCGCCCCCACAGGCAACAGCACCATTAGAGGAATCTTTCTCTCCAAACATGACCTTAAAACTGAGAGAGAGAAAAAGAGAGACGTACCAGAGAAAGCAAATAGTACTCAGGGGGTCGGTTTGGCAAATAACAGCGAATCTGGAGATGCCTTTTCAATTCATGAGCTTTGAGTCTTCAGCATCATACCACTTGCCTCTCCAACGGCTGGATTTCCAAGCGTTTACGCGAATATCTTAGAACGGCAATGCTTTTCTGCCTCCTAAAACTCACCAGGCTAACCCTCTGAGTTACACGGAAATTACAGAAGTGGTCCACGTGACTGTTCCTTCTCTTTCTTCCTCTTCAAGAAGACGACTTCGGTGTAAAAGTGACCTGTAGTGTATGGACCAGGGGACATATATGTAAACGTTCAATACCCATAAAAGAATGCCACTTTGTATAGTTTTTCAAAATCTTCCAAGTCAAACGTCAAAGCCAGCAGGGCCTGATTGAGCATTTGCAGCCTACGCGGTTGCGGCCCCAAAACAGGAAGACGACGATTTTTTATTTTACTTCTTAATATTTATTAGAAGTCCAATTTATATTCAATATTTTAACTAAATAAAAGAAAAAGATAAGTCTCAAATTTACTTTAAATTTTTTGAAATCTCCACTAGATGCAAAGAGAGTATAATACAAAGAAGACTGTTGAAAATTTTTAACCAAAATTTATTTGATAATTAAATTTGTAATTTATAATTTATTACAAAAGTTCTGTTTTTATCATTTTGCCTAATATCCAAATTATAGTAACAGTCAGCCTCTCATGGTGTTAAAGTTTCTTGTGTATTAACTGAGAAGTTTCTCTGTTTTATCCACCTGTCTTTTACTGCCTCGTATGATTTTCGGTTTATTTGATGGCCCTGTACCGTTCTCTTTCAGTGAGTAATGTATGGTAAGAAAAAAGCCTTTGGCCTTTTATAGAAACTTTTAAAAAAATACAAAATTTTACAGTAAAACAATATAAAATCTCAAAAAAAATTCTCATTCAAACATAATTTTTCCCCTATCATTTTTTTTTATTTCTCAAAAAAAAAATCTTTCTCATCATTAACTTGGTTTTCCCTAACAAAAAACACAAAAACTCATATATATACAATTCCTCTCACAAATTAAAACTTTTCTCTCAAATATACTTTCATAACTTTTACATTATCTAATAGAATATATACAGAAATTTCTCTTTCTAAATATTTTTTCTACCAGCTCCATCACTTTAACAAATTACCAAAAAAAATACATCTCAATATTATTTTTAATTATTACAAAAGTATATATATATTCGAAACCACAATCAAACATAAGAGAAAATATTTTACTTGTCAAACATCACCCACTGGTGTATTCACTACTTAATTGTGCAATCCAAAATTAAGTGTAAAAATCCTTACCAATGAACCTTAATAGACTTTATATTTTCTTGACAACTTTGACATAGAAACAAGAAAGGACAGTTATAACCAGCAGTTACATGAGCAAGTCCTTCACAATTGGCTCGGTGTTAGACAATAATGGGTCTTCTGGTTATTGCGAGCTAACATACTGTAGTTAATGGGATGAGGAAACCTGTAATTTTTTATCTGAATTACACAGTGCAATTTAGAGAAAGTTAGATATAACAGGTAGATTTTACTATAGCATCCATGTTATTCGAAATTTTATATAGACATCATTAAATGATGTATAATTTACCTACGTCATTTATTTTTCTTTTAATTGTAAGGTGTAATTGAGACAAAAATTTAAGGAGAATTTTGATTGGTTGATGTGCGTGTATTCCAAGTTAAGAGGCTTTTCTTTCTTTTAATCTCTTATTTCCAGTGTCTCGAGAGTTCAAGCACAGAACTAAGTCCTTGGTACACGGAAACGTGTTGAAAAGATGCTTTAGAGTTTTCTGTCTCATCAAATTAACGGTTGGTGCGGGCTCCATCCTCTGGTAAATCCTACGTGCTGAAGAAAGAAGGGTCGGATCTTCTTTAAAAAAAAAAAAAAGTCAAGATTGTGGTCTCTCCCTCACTCTTTCGGAATTCAAAGCTGGGAAAGCTGACTTTTTTTTGTTCAGGGCTAGATTTCAGTGACAATATTGTTGCTTTGTAGTTGGTATAACATGAAACGTAATGAATGCTACCGGAATGATCAATGCTACTCATGATATTTTATAAAGATCAAAGAGTTAGGGTGGTGTAGAGTCAATTACTAAATCATATGTTACTGTTTAGTTTCTAGAGTGGCTGGGGAATATGATTCTGCTTCCTTTTTTTTTCTGCACAGAGATGCTGCCATAGCCTATAGCAGGTACGTACCATATATATACCTTGATATATTCTGTACCCTCGTCACATCCGCATGATATTGACCAGACACATGTTATAACACCAGCCAGGTGATACATATCTGTCCATATAGTAATTGGTGCAAAACATATTTTTGGTAGTTCCATATATAATAATAAATAGATTATAGGAATATACAAAGTCTTCTGTATGTAGATGACATTCTGCAAAATTCCCCCCGTCTCATCCCATTGGATCTCTTAAAATATATATCTGTGAGAGCGTATTATTTGTGTTTTTTTTAAAAAAAAAAAATCTTAACCACTATCTACAAGTCGTAGGATTGTTTAACAATTTCCAAGGTCAAATGCATATATAAGATAATTCTATTCGAATAGCAGAACTAGTCTTCTAAAACCTAAGAACACGGGAAAAATAACTCTAGGGTTTCATTAGTTCAGAAGGAAGGGTTTAACGACCAACAACCATTACTGTCAACAATTTAGGTCCAAGAGCTTGTAAAAGCTGCACAAACACAAACTCATGCATATATATGGCCTGCTCGTAGGAAAAAGGAATCGATTTTTTCCACTTGACGTACGAGATCATTATAAGGAATTTATATGCAGGTAATATTTGGATGTCAAGAAACTTGAACGAAGGAAACGAAATTGGGTTAGAAGCTTAAAGAAACTGGTTTGCGAAACGTCGCTTTTGGAGAATATCCGATCGAGAGGCGTGCGACCACGGCGTTTTCCATGCACTTGCACTCGGCCCACTCTCACCCTCTAGGTCGGCCGGGACGTTGGACTTGGCCGAATCCTCTTTATCCTATTCTGCAAGGAGATGATCTAGATTATTCAACGAGCCCGTTTATACGAAGACAGGATTATGACATTTTTTTATGCTCATTGACTTTGTGGTTTAAGCTTTGGATTCAAATAAAATTATTCCATTTTAATTTGTCATTGGCCGTACCACTACGATCCAACCAAAAACGGCACTATCAGGGGCAGTACGCAACTGAGGACGGGGGAGCTGTTAAGAAAACTCTAGTATATATTTTTGGGTAAGTTTTTGTTAAGTGTTTGTTTTCATAATTTAGAAGAAGATCCAAGGAGAAAACAAAAGGCGAAAACGTAATCAACAACTTTATGTGTGTATATATATATATATAATGGAGAAGAAATCATGCATGTTTAATTAAATTCAACTCGTTCTATTTTAGTCGTTTCTTCAGACCTTAATTACCTAATCCTAATTCAATAGAGAGCATGATATCTGTAGTTGCTTAACGAATCTGTTTTTGCTAATTGATAGGTACATCTCACGTACAGTCACAGGTCAGTGAGGATATCCTAATTAAGCCCTACTAGCTAGCGGCTCGACCCTTATTGGTAAACGACACAAATAGAGTTCAAACTAAACCTTCTCTAGCACATAATTGTCTCACAAATTGGACTACAAAAAATAAATAAATAAATAAATACTTGTGACAAAATATTGTATCGTGCCCCAATGTATGACTCTTGCTTGTCTGAATTGAATATGCCTTGTTGTCTGCTTTATATATTTTAGGGTTTTTCCGGTTGCTATATATAAAGATGAAGGAACGATCGACCACGTACAAAAAGGGACATTAATTTGCTGATGTACTTCAAGCAGACTTTATAATTAAGCTCAAGTTTGAGGTTGATCAGACGTAGGCCAGCTTGAATTCGGCATATGAAATAAATGAATCAAGATCATGGCTACGATCTAAAGCTGACTCAAGTTCGAGCAGAAATCAGCCTTTCTGCATATAATTGATCATGGGCTCCCTTGATCAAATATTAGATTACAAAAGAATTATTGTATCTCGTCTACTTATCTAGGCTTGGAGAAAGATTATATATGTACTACAAGGAGGTTATTAATTAAAGACAACATTATAATCAAAATAGACAAAAAAAAAATTACGTTTAATTATCCCCTCAAACTATGAAACAAGATTCTGCTTTATGATTCTTATACCTAAAACCGCCCTAGCTAGACGTACTATTTTAATGAGTTTTACCTAATTTGAAGTGGGATTATGATTATCTATATAGTAACAAAAACTTACTGATCATTAGAGTTCTAAAAATCGAGAAATGATTGTCTGTAATTTATATAATTAAGTTTTTCAATATCAACCTATAATTTTATGACCTAATCAATTTGGTTAGAAATTTACGATCTTGTTACTCAGTTCAGTTATCTATCTTAACAACAACAAAAAAGAAAGGATCGAATTCTATTAATGAAATCTAACTCATAGGTATCATTTATTAAAGATCGACTCGTCTTAAATGATTAAATAATCGAGAATAGTTTACTCACAGTTGACATTCAGTTATCTACCTTATTGAATAACTAACGATTTAATAAGATCCAGATAATTAAAAAAAAAACCCTCAAAAACTAAAGATATATGTAATTATATCTAACTTGAATTTTAAAATTATCACGTTGAAATATTGTACCAAAACTTTAAAAAAAAAATCCTAGTGTTTGAAATCAACAGGTTTAATTAATTAGATTCCAAATCTCAAGTATAATTGTGCTCAAAAGTAAATAGCAGTAATACCATTATCTAATTATTATTATTTTGGTAATGGGGAAATCTATGGGCGCCTCTTATAAGACTTGATGGGCCAAAGCAAACCCCAAATACTTGAACAAACTCCACAGATAAAGTATCAGTTAAGTCAATAACTCGTTCGCATGTGGTAAGAATCGAACTCACGCTCATCAATTGGCTACAGTTCGTCCAAGAGTATAGAAGTCCGTGCTCCCAACCATATTTTTGCTATTGCCCTTGGGGACTAATATTTATCTAATTTATGATTAAAAAAAATGAGAACTTTAGGTTCACTTCTACCTCACCTAAACAACAGAAAAATAGGAATATTGATCGAGTTTATCTATTAAAAGTCCAACTTGATCAATTATTAGAGACTTGACTCTTGTTAAATTGCACTTAAACAACCGGGAATAATTTGTCATATACATATGGTTGACATTTAGTTCTCCACCTTATTGAATAACTAATTACGATCTAATAAAGTCTAGAGAAAATGTAAAAATAAAAAGCTTATAGTATTATATATATATAATATATTAATAACATAACTAGAATTTTAAATTTTGCAAGTTAAACTGAACCGAAACTTATAAAAGTCCTAATGTTTGAAATTAGCGGCTTCAATTAAGGATTACAGACATTAATTCTGGAGCTCCAGGCCGGCATAAACCACGAGGTACAGAAAACCAAAAGATCACGTTGCTTTAATTCGCCTACCTGGAAATCATCTGAAATACCCTCACGTGGCTTAACTTGATTGGCTAACTATCTAACAATGATCAAACCACATGCGAGATTCTAGCTATAAAGCATGTTTTGCTTCACGTGTAAATGCGCTGGCATGGGCTATTAATATAAAGTAAGCAAATGACAAAATCATCTCGGGTGGATTAAAAGAATATTATTTTGATTTAAGTTTAAAAAATTATGTTGTTATCAATCATTTGGTCTTAATAAAGAGGGGCAAAGAGTGTAATGACGAAAAAAAAACATGAGAGAGAAGTGGACGGACTGTCACGTCTTAGGCTTTCAACCAACAAGACTTGGTGTAAAATTAATAATGAAACAAAATAATATTTTGAAAACGGAGTAATCAATAGCTAATCAGAAAAATACCATGGGTTTATTTAAAAAAAATGATATATCAAATATTTACAATCAATGCAACATGCGATATGGATAAGTTTCGTAGAAGGTTATGTTTGATCATTGATCATAAGATGTAAAGTGACTGACTAAGTCATCTAAATCATGAGATCGAGCAGAAAAACCATTTCTTTGTGTTTTTGAAAATATGTTTTTAAGTGTCTATGAGAATGATAAGGCCCATTGAGTTCTTCAGCAATAGGGGTGGGCAAAACTACCGCCGATATCGAAACTTCAGTTCTGGTACCGACTTCCACATCTGGCCACTGGCTCCCATCGAGAACCGAAGCTAGACCCGATAGGTGATATTGCCTACCAGGCAGAACCAGATGCAAAACCAGTAATTCCTCTAAGATGCGTGGAATTTTTTTTCCTTGGTATCGTTTTGATACCCAAATTTTTTATTAAAAAAAACCCCTAGTTGTCTAGGGTTATTAACTTCCTGAGTCCCCCCCCCCCCCCCCCGCCCCGCCCCCCCCCCGTGTGCATCGCCTCTCACACACTCACTCATTCTTTGAAATTTGCTCGAATTCTCTCTGCTCTCACTCTCCGAATTCTCTCAATCTCTCAGCCCTCACTGGCTCGCCAATTGTTGATCACTGCTCTCTTGATTTGTGCGCTCTCTCTCTCTCTCTTCTCCCCACACCGCTTCTCTCTCTGTTGACCTCTCTCAGTCGCGCCTCTCTCAGCCTGCAACCACGCCTCTCTCAACTGAACTCTCTCTCTCTCTAGTCTCGGCGGCCCTGCCTCACTCAACCGATCAGCGATCTCTCTCTTTTGTGGCTCTGCCTCTCCCTGCCTCGCCTCTGTCTCTCTCACCGAGCCACCCCACCCATTGATTATTTTTTCATATTTTGTTTATATCAATATTTGTTGATTTTGTATTCCTTATTTGTTTTCATTGTTTTTATTTTATTTTATTTTTGTGCAAGTGTGTGCATGTCAAGCACTATGGAGTGTGGACAGATTTTGAATTTGGGGCTTTTGTTTTGTGTTGATTACGGTAAATCTATGATTTATGAAATATGAATGTATGAAATAAATCTGTCTGATTACATTCATTGCATTCATTGGGATTAAAACTTGTGATCTATTTAGTATTTATATGCATTGGAATTAATATTGACTATTTGCTTAATGTTTTGATTGTGTATGGAGATTAGAGGATGGGAGATTGATAATCAGAGATAATATTGGAGGATAAGATTGAATTTGTTTTGGATTTAAAGAGTTATGAACATGAATATGTCTGATTTCATTGATCATGTTGAAAATTTGCGTTGATTACGTTGATTGGGATTAAAACTTGTGATCTATCTCCCTTGCTGAAATTCTGGCATCCGATTCAAGAATTGTCGAAATTTTGAAAATTGTCAGACCGTAAATGGATACCAAATTAGGTACCAATGAGATTCTACCTCCGGTACTACGTTACCCACCCTATTCAGCAATAGTCCACTAGTTGGGCCTTGATTTTATATAGACTTTTCTTGTATTGGTTTTGGGTAATGCTATATTAACAATTATAAAAATTGCTGAAATTTCATGTTTGTTATGAATCTTATGATTATAAATGACCATTAAACCTTTAAATCTTGATTATGGGTTCTTAATGCTGAAATTCATCTTGATGTTAAGAATCTTGGAAATACTATTTGGCAGGAACATGACACATCCCTACAGGATCACACCAAAGCAATGATTTTCATACGGTATCATCTCTATAAAGAATTGAAATCTGAATATCTTACAATAAAAGATCCGCTTATTTTATAAAATAATTTAAATGAGAGATACGATCACTAGAAATCCGTATAATCAATATGATTGGATGCACCTGAGGTTGCAAGATTTTAAATATGGAGTATAACTACGTTTTGTTCAAAATCACCTCAAGGTTGATATTGTGGAGAAAAGGTCACTGAAGAAGACATGTTAAAGAAAATATTTACTACTTTTGATGCCTCGAATATGCTCTTGCAACAGCAATATCGAGAGTAAAAGCTTAAAAAATATTATGAATTGATTTCTTGTCTTCTTGTGGCTAAACAAAATAATGAGCTTTTGATGAAAAATTATCAGTTCCGACCAATCAATTCTCAACCATTTCCTAAAGCGAATGAAGTCTATCTCCCTTAAATGAACGAGACATTATTTCATAAAAGGAACTACGGTCGTGGTCGATCGAGGTCGGGAAAAGAACAAAAGGGTAAATCACCAGAAGTGGAATAACAATTCTTCAACAATGAACCACCAAAAGTGAGGAAATACCAAACAAGAAAAAGACAAAGATTTTGCAGTATAAACCATAAAAGAATTATGAAGAAAAATGTTATTGGTGTGGGATTAATGGCATTGGTCTTGTACCTATCGTACACCAAGGCACTTGGTTGACTTGTACCAAGCCTCTCTGAATGGGAAAGAAAAATAAATGAATTTTGTTAATCATAATAAATGTCTCAATAGTTTTGATGGAGTTGATTTTACTCATCTTGATGTTTTAGATTTCTTTGAAGATCCTACTAAAAAAATTAATCATTTGATTGGTGATGGAAATGTTCTAATAAATTAATGTATTTTCTTTATGATGAAATAAAATGTTAGAGCTTTCTTTTCATGGCCATAATGATAATGATGATTAATACATATACTTTATATGTGTAAAGCAACATGAATTCATATCATGCATTGATTCACTCCAAGATAGTCGAGAATGATTTTTGTCTGGCAGACACTGCAACAACGCATAAAATCTTAAAAGAGAAAAAATATTTTCAATACTTTGTAAGATCATCTAGTGAATATGTCAATACCATCTCAGGTTCTGCAAACCTAATTGAAGGCTCAGGAAGAGCCTATATTATAGGCTCTGAATGAACAAATTTGTGTACAACAAGGCATTATATTCTTCTAAATCGAGAAGAAATTTACTCAGTTTTAAGAATATACATCTCAATGGTTATATCACATTGAAACTGTAAATGCTCATGTAAGATTGACAAATCAACCATGTCAAAATAGTATTTTTAAAAATATATTTTTGGTTTAGAAAAATGTAAAAACAACTTGGTTTGTACACACAAGAAGGATGTAAACTGAACGTGAAGCTTCCAGAAGGTCTGTTCAAATATCTAAAAGGTCTAGAACAATTTGAAGAAAGTTCTAGAGTTTTACAATTGGTAAAGTTAGCTCAAAGTTAGAATGGAGTTAGCCTGACGGAGATTTCAACAGAAATTGTTTTATTAGTTGGAACTTCGTCCAAATAGTTTCTATAGCCTAAATGATCTGACTACCCTTACCCAAGCTCTATAAATACCCACATGCTGAGCTTCATGCATATTCTGAGCCTTATAATTGTCAAACACATTTAAATCCTCATATATGTTTCTTATTATTTGATTCTCTCTCTATAATGCTTTATGAAGAGTTAAGTTGATATAGTTGCTACTTCCCATTGGTTGGAAGATTAAAGAAGTAGAAATCTACTGAAAGTTGATACAACCATTTATACTTGGATATTGAAGATGCCAATCACCAAAATCACGTAAGATCTTCAAAGTTCTCCAAAAGTTGCTGCTGGAGTTCCGAGAGCTGAAGAGATCAATGAGTTCATTGGCATCCACTTTCTAACATATAAGAGTTTTGGTCAAAGAATTGAGTGTGGGGCACCGGCTCGAGAAGTTTCTCGAGTGGCTTTTCGAAATTGGAGAATCTGGATAGGCGACGAAGTTTGCTTAGGATCACCAGTTTGTAAAGCTTGAGTTCATAGTGGATCAGTGGTATGCTTTTTACACCCGTAGTGTTTTTGTTTCTTGGAGGAAGACACTTCAAGAAATTTTTCACTTCGTAACGAAAAATCACTGTGTTGATTTTCTTGACTGGTTGCTTGATTTCTTTTAGCTGTCTTGGTGCTTTAATAATTTTTTTTAATTGTCTTGGTTGATTAATTAAGTATCTTGAACCTTAATTCAACAATCTTGATTTAAAGAATCTACTACTATATCAAAATTGTTTTCAAAGTTAGATTACAATTAGTATCAAATCAAACAACTGGAAATCTTAAGTTAATAGCTTGTTGATTTAAATCTGATTTGGCGCATGATTTGGAATTTTTGGAAAAAGAAAAATTGGCATAAATTTTTCAATACCTATTCACCCTCCCCTCTAGGTATAGTTTTGGGTCTAAACTTGATTTTCAAAAACTAATAATGAAGACAATAAAGAATTTTTTTATATTACATCTAAAGTATTGAGCTAGAAGCTTATACTGAAAAAACAGTATATTTTCTCTTTCGGATTATGTAAATGCTTTACTTTAGTTGGCAAAATTACCATGCCAAAACATTATTATATTAAGTGTATTTTTGGTTTACAAATCATGTAAAACAATTTGGTTTTTTTATGTGATTTACAAGAAGGAACTACCTAGAAGAATGTAGGAAGTGAATGAAGCTTCCAGAAGGATGATTCCAACTACCTAGAAGATCTTAAACGAATTCAAGAATATTCTGGAGTATTATAGTTGTCGGAGTTAGCTCGAGGTCAAACTGAAGTTAGGCTAACGATAAAAATAACAGAATCAATTTAGGTTGTTGTAACTTCACCCAAACTGGTTCAAGAATCTATGTGACTCGTCTACCCCTACCCAAGCTCTATAAATACCTACTGATAAAGCCTCTCTCATTTAATTAGCCTCTCATATGCTATACACTTGAAAGTTCCTTTGTTCTTTGATTTTTTCTCCACATTGTGTTTACTGAAGATATCAATTGAGAGAAAGTGTTGCTTCCTAAAGATTGGAAAAATGATGAAGTAGAGATATGCTTGTGTTGGGTTTCAACCATCTCTACTTGTTTGTTGAAGATAGTAGTCACCAATCACCAAAGACCTTTAGAGTTATCAAAGGGAGTTGCTGGAGTTTCAAAACTGAAGGCACCTGTAAGTTCACAAGACATCCACCAAAATGAGATTAGAGTTTTGATCAAGAAATGAGTGCCGAGTACTAACTTGATAATGTTTTTCAAGTGGCTTTGCAAGTTGGGAAATCTGGATAGACAACAGGGTTATAGGATCACCAACTATAAAATTGGTCATAGTGAATCAGTAGTGTGGCCTTCACCTGGAGTGTTTTTACTTCTTGAAAGACCCTTCAAAGAAGTTTTCACTTCGTGAACAAAAAATCTGTGCATGATTTTATGGTTTGATTGCATATCTCTTTCTGGTTGTCTTGATAAACTAAAACGTTTATTTAACTATCTTGATTGGTTAATTAAGTGTCTTGGACTTTAATTAAATAATCTTGACTTAAAGATTTTGTTGTTCTTGCAATTATATATTTAAGGTTATATCACAATTAGTCCAAAGTCAAACAACTAGCAATCTACAAATTGACATCGTGTTGAATTTTGTAAAAAATCTATTGGCATTAACATGAAAAACTTACAAGGGGTACTTTAGTCTTCTTTAGTTTTTCTAGAAGAAATTGGTTAGAAATTGAAAATTGTGAAGTTTACATGGGCAAGTGATAACAGAAGCAGTTTTTGTCACTTTGCACTTACCCATTGCTTGACCATTTTACCCCCACTCATATAATTGGTCCCTAGAAAAATTACGTTCGTTCATTCATTGAAAAATGATTTTTGAGAGAAAAATGTTGTGTGACCAGATTGTGAGTTTCAAGAATCTCTTGGAGAATCAATCATATTTTCATTGAGAGATCTTGATGTATTATGCATAAAAGATTACATATAATAAGTGAATTCGTGTGTTAAGATCACCAGCAAAATCCTTTATGGAAGAAAGACTTTCAGTGGTTGCTGGAAATGTCAACAAAGGTTGGAGTTCCAGCTCTTGAAGTTGCTGGTTGCGTGAGTTCATGCGTTAAGATTAGCAAGGTTGTGGTTTGGTGATTGAGTCATCTTTCAAACTTGCTCAAACATTTTGAGATTGTTGCAAGTTACAGATCTAAGCAATTTGCTTAGGAATGGTTCGAAAGGGATAGGATTAGCCTAGAAGAGTCTAATAGTCAAATATCACTTTGTAACCAGTGTTTGAAAGTAATGAAGATTCAAGTTACCGGCCTAGGGCCCTGAGAGTTGTTTCTCCTTAAAGAAGTTTCTTTAAGGAGTTTTTCTTTTTGTCACCAATCTCAGTTGTCAATGTGGTGAATGTCTTGTTCTTGTTTTTGATTTACAGATTTGCTGTGATTACTAACCTCTCTTGTGTTGTGTATTGCTAAACTAATCTTTGAAGGTTCAAAGAAAGAGAGGTAACAAGAACGTCTTCATGAGGTAAAGCTGGTAATAGATTAGATCAATTTTATCTAATCTGTATTGTGTTGTTAAATTGATTGTTGATCAAATTTGTATGTGAATCTGTAAGTTACGTTTTTTGTAGTTTATTCAGAGTCTACTATAGTTAGATCAGAATCGTACTTTGTTCTTCGTAGATTTTACAGAGCGTTTTTACGGATCGTGATTAATTAGATTTATGTTAAAATAGACTTGACTGAGTATTGTTAGGTGCATTTGGAATTGAAAGCATTTGATTAGGATTGATAATATCTAGGTCAGGTTATATTGGAGTGAATATTATTGTTCATATCTTATTGTCTTTAAAAATAGAATTATAAATTTTTAAAGTTACCCATTCACCGCCTTCTAGGTATTTTGTACACTGCTTTGGGTCTAAATTAGGTTATTCAATTGGTATCAGAGCATGAATTCGTTTCCTAACCCAATTTGTGTTCAAAATGGATGGAAGTAAGTCTCTTTATGTACCTCCGTACTTTGATTATTCAAATTACACATATTGGAAAGTTAGAATGAAGGCCTTCCTAAAATCTATAGAAGAGAGAGTGTGGAAAACTGTAGATATAGGTTGGTCTAGGCCGGAAGATGGAGCTGATGGGGTAGTTATTGTTAAGGAGCCTAGAAAACGGACGGATGAGAAAAGGGAATCCTCAAGTTGAAATAGTAAAAGCATAAATGCTATAGTCATGAGTGTGTCGCCTGAAGAATTTATAAGAATATCGAATTGTGTGACTGCAAAGGATGCTTGGGATGTCCTAGCCCTTAGTCATGAAATAACTAAGGCCGTAAAGGATTCAAAACTTCAGCTGAATATATCTAAATTCGAAGAGAATCGAATAAGAGATGACGAGAGTTTCAATGAGTTCTATGGAAAACTTACAACCATAGTTAATGGTAGTTTTAACCTTGGTGAGAAAATTCCAGAATCAAATGTAATTCGAAAAGTCTTGAGATCTCTCCCCAAAAGGTTTAGATCTAAAATCACTGCCATAGAAGAGAGTAAGGTGTTAGATGAGATTAAAATTGATGAGTTGGTTGGATCCTTACAAACATATGAGCTGACATTTCCTTCCTCTAGAAATGGTGAGTCTATTGCTCCTAAAACCATCAAAGAGGAAGGTGATTCTACATCAGATGATGATTCCATTCAAGATGATGATATAGTTATTTTCGTTAAGAAGTTTCGAAAGGCTTTCAAATTCAAGAAAGGTAGCATTTGAAAGGATAAGAAGGGAAACACGAAATCCTTCAACAAACTGAACTGGAAGAACTTTGATAAGAAAGATAAAGGAGATCAAAAGAAAAAGGAAGAGAGTGGTGTTCAATGCCATGGTTGTAAAAGGTATGGTCACATGAATAACCATGGTGTTCATAAATACTCGTAGGTTCTACAAAGTCAACTTTTGTTAGGCTTGTTCATAAATAATGTGTTGTTGTACTTGTATGAGAAAGTCATCTCAACTAGAGTAGGGGACCACATGGAGACAAATAAATTCACAATAACTCGGGACTAATATTACAATCTAATATGGTCTGGTTATGACACCAACAAAGCAATAAAAAATCGTATCCATAAAATGGGGACCACATGGAGATATTTATAACAACTAAATGTAAGACAAAACACATGCAGACAAACAACATTCACATCCCAATCCCAAATGTCACTGCCAAACCAACACCACCACACAAATGGGGCCCTCCACTCATGAATAAAGAACAAAAAGAACACTTAGGGACGATAATAGAAAAAAGGACAACATTCGGCTAACCTTTAAACACAAGACTTTGGCTCCTTTCTAGATTAGAAAGGGGGACCACACAAATCATCAATGTCAAAGTGCTCCTTCTCTTCAAATCAGAAGCTTCTTCTCTTCCAAGGAAGTGCTCCTGCTTGCTATCTTCAAATCTGGGGAAGAAATGGCTATGAGAATTTAAGGATGCCTTTTTTTAGGGTTGCCTTCATCTACCAGGCAGTGGAGGAGGAATTTGGTAGAAAAATGCCTAAAAGAATCGTGGGGGGGAGAAGGGATAAGCTGAACGGCGCTGTTTAGCTTATACCAAATTCTTTTCTTTTCTTTTTAATATGTCATTGATGTGTTGGATAAAGGGGTGATGTGCATGCTAACTGGACATATGACTTGGCAAGAGTGGGTCTAGAGGACAAGTGGAGTTTTTTTTTGTTGCAGATGTGTTTATGTTTGCCACGTTACCACTTCTCGTTAGATTTTTAAAAGGGAAGCAGACGGAGGGGCATTTTATGGAAGAAAGTATTACCTTAGGGATGTTAAAAGAACTTTTACCATAGGGGCATATATGCAACTCTCGCATACCACAGGGGCATGGGGTGCATTTAGCCTTATATTTTAAATTGTTGTCCATGTATCAGTGGTAAAAGACACCCTAGAGCTTTCTCTAACGAATGTCAATTCCAACTTCTCTCTCTCTATTCATATATGTATATCTAGATTGCATTTTGGAGCAAGGTTCAAGCCTAGTAACCAATGTATTAAACTTCAGCTTCTATATCGTCTTAAATGAAATCTCATCTATTATCAAACACTTAGCAATCCTTCTCCTGACATCCTTTTTATTATAATTTTCCACCTTCAAAGCACCCGACTCATTCCCCGTTGCTTTCGAAGCATCAAATGTCAACCTAGATTGAGTCGTGTCTAATAGGGTTTGCTTCCTCTTATATACCAAACAACGTATGAGATGACTTCTAAAACTTGAGGTCCCACGATTATTAGGGTGGAACCCAATAGGGCTCTTACAATGATGACATCTAACCACAGGTTGTTGAAGGTCAACGACTAAAAAAGTCTTAGTGAAATGATCCCATACAATATTGCTACGAGAGTTTTTGCTCTTTTTAGTGGGTGCATCTTCTGGAACCAAGGTAGGATTCTCATATTCAGGAGCAATAGGACTAGTAATGGTCTCATCAACGTCAATAGGGTCAAATAAACCGTTGGGGAATGAGCTTATATTTGATGTAGGTGTAAACGAATCCATCTCACACGAAGACACATTTTATTTTCACCTAAAAAAGATTCAATCTACCTACATCAACTCTAAACAGCTATGTTCACAACCTAAAGAATCTAAGCATAAATAATAGAATAAGTTCTCAACAATCAAATAAACAATATATACATCACAATCAATGTGCACATAATAGAAAGGCGCAATTGCACAAGCAACTCTTGAGGTATTCAAAAGTTGTAATTGAGTCCTTGAGGTAACAATTAGCCAATTAGCTCCCTGAGATAATGATTTCAAGAAAAATAGGCCTCTCCGTCCCCCTATATTAACTGTAAATACTGACTTGTCAAACTAATGTCATGTCAATCCAATCAAATTGTGTCACTTTCCCAATCTAAACGCATCAGCCCACAAATGCCAGGTTAACATTGACCCTATCAACCACTACGACACATCATTGCCACATTAGCCAAGCTTATAAAACAAAACAAAAAGAACACCTAAGTTTTTCTCCCCACCCTTCCCTACGAACCACCTGCCCCGTTCTCTCCCAAAATCTCAAATTAACTCAGTAGAACCCTAATTCCAAAATTTATAATCTTCACATCGTACTCCACTAGGAAAAAGGAGTCTCTTTTTTCCGAATTACTACCTCAAGGAGCTAAATGGCTAATTTGTTACCTCAGGGACCCAATTGTAACTTTTGAATACCTCAAGGGCCGTGGGTGCAATTTTTCCTAATTCAATAAACATGTATAAAACAACCCTAAATTAATTATTAACTAAAAACATGTAATGTAAAGTTAATTCAATAAACATGTGTGAACTACAAAATAAATTTGGACCAAATTCTAACAACTAAATTAATCCAAAAACCATGTATGAAACAATAACAAATTAAGCTTCAACGAAATCAAGCAAACCACAAAATGCCTCAACTGATTAGAAATTACCAATTCAAACCATTCAAAACCCTAAATTCCAAAATCAACAAACCCTAAAGAATTTGCATATATTGTAGAATTAGTCCTTCAAAGAAAAAACTTTATACCTTAAATGAGCTTTTGACTAACCGAGCTGAGAGAGAGGATTGGGAGCTAGAGAGAGGAGGGGAAAAATCAACAACTAGAGAGAGAGAGAGAGAGGATCAGAAATTGGAGAAAGAGAGGGGAAGAGGGAAAAATCGAAATTGAAGAGAGAAGATCGAGAATTGGAGAGAGAGAAAGAGAGGCGACAGCCAGTACTTGGTGGCGGGCTCGACAAAGAGATAGGGTGGAGGGGAAAGTTGGGGAGAGAATTTTGGCTAGGATGGAAGGGAGGGAGTCGGGGAGAGAGAAACTTAGAAAGGAAGGAGGAACTAGGCGTTCACGTGAGTCATAGGGGACCAAATTCTCTTCGAATGTAGGAATTTCGAAGCCTACAGAAGGTAGGGTCAAGATTAAGTCCCTGCAAATCAACGATTATTATAAGTTCACCTCATTTAATGAATAGAAATGCTAATATGGCTTGGTGGCTCCAATTTTTCCAAAATTCCTTTTCCCTCCTTTCATGCAACTTCCCTTCTTTTTCTTCTTCCCTTTCTTTATCACGCAAGTTTCTCTTCATTGCCACTCTCTCTCTCCTCTGTTCGCCAGAATCAAGAGAGAAGGTAATTCTATAATTTGATCACAATTTTTTGCCCGTCACTACAGTTAACTGCAATTAAGTTAGGTGGTGGGATGTTTCCGTTAATTTCATATTCTCGCGAGACTCTGTCATAACGAAGTCCTGATGGTACCGCATAATTTATACCACGTAGTTTATAGGCACTATCACGAGCAGCGAAGGCTGGAATGTCTGTTCATGAGACAGTCTGCGGGCACTGAGCTTTAATTTTCTACTTTGCCTAGTGGATCACTTCAATGCCTCACAAGCTTGGGTTGTTGGTCACATGTTTTGTAAGTCTGAATAACAACCCAAGAGTATAATGGTAAAACTTTTTCAAGATAATTTAAGTAGTATAATGGTAAAGCATAGAACACAACAAGGAGAGATATGAGCAAGTAAAAAGAAGAGATAGAGTTAAAGAGATGACACCGTAATTTTAGGTGGTTCGGCCAACACTTGCCTACGTCCACCCCTAAGGCTATTTACTTCCTTGGGCTTCTTTCACTATTTTTCAAATAGCAAATACACCTTAGGTTCTGGGGTGCTAAGGAACCTTTACAAAGCGTTTTTCGAGCTCACGCTTCAACTCTCTTCACAAATCCCAAAACCCAAGGGATTTCTTCTACCCACACGAGTAGGACCAGTGTTTACCCAACACTCAAGTGATTTATAAATGATGGGTACAAAGGAAGATCAATGAATGGCTCTCAAAGCCAAATATACAAGTGTAAAGCTCAAAGGAGTGCAAGAAGACAAAGATCTCAATAGAAAGCTAAAGTTTGGTAGATGAATTACAAGCTTTCTTGGTAGGTACAGTCTTCTCTCTTCTTCAAAGCACTCTCTCTCTAGAAGTTAGGTCGTAGAATAATTGCAAAGTTTATTCGTACGATTGTTCTCTTCACTTTAACTTCTTGTATTTAAATCTTCTTTGACTTCAACGGTCATCAAAGCTAGCAAAAGGACCGTTGGAAACGCGCCCACGTCATTTGAAAGTGAATTGAAGGTTCTGACAATTTTTCATTAAACCCATGGTGTGTGTTGACACATGGTTAGCATATGTTGACACATCAAAAAATTGAACTGGAGTTGAGCTCTCGGGAGATAGTGCAATGTGTTACAAGTTTCAATGTGTCGACACTTCAAAAATTGAACTGGAGTTGAGCTCTCGGGAGATAGTGCAGTGTGTCGACACTATAAAGCCAATGTGTCGACACTTGTCTTGGTCTGGAAATGATGTTCGGTGTAAATGCAATGTGTCGACACTTATAAGTGCAAGAGAGAAAATTAGCAACTTTAAAGCGTCCAAACCATTCCAAAACCTTTTTAAACACCTACAAAGGGAAAAATTGATCTTATCAACTTGTGTAATGGTGTTCAAGTCCTCTTATAAATATTTTAGAGAGAGAAAACCCAATCCTTTGAAATATATCATTTAGAAAAGTGGATTGACAAAGAAAAATTTACAAGACTTCAAAGTACTTAGAAATTTTGTTATCATCAAAATCAAATATGGTTTGTTTTACAAAACAACCTTGGGCTAACATGTTCTCTTTCTACTGGGTTTCCAGGGGTTGAATCTAGCAGTACAGAGGCATCACATCCCTGAAACATGTGATCATCAATAAGAAAACTATGAATAAATCTAGCTACTATCTGAAAAATGAGAGAGTAATAATTATTGAAGGACGGATGGTAATTCTAAGACTTGAAGAGGACCCGTTGTTTATTTCTATTTCATAAAGCATACCTTTTTTTTTGTTCTCTCGCATTACCTTTTATTAATGAGTCTCGTGGATTGAAGGATCAGTATGGCTTTGCCTTGGATTGATTTTTATTTTTTTTTACCACATCTGGGGACAGTTCAATGTGCAATAGTTTCCTCAATCCTAGAGAGAGACCTAAGTTCTTAGAAACTCAAGCTTAACATGGAGCTCGTTCTCATTGTTTCGATAGTAAGCAAATCATGAAAATAGTTGAATTATGTCAGCATATTTCGGCAAAATGCAGAGGATGTTTCTGAATATAAATGTGTGCGTTGTGCTGTAGGGAGTCTTTGAGGGTTTAATCTGTGCTAGTGTTCATCAATGGTACTCGCAATCAAAGTGTCCATTCTATGTTCCTATGTTCAAGCCATTTGGAATTTTCTTTGCCACCATTTTTGTCTTAGCTTCTTCAAAAATAGACTTCATTATGGCAGGTAAACAAGAAAAAAAAAAACTCTCTATTTTCACATACATATATATAATTACAAGATATAAATTAGTGACATTATGCTTATTTATAGGCTTGCATGTCCAAAACTTCGAATGCTTAATTGTAAAGTTTATTTTTTTTCGCTTTAACTAGTTCGTTCCTAAAAGCCCAAATATAATGGGTTGTGTGATAGGAGCAATTATAGTCGGAATAGGGTATTATGCTGTGATGTGGGCACAAGTTAGAGAAGATGAAGCACGTGAAGATCATTCTGCTGAAATTGTGGATTCCATAGAGAAAAGAGTTCCTCTGTTGCAAGAAGAGATGCAAGTATAAAATCTTATTGCAATCAAAAAGCCACGAGGAGAAAAAAAGTATTCGGAAAAATAGAAGCTTTAAGAGTTAAGTTAGACTTCAAATGCCATGAGCTTCTAGCATAACACGTGCCTTGCTGATCAAGAAATTATTCATGCTTTTGTTGAATAAAGAGATTTGACCATGTGGCAAATTCATTCCTTCTTCTTGTTGCCAAAGGGCAGCAGATAAGTGCAGATTCATCAAGCTTTACCACATTGTGTTTTTTAAAAAAATGCTTCCACTTTATTCAACGAACTAAAATTCCATTTGCTATATCTTTATTCAATGAACTAAAATGATAGAGCAACTATGAATGAAGAAATAAAAATCCTACAAGTCTTCAAGGCTCCTATACTTCCCAATTTGCGATTGCAACTCACATTCGTTTGATACCTCGGAGGAAACAAAATAAATTGTTATGAAATAGCAATATAAGAAAATAAAATCTGAGTAAGAATATGCGTTGTAACTCTGGCTCATCCTGTAACTGCAACTGACGAGCTATAGGTTGGGACAATGTGCCGGCGCCAATCTTGCGACCACCCGATGCTTCAACCGCTTTTTGCCTTCAAGCATAGTTTTCAACCGTTTGTTGCCTCAATGCTTTAGCTCTTGAGTTTTCCACCCCTTTGCACCCACTTCTAGAGCTCCATCAACTATTGCTTAATCAACCGCACTTTCAAGATCGCACGGCTCTCTAGTAAGTGGTAATTTACCAAGTTCATCCACCAGTGCGATGCGATAACGTTGTAGGACCTCCCATGATTTTGGGGCATCCCCATATCTCAAAATAGTAGATGCATAGATATTCAAAAACCTCTTGCAGTTGGCAACTCTCTCCAATTTCGGATCAACATATACCCTTGATGTGGAATCTGGATCAACCTTAATCTTGATAGAAATAAAGTACTTCTTTGTTTCAACAACCGCAAAATGTAGCTACAAATAATGCCAATATAACTGAAGTAATTGCAACTACATTGATGAAACCCATTGACAGTGGTGATAACATGTCGTTTGGCCATCGAACAATTATGATCTGAGTCATGGCTACAAACATGTACCTGAACCGCTTCGGAATCAACACTTTCCCTTCGACAATTTAATACAATCCAAGAAGCCTTCTCATATTGTTCTAAAAAAATGGTCAGAACAGGAGTGTAGACTTTCGATGCATGAACACAAAGTGGATCAGTCAAATTTAGAGTAGGAAACTTGTCATCCATCTCAAAATTCGATCGAAGCTCCTTGTACCTCATATCATCGACAGCTTGCTGAAAGTCTTGGAAAAATCGGGGCATATTCAGTACTGACTTCAAGCATTTACACAAGGTCGCATTAAAACTTTCACTCAATTGTGTACTCCTTTTGCCGGCATAGAAAATATTCCGGACGTACATTGAAGCCCACTTCTCACGCTTCTCATATATCTTATGCAACCATTCATTATCATGAGTCCATGATCATCGATCATCTTAGACCATACAAACTCAAAATCATCAATGTCAGCATCAAACAAAAGTTTATCCCATTCCTTCTTAAAGTCTCTGTCACGAAACAATGAACCAATATTCTTCAATGCATTCTGCTGAATATGCCATATGCAAGGGAAGTGATGTGTGTCTGGAAAGACAATGGGAATTGCAGCAAGCATCACAACATCTTGATCAGTAAAAAGCGACTGAGGTTCTTTCCCTCCCATACACTCAACAAAGTTCTCGAACAACAACTTGAATAATTGTGCTATCTCATCAAACAATAGGCATGCCCCAAACACTACCTGCTCTCTATGATGATTCACTCCTAAAAATGCTCCCAAAGGTCAGTGCTCATTGTTTGTCCTGTATGTGGTATCAAACAAAATAAAATCTCTAAAAAATACATAGTCATTTCGCATGTCATGATCATACCATAATACATTAGTTATTTGATTATCACCGTCAAACATAACCTTGAAGAAGAATTGCGAATTCTTGTTACACTGGTCACCAAACCAATTAAGAAGAGCACTGGCCATTGTGAGTCCAAGGATTAAGGCAACCCACGAGGGGGGGTGAATTGAGTTTCCAAACTTTTTCGCTTTTAACCCCAAAACGTGTTTGCAAAGTAAAGTCTAATTTAGCACAAGTATATTAAAACAACAAGTAAATAAGTGCTAAATGTAAGGAGTAGGGATAGAGAAGCAAACACGTGATTTTTAGGTGGTTCGGCAAACCCGCCTACATCCACCCCTCAAGCTCCTTCACCGAGCCTTGAGGTTTTCCACTATCTTCAAATAGCATACACTCTAGCTTCCGGGTGCTAGAGAACCGTACAAGTGTTTTCCCGGGCTTAACACTCAAACCCACCCAAGTGGTTTTTCGGGCTCACCACTCACAACCTAACCAAGCTTGAGATATACCCTCTCTAAGCTTCTTCTTTAGTGAACAACCTCACTAAAGGAATCACCTCTTTTGGATATGAAGATTGAAGAATAAACTCTCTCAAAGAGTGGATATGAAATTGGAAAGCTCTATCTCTTGATTCACACAAAGACAAGGATATGAAAGTGTGTTTTGTGTGAATGATATGAGAAATATAGAATATGAAGGTTTGAATATTTCTCAAGTGATCTAAATGATATGTGGTCGTTGTGTATTTATTTTGGATGTTATGAAGGTGTATTTATAGGCCACATATGAAAACTAGCCGTTTATAGCCGTTGGGAGTCGTCTGTTAAAACGAGCCGGTCGACCGCTACATGAACCGGTCGACCTTCAAGTTACCGTTACTCAACGGTCATATTGTCAGAAGCTCAACGGATCTATTTCAAACAACCGGTCGACCGCTATACCAAGCGGTTGAAGACCGGTCGACCTCCTCAACTTAAGCACATGATCCGGTTCAATTAAAACCACGTTTTTGACCTCTTTGAAACACCCAATTTTAAAGACTTACTTCCCATAAGTATAAGAAAGGTTTGGGAGTTTGATTGGGGTGTTTTGAAACCTTTAAAAATATTTTAATCTTTCAAACAAAAAGTAAAATGGTTTATGCACATTTTGAAAGATATGCAAGTGTGATTCATAATCCTTGTCAAAAGGTAAAACGGTTATACAAGGTCTTGAAACTTCACTTTTGAGCTCCTTGCATCTTCTTGATCTTCTTTCTTCAAGTCTTTGGCTCTTTCATCAAAACGTCTTTGTCTTTGAAGATGTCCGTTTTATAAACTTGATCCATTTATTGAAATCATCAAAATCTCGATTGTGCACAAAAGCCAACAATCTCCCCCTCTTTGATGATGACAATAAATTGATAGTTTTGGGATGACTCCCCCTATCTTTTGCAATTGGACAATCATTTGAAACTTGAGACAAAGCTTAGTAGCCAATATTCATAATCCAATTCAAAAGGAGAATATATAGTCATTAAAACTATCAACACATTTCTCCCCCTTTGTCACATCAAAAAAACAAAGGACACAGTTTTCCCAACTATGCAATCTAACAAAACCCATCATATGATCAAAGGGAATACAAGCATACTGAAATTAAGAAATCTCCCCCTTTGTCAATTAAAAAGTGAATGCATGGATGTAACTTCAAAAATAATTTTTTTTCATCCAAAGGAACAATTTGAGGCTTTCAAATGACAATCATATTGAAATGGTATAGAGGATGACTAATGGGGACTCAAGAGTCCATCGCTATTACGATAGTAGCCCACCGAGTGGGTTTGTACCAACCTCTTAGCTACCAATGACAATTTAAAGATCATTCTCAGCCAAAAAATTTAAGCTCACAAAATCTCATAAAAAGTTCATGATTTTGTAAAAGTGTTAGCTCATAGAGGTTCCATTTTGATAAATGCAAGAAATATGTCAAAGATGAATATATTTGCATTTTTAAGATTAACATATAAGGAATCATCATTAACCAACAGCTATTTCAACCTTTATGGATTTACTTCTTCTGCTGCTCAGGTAAATTTTTCAAGTCTGTTTGTGTGAATCCCAACTTCTCTCTACTCCCAGCATGGGCCACCATCAAATCGTGTGCTAGCTTCGAACAGATACCTGCTCTGTCTGCATCATCATACTCGAGACACTGCAATTCGTTGATTTGTCTATGTGAACGGAGCAAGTGGGTTTTCGATGGTGTAGCCAACTCGTGGTTATGCTATGCACGACAATCAAATGTACAGTACTTCCCATTTGACTGCTGCTAAATAATGAAACTAGCAAGGCACCAACATCTAGTATTTCGTCATTCCTTTCGCACTGGCGCATCTAATTCAACACTGTTTCTCAAGCCTTCTTTATTACACACAAATGTTCTACATGTAAAGTACCCTTTGTCGTTATTCTTGTATCCGAAATGTCTATGGATGCTAAACCCAATGCTAATTGCGTAAGTATTGTACAAATCATAAGTATGCTCTTCATCTCTCCACTCTAAGGTCCAAATATTAAGTACCTCTCCATTGTCTACCCAAACCATATCACCTATACAATCCAACCACACAATTGAGACAAATAAAAATCAAACAAATCCATACACGAAGAGAAATAAAAATCTAACATAATCCAAATAAAGACTTTGACAAACCTTCCTGATTTTGAGGTACTAGAAGACCCTTGCCTATTAATATTTGGACAAATACCACCCTTAATCGCTGTCATTTATCAACCTATTAAATTCAATGGCTACAATTAGTGAAGTATAAAAAAATGGTTGCAAACATCCATTTGAAAACTTAGAAATGATCCAAAGTTTTTTTTAGAATTTATTTACTATGAAAAAAATCTAAAAAGAACAGTCTCATGGGACATCGTGAGTAATGTTGTTGTACTTGAAAGCAACAACATGAGCCATGCATGACATGACAGTAATTAAATGTCCTAAGAAAAAACTTAAAATTAATGGTACTGAAATCTTAATTTAGCATTGAGGGATTTAGCTATTAAGAAGAAAACATATTAATAAAAGAATATCATCTCAAAATCAAAAAGGGGCAGGAAACAACACCTTGATGTAACTTTAATTGTGGCTTCGCAAAAACATAAAAGAAACAAAAAAAATAAATCAAACAAAAAGAAGATCTGAAAGAAACAAATCAAGAGTCTGAAGGGCGGACCATTGAGGAGGGAAAAAAGCCAAGTGTAATCACAAAAACACAGCCTAGCAAGGTCACAAGTTCCTTGACTTAAGAATGGAATTCCATCTGTACACGTGTAAGGCCATGTTACCGAATATATACCAAGTCTAGAGAAAACTAGAAAGTATCAGCAATTTCGATGATTGCTATGTCAGTTTCTATCTCCCCACCAATTTTTGTTGCAGTTACCTTTTCTTTTGATTCCAGGGAACAGAGGAGAGAGAGAGCAGCAATGAAGAGAAACTATCGTGAGAAAGAAGGGAAACTTGAGTAACAAAGGAGGAAAAGGAATTTTGGGGAGATTGGAGCCACCAAGCCATATTAGCCTTTCTATTCATTAAATGAGGTGGACTTATAATAACCGTTGATTTGTAGGGACTTAATCTTGAACCTGCCTTCTATAGGCTTCGGGATTCTGTCTTCGGAGGGAATCCGTTCTCGAGTCATAGTGGTAAGAGGCAGATGTATACAAATGCACACAGATTGGAAAGACGAGTCAACAAGATGTACAGTAGATGGTAGTAGCCTAATCAAATGTCGAAACACAAAACACTGTTTACCCCCAAAATGGACTCCTCAAGCAAACAACTTTCTCTAGTTGAACTGCGATGCTGTAATTAGGGAGAGCTTTGCCACCATCTCTACAGCTTTTCATCATCACAATCGTATATTAGCACATGCATGAACCTACTAATGTGCTAACAAGACATGTATTGTCAGGACAGCACTTGCTGAAGCAAATTAAAGTAGCCCTTATTGCAACGATGGATGCATTCAAACTCCTACTGAAAGAACATAATTCTAGTCAAATGAAATACTCTCAAACAGTCAATTCAATGAATAAATTCTAACTAATATAGCTTGACCGGTCAACGTTTTGACCGGTCTGGCATGGGTTCGGCCTGTTTGACTGGTCAACGTTTGACCGACTAAAAAAAATTGAATTTTTCTTCCAATTTTTGGGTGCTAAATAGGATTAATTATTGTAATTTTTCCTATGGTCTCCATTATCAATAAATAGGAGTTTTACTTGATTAAAATTGGTTGAAGCCAAAATGGATAAGACCGATTTTAATTTTGTAAAATTTTCTTATTTATTAATGATGTAAATTTTGATGAATAGTAGATATTCGCCTTTGCAAGATATGTACAATGATTACCAAAGTGGAATTGTTGTTGCATGTAAGGTAGAGGTTCTTGATACCCATTTAAAATGTCATGAATATAAATGTTATATTTCTCATTGTTGTGATATATTTGATATATTTGTTTATTATTCGAATGGGTGGTACCATTAGTATTTCAAAAACCTGAATCTAATGGAAATATATGTGTGAATTGTTTTGCAGATTCAAAATGATTTTTAATCCTTTGGCTAGGATTCTGGATGACAATCGGTTGACAGGACCGAATTATGTTGATTGGAAGAGAAATCTTATGATTGTTCTCTCAGCCGATAAGATCGGTTATGTTCTAACCTCTAAGTCACCTGAGCTTGACCTAGACAATGCCACTGAGGAAGAAAAGACAGTCTTTATCAAGTGGCATGATGATGATATTATGGCAAAGTGCTATATTATAGCCTCAATCTCAAATGTTTTGCAGAAAGATTGTAAGGGCATAGCTACAGCTGCAGGCGCTATGTTGCATCTCAAGAGATGTTTGGAGAGCAGAGCAGATCTACTAGGCAGACTGCTATGAAGAATCTGATGTCCACCAAAATGGTGGAAGGGAGCCCAGTTCGGAACATGTCTTGAAGATGATTTCTTTCATCAACGAACTGGACTTTTTGGGAGCTAAGATGGATAATGACACAAAAGTTGATGTCATTCTTTCATCTCTGCTTGATTCTTTCAATCAGTTTGTCCTTAATTACAATATGAACAAGATGAATGTGACATTTTCAGAGCTGCTCAATATGTTGCAGTCAGCTCAGGATCTCATCAAGAAGGACAAACCTACTGTGATGGTCACAGAGAAATCTAATGCCTCTATGAAACTGAAACCCAAGTTTAAGAACTTCAAGAAAAATAATAAGGGATATCAGGCAGCTAAGAATGTCCAAGGTGGACAAGGAAACAAAGGAGGTGACAAGAACAAAGGCAAAGGAAATTGTTTCCATTGCGGCAAGCCCGGTCACTGGAAGAGAAACTGTCGAGTTTACTTAGCTTCTCTTAAAAAGGGAAAACCTTCTGAAGGTATGTCTAATATGCTTGTAATTGAATTAAATTTAATGGATGGTCCATTTAATTTATAGTGTGTGGATTCTGGTTCTACATCTCACATCTGCAATATGTTGCAGGGGTTCAAGGAGACCAGAAGGCTCCATGAAGGGGAGCTGATCCTGAAGATGGGGACGGGTGCAACTGTTGCAACGACTACCATCGGAGTTTTTAGTTTAGAGTTATCTAATAATAGAATTTTGATTCTAGAAAACTGTCTTTATGTTCTAGAAGTTCGTAGAAATTTGATTTCTGTTTCAAAACTTGGTTTATCTGGATATTCATTTCTTTTCAATTCCAAACTTGTTATTAAGTTTCAAAATAAATTTGTTGCTTCTGGAATTATTTATGATGGTCTTTATCTTTTGAATGTTGATAATTCTTTGAATAATATTGAGAATGATGATTCCAGTGTGTTATCCCTTAAGAGGAAAAGGGATGTTAATCCAACTTACTTGTGGCATCTAAGACTTGGTCATGCCAATATTGATAGGATCAATAGATTGGTAAGGGATGGGCCATTGCAATTTCTGAAAATTGAGCCTTATCCAATCTGTGAGCCCTGCTTACAAGGAAAGATGACCAAAAGTCCTTTTACAGGAAAGGAATTAGAGCCACAGAAGTATTAGAATTAATACATACTGATGTTTGTGGTCCCTTCAACCACATGGCAAGAGGAGGTTTCTCTTATTTCATTACTTTCATTGATGATTGTTCCAGGTATGGTTATCTATACCTGATGAAGATTAAATCGGAATCTTTTGAAAAGTTCAAGGAATTCCACAATGAAGTTGAGAAACAGATTGGAAAGTCCATTAAAATGATTCGCTCCGATAGGGGAGGCGAATACCTCTTGGATGATTTTAAAGTTTATCTTAAAGATCATAGAATCATATCTCAACTCACACCACCAGGCACACCACAGCACAATGGTGTTGCAGAGAAGAAGGAATAGAACCCTATTGGATATGGTTCGTTCCATGATGAGCATATCTGAGTTGCCTATATCATTTTGGGGACATGCTTTGGAGACCGTGTTTACTTGTTAAACAGGATCCCTACAAAATCAGTTCCTAATACCCCATATGAGTTATGGACTGGCAAGAAGCCAAGCCTAAATCATATTAAGATATGGGGTTGTCCAGCTCATGTTAAAAGGTTTAATGTGGATAAGCTGGGATCAAGGACTGATAGGTGCCTATTTGTAGGCTATCCCAAAATGACTACTGGTTTCTATTCTATAATCCAAATGAAAACAAAGTGTTTGTTAGCAGGAATGCTACTTTTCTTGAAGAGGATTATAGTTTGAATGAAACTGAGAGTAGAGTTGCTCTTGATGAGCAAAGAGATAGTACAGTGACTGAGCAGAATGAGAACAATGAGGATCAAGTGATTATTCCCACTATCAAACTTGTTGAGACACAGGAGCCTCGTCGTAGTAAAAGGATTATAAGACCTCCACCTCTAGTTTGATACTTTTTAATCAACATGAATGAGGAGACTCGACCATTCCATTGATCCTTGGTTGTCACAGGGCAAATGTAGCCATGAAAAGACTAACATGTGACTCTGTATTCTAACAAGGTATGGACCTTGGTAGACAAACCAGAAGGCATTAAGCTATAGGTTGCAAATGGGTCTACAAAAGGAAACTTGGACCAACAGGAAAGGTAGAGACCTTTAAAGCTAGGCTGGTGGCGAAAGGGTATACTCAAAAGGCTGGTATTGATTATAAGGAAACCTTTTCACCAGTAGCTATGCTAAAGTCCATAGGATTCTATTGGCAATTGCAACATACTATGATTATGAGATATGAAATGGCAGATGGATGTGAAAACCGCATTCTTGAATGGGTACATCCACGAAGAAATTTATATGGACCAGCCAGAAGGTTTCATATCTCGGGAAAATGAATCAAAAGTGTGCAAATTGGAGAAATCTATTTATGGCCTAAAACAAGCATCACGTTGTTGGAACATCAATTTTGATAAGTCAATCAAAACGTTTGGTTTCTCACAAAACATGGATGAACCTTGTGTCTACAAGAAGGTTAGTGGGAGTGCTATCACCTTTTTGGTTCTTTATGTGGATGACATACTACTCATTGGGAATGATGTAGGGGCTTTGTCATTTGTGAAAATGTGGTTGTCTAACCAATTTTCAATGAAAGACCTTGGGGAAGCATCCTACATACTCGGGATCAAAGTGTTTAGAGACCGAAAGAAGAGATTATTGGGTCTCTCACAGGTCAATTATATTGACAGGATATTGGCTAGATTTAGCATGGTAAATTCCAAGAAAGGGTTTCTACCCTTTAGACATGGAATTCATCTCTCTAAGCAGATGTGTCCAAAAACACCTGAAGAAAGAGAGAAGATGAGTAACTGTCATTATGCTTCGGCTGTAGGGAGTCTCATGTATGCTATGCTTTGTACTAGACCTGATATCAGTCATGCAGTTAGCGTTGTGAGTAGATACCAATCCAATCCAGGTCCAGAACATTGGTCAGCAGTGAAACATATCCTCAGGTATTTAAGAAATACAAAACACTATTTCTTAGTGTATGGTAGTGAGGATCTGACTGTCCAGGGATATACAAATTCGGATTTTCAATCAGACTTTGATGATAGAAGATCAACATCCGATTTGTGTTCCTTCTTGGCAAAGGAGCATTTAGTTGGAGAAGTTTCAAGCAAAGTACTACTGCTGATTCTACAACTGAGGCAGAATATGTTGCTGCAAGTGAAGCTGCAAAGGAAGCTGTGTGGATTCACAAGTTCATTCAAGAACTTGAAGTTGTCCCTTCGATTGAGGCGCCTATTTCCTTATATGCGATAACAATGGTGCAATTGCACAGGCAGTGGAACCAAGGTCTCATCAAAGGACGAAGCACATAGAACGTCGTTTTCACCTAATACGTGATATCATATCCAGAGGTGATGTCACAATGGTGAAGGTTGCATCAGCTGATAATTTAGCTGATCCATTTACAAAGCCTTTATCTCAGAAAGTGTTTGAGAAACATATTAAGGATATGGGTTTGAGATATATGTATGATTGGGTTTGACGTTTTTTTTTCTCTTTATTATTTGATAATAAAAGTTTATTTGTTTTTCACATATATTATTGTTGTTATGGGTTTATACGTAACATGAGATGTTATGTATGTAAATTTGTTCAGGTAACATTGTAGAAAAATCATGCTAGAGATTAATGAATCAAAGGCAGGGAATAATGATTTTTCAGTTCCTTGTAAGCCTGAAATTGTTCTAGACTTTTGTGTCATAAAGTCTACACTTGTTGTGCGGAGAATGAATGATTGATTCCATCATTGAGGTATGACTTTAAGCAGACAAGTGGGTGTCATGTAATAAGTACATACACTGAACAGGATCCGATTAAGAACGCCTTTTGGAATGATCACTATCAGGTTAAAGGTTGTTCTATCACAATTCGGTATTGTCCTTAGACCTGAGAGGTTTGTATTTATTCATGTATTATGTACACATACTTTGACGTTGTCAACCGGTGATGTCCATTCAGGACTATATACGGACATGTTGGATTGTGTGCATGATGGATGAGTTGTATGAATGCTCAACAAGGAATCCACCAGTCTCTTGGAGAGACAGTATATTCAGTTAGTGTTCATATAAGAGTTGGACCAAAAGAAATCCGGCCGGTGTGTTTTACAAAACTATTTTATGAATACATAAAAGTATATTATATATATTTCAAAATTGTTTTGTGGTCCAACTGAGTTGTGAACTAAGAAATCAAGATTTACATGAGATAGGGACATGACGGTGATATTTGGTTCTGAGGGCAAGTGGGAGATTGTTAGAATTATGTGCCCTCGATAACCAAATAATTAATCCAGTCCTAATATCTCATATGGAATATAGTTTGGTGGAAGGAATTAATTGTATGTAAAGGGGCATATTTGCAATAATCTCAAATTTCAGGGGTCAATTACAATATGTTGATGGACTTGATTGTAATTAGTAGAAGCCCTAATTTTATTAGAAGAAGAGTTCTTCAGTTTAATCCTACGGCTGGAATTTGAGATCCCTAAGGATCCTATGTCTCATGCTCTCTCTAGGGTTTCCCAAGGCCTATAAATATAACTGTTATATTCAAGGGGTTGGCCATCAGAACCTATTAGAGAAATCCCTAAAAGGAGAGAGTGACATAAATCCCTTAGGAGGCAACGCATCTGAGTTGTTGTTCTGAATCGCTGGAGCTTTGGATTGGATCGTAAAGCGGGTTGAAACTTTGTGGATTCCTGAATTCCTGTATCAAGTAAGTAATTGAATCCGCAATTGCAATTATAATCCTGATTGATATTTTGTTGAAAACATGTTGTTTATTTTAGTTTAATTCCGCATAAACTATCAGAAGGTGGGCTAGCTAAATTAGTAAAGGAATGGCCAAGAACAAAAGAAAGAACAAAAGGAATGTATTTTAACAATGCTCTCGCAAAATGAGTAAGAAAATGGTACGATGCACAGATACTAAAATGCAGTTTTATTTTCAATTCTTCTTTTATTTTTGGTAAATGAGGGAAATATTTTGTCGTCTTCTTGTGGATTGAGTTTAGACAGACCTGTCTCAAAATGTAGACTAATCGGTAAGGAGTATCATCTGACCGAACCTAGTTAGACTCTCCACGAAAATAAAATTTGTACTTAAATAATGCATGTGGCGGTCCGCAAATGCTGCGTGGTCAAGCTGCTCACATACAAAGAAAAAAAACTTGGTAGTTGAAGCCCGTGAGTCGTAACGGCATTCATACACAACAATTTTTGTAGATGACGATGTTTGGTTTGAGTGTGCAGGAACAGTCAACGCGGTGACAGGACCGATAGAGGAGTAGCTCCATGTGTGGATAGGGTAAAATCTGTTAGATTTGCGTCAATTGTTTGTCTCTTGCCTTCAGCTAGTGGAGAAAGACCTCCTCAGGATAAGAGACACAGGGCGAAAGAGAGATCCAAATGAAAAGTATTAATAAAGCCCACTGATTTTTAATGTTTGAACCATGATATGATAGGTTCTACATCTACCACTTGAAAAAGAGACGATAATATTCAAATATCTTCACTTCGGATGGGAGTTACCTAAATATAGACATTTAAATTAATATATAGACTGAGAAACAAACTCCTAAGACTTCTGTATTTAATCTAGGAAATGACCAACTAATGCAATAATTCAAATAATTGAAATACACCCATGTTCCCAGCGTCCTGTCTTCTCACGTCTCCCTTATCTGGCCTCATGCCCAAGTCGAGGTAATTATCCTCCGTATGTCGTGGGTTTGGCTTGCGTGGTTTATCAGTCGTCCCTCCTTCAACAGCCACCTTGTCCTTAAGGTGGAAGGCTTGAAATTATTGCCGGAGTTCACTCAAGTAGAAATACGGGACACGAAAGAAACGGTTATGTGTCTCGACATCCAGGTTCTGCTTGTATGTCCTCCAAAATGAGCTATTTGACATGGTTCTTTGGTATTTCTTCCCCTTAGATAATTTTTGACTCCCCTTCTAGGCTCCCTCCAAGCACAAATAGTTACGGCACTCGACACTTACGCCTAGTAATGAACTTTTCATTGCAGTTAAAGCAAAGACTCTTCTCCCGCCGTCGTTGCATCTCCTCCCAAGACAACTTCTTCATTACAGGTGTCAGGAGCTACTTCAATGGTGGTGGATTTAGGAACTACTGCCAGATAGTTCGGTTTTGGCCGTCCCGTCTTCTTCTCGCAATTAAGCTAATCTTTCTTCATGCGAGCCACACCAATAGCCTGCCGAAGTGTGGTCAGCTTACTCATTCGAACTTCTTCAGCAATTTCTTCTTTTATGCCTTCTAAGAAATTCCCCACCAACGCCATCTGAGGTGATCATCCTACCACAAGATTGGCAAGCCGTTCAAAATACCGCTGATACTCCTGGAGATTCTCATGTTGTTTGACTCGTTATAGAGCTTCATCAAATCCTTCATATTCAATCGGTCTAAACCGAACCATCAACTGATCTGTTTCAAACGGGTTCGGTTACTGTCATGGGCACTATTGTCATGGGCGGTTATGAGCGACGGCCCAGATTGAAAGTTGGAGATCAAACGGTCCATATTTATACACGTCAATTAAAAGTTGAGATCCACACCCGATCCGTTTCGAGCTTCGCCCGACCCGTTTCAACTTGACCCAGCTTCCCTTCCCTTCATTTCGTAAGAATCTCAGATTTACCACAGCAGCTCGCCCAGCTCGCTGCCCAGCCGCCCAATTCGGGATCTCAGAGAGTATTGCATGATTTGTTTCGAAGTCTTTCTTCGATATCAAACTCCTGCAGGCATCCTGTGAGGAGACCACTGTGTTAGGCGTATGATCTTGAATGTTGTCACTTTGTGGAAAAACTCACACACAGCTTTTCTCTGAACCTAAACTATATGCTGGAGACAGAAGGGAGCTTGGATTTTTGCACATGTGGAGCTTGTATTAGGATGGGCCTCGCAATCTGCTCATTACTTATTTCTCTTTTTGTGTCGACGTCTACCATTTGAGGGCGAGAGACATTGTTTTAGATTTTTTTTTCTGGGCTCTAAACATCTGGAAGCAGTCAAAGAAATAGGCTTGAAGAAGCCAAAGAAGGCCCGGCAGCACGCATTTAGCTTCGGCAAGCCTGGGGAAGAAGCTGCTTCAGATCTGAGATCCCCAAACGAAGAGAAGGTGAAATCACGGGTCAGCCTTGCTCAGCTAGGTCGGGCTCTACTAAAAATTGGGTCAGAGGCTGGTCCTTTCATTTTAAATGACGTGGCAATAATTGAACCGCTGGATTTTGAAGTTTTAATCCTGACCGTCGCTCATAACTGCTCAGGATATTAGCGCCCATGACAGTAACCGAACTAGTTTCAAACGTCTCCCACACGATTTCACGATACACTCACTTTTAACTACTGCTACCACCGGTTTCGCTTCACTCTCGAGATGGAATGCTGACAGCCCCACTTTGGCCCCTTCTACAGTCTTCTGATCGTCAAAATAATGCCGCACTCAACTAAGGGAGGAAAATCCATCTTTGCAACTCGATGGTTACCGTGATAATGATTTGGCTCTGCTTTTCCTGATGAGGAAGCCTTATCATGATGATTGTAATTGTGTCACTCCAGTGCATGGCAGATGTCCACCACAGACTCCAAGACGTCTTTCATCTTGCCCTCAAGCTGCGCAATCCATTCTCGAGTCAATTGACTCTCTAAACGGATATCGGCGATGTCGTCACGAGGCTCGAGCATTTTGAACTCCACCTTCTCAATTCGCTCCTCGTTGGTCGCCATGGCTCCGATACCAATTGATACGTCCTACGTCTACCACTTTGGAAAAGAAACAACATAATATTCTAATATCTCCACTTCGGGAGGGAGTCACCTAAATATAGACATTTAAATCAACAGACTAAGAAACAAACTTCTAAGACTTCTCTATCTAATCAACTATTGCAACAACTCAAATAATTGAAATGCACGCACCCACCTGCCGTTGTTTTGTCTCTTGGTCGGCTCCTCTTCCCCAGCCGTTGTTTTTGCAGTCAGTTTTACTTTTCCGATGGTTCTATTAAATTGTTGTCTTTTGTGAATTTTCTGTTCTTTATGGATCACTTCTTATCCATTTGGGTTTTAGTTTTAGTTTATAAGTCCGTTAGGTCCTCTAGCTCGTTAGTCTCTCCCCTCTACTAAGGGTTTAATTAGCCTTTTAAAACATGTACATCAAGTATTTAAACCTTCTTATAATTAATAAATATATGAACTGTTATGAACCAAAAAAAAACAAAAAAACTGAAATACACCCACGGTCCCAGCTTCAGGCCTTCTCGTGTATCCCTTATCTGGCCTCACACCCACATGTAGGAAATTATCCTCCGCATACCCTTGATTTGGCTTAGGTGGCCTTTCACGGTCGACCGTACGAAACTTCCTACCTTGGCTGAAATTTGTTCTCCAATTTTACTCGTGTCTTTTTCAAATTTGCATTTCACCCCCTCTCTTTTTAAGTTGTATTTGAGTATTAAAATTTTAAAAAGTTTAAAATTTTAAAGTATTAATATTGATAAAAAAAAATAAAGATAAAATTAGTTTGAATGAATTTTTTATATTTATTATAATAAAAAATAATAATTTAATAAGTAGAAAGAGATTATATTATAATTATTTTATTATTTTAAAAACTCAAAATTTTAGACCACGTTGGTTTTGACTGTTGGAGTTATCCAATTTTTTCTTCTTTACTTTTTATGTTACATTTCTCACAATCTCGGGTCAAAAATAAAGGGATCGGGAGTTGGATATAATCAGGCGAGAGAGAGAGAGAGGGGGGGGCAATCAGAAGTAGGGGAGAGGAATGGTTATGGTACGGTTCCTTGGCAGAAGTTTCTTCGGAAAAAATTCCGACAATTACTATAGAAAATAGTGAAAGCTTCTGTTTTTCTTCTAAACTTTCTGGATGCTTTGTCTGCCGCGTCAAAATGGGACACATGCAGCCATGTCGACGCGGTTTTTCTCTCCGCTTGTATTATCCTCTAAAACCTTTTCTTTTCTTTTTTTTCTTTTTTTTGTGGTTCTCTAATACTTATTATTCTTAAGACTTGAGAGTATGTATTTAAGAGAGCAGACTACTTGCCTATAATATTATATTTATTTTTAAATTCTTTTAAGCAACGAAGGAAATCAAATGGGTAAGATAAATCTGAGTACTAAAAATTTTTTGATGCTTCAAATACTGGGTAAATTTGACATGTTTCCTCGTCAGTCGAATCAACCCCTACAAAAAATTCTTTTTAAATTCATGATGCCTAACTCAAATTTTCCTTGCTAAGCCAACATCAATTTATTAGAGATTTCTATTCTCTACATAAGCTGTCCATCTATATTTATTTAATATAATCTATACGGTCAGTTAATTTCAATAAACAAAATTAAAAAAAAAAAAAACTAGAAGGCTTTTTTTCTTTTTTTTGTTTTTCGTTTGAACCTAATTCTACTTGATTACTGATATTTGGATTGTGAGATTAGTTCAAGTATGTCATTCTGTTTCTAGTTCAGGTAACGTGTTTTTTAATCAGTCTCCGTCTTGTAGCGTAGATATAAAAAAAATTCCCTCATTTAACCGATGCAACGTCTGACCCCATTGAGCTTTGTGATTTGAGTTATTTGAACATTTTACCAAAGCAGTATTCAAGTTTGCCTCGACATAGCTAAGCTCTGACTTAAGCGGCACAGTGTGTTTTAATAAGTTTACAGTATAAGTCCGTCCGAAAGCTTGTTCAGGTCCCGTACAACGGATTTCCAATTTGCTCCCATAAAAAAAAATCACAAATCCCCTTTTGGGAATTTGACTGCCCGAGAACAAAGGAGGAGCACCGTTAAGTTATCCAATTTTTTCACTTTTTATGTTACATTTCTCACAATCTCGGGTCAAAAATAAAGAAGTTGGCAGTCAGAAAGGGGAGAGGAATGGTTATGGTACGGTTCCTTGGCAGAAGTTTCTTCGGAAAAAATTCCGACAATTACTATAGAAAATAGTGAAAGCTTCTGTTTTTCTTCTAAACTTTCTGGATGCTTTGTCTGCCGCGTCAAAATGGGACACATGCAGCCATGTCGACGCGGTTTTTCTCTCCGCTTGTATTATCCTCTAAAACCTTTTCTTTTCTTTTTTTTCTTTTTTTGTGGTTCTCTAATACTTATTATTCTTAAGACTTGAGAGTATGTATTTAAGAGAGCAGACTACTTGCCTATAATATTATATTTATTTTTAAATTCTTTTAAGCAACGAAGGAAATCAAATGGGTAAGATAAATCTGAGTACTAAAAATTTTTTGATGCTTCAAATACTGGGTAAATTTGACATGTTTCCTCGTCAGTCGAATCAACCCCTACAAAAAATTCTTTTTAAATTCATGATGCCTAACTCAAATTTTCCTTGCTAAGCCAACATCAATTTATTAGAGATTTCTATTCTCTACATAAGCTGTCCATCTATATTTATTTAATATAATCTATACGGTCAGTTAATTTCAATAAACAAAATTAAAAAAAAAAAAACCCCTACTTTCTTTTTCTTTTTTTTGTTTTTCGTTTGAACCTAATTCTACTTGATTACTGATATTTGGATTGTGAGATTAGTTCAAGTATGTCATTCTGTTTCTAGTTCAGGTAACGTGTTTTTTAATTCAGTCAAGTCCGTCCGAACTTGTAGCTTGTACATAAAGGTCCCGTACAACGGATTTCCTTTGCTCCCATAAAAAAAAATCACAAATCCCCTTTTGGGAATTTGCACTGCCCGAGAACAAAGGAGGAGCACCGTTAACCGATGCAAGAATGGCGTCAAAATGCACCCCATGAAAAGAACTGAGCAAGGAAATTTACATGTGCTGTGAAATAAATTACCATTTCTTCATAAATCATACTTTGAGACCCCAGAAGGAAATTAGGCCACCTTTTAGTGCAACATCTTTTGATTGGTACCATAGTCTGCTAGCAGCAAGGGAAGTGGTGCTTATTCAAGGCTGAGTTCTACCATCAATGCCTCCGACGTGCCTCCCTCAGCCTAACTGGCTAAGCTAAAGATTATCTGACTTAAGCGGCAAAATAATTTGTTAAAACAAATAGAGATATTATCCACATAAAGGAGAGTACACTGAGGAAATTGGAAGCTTATCCATGATCCAGGAAGAGTTTAACAACCTATCCCGGAGTATCAAACCCTATAATCAGCAGTAGTTGGCAATCTCAGTCAATTTGATTCCAGCTTCCCGAACTTCTTGTGCAACAGCAGCACAAACATCTTTAATGAACAAAAACATTAGTTTTTGATTAAAGATAAAACAATCTAAAAGCTCATAGCCGTTGCCAATGCTTATCTCATGTACAAAGCAAACACTGTCTGAAAACAATGGAACTCCGCCAAAAAAATTCAAAGTTTCAAAGTGAGATCCGGTGAGGACGAAGTCTGCCTTGGTGGCGGTGCTGTCACCACAGGATTCATAATCGAACATGGAGGCAATTCCACAGCCAAATTACCACCAACTGATCCTGCTGACCCACTCACCTGCCGGAAACTCCCAGGCCAAAACATTCCCACATCATCCTCTTCCACAAACTTTGGCAGTCCGAAATAGCCCTGTTCAAACCTTGCTCCACCTCTGGGAGGCCTTTCTGATGGTAGCATTCTTTGGTGCATTGCAGCATGAGCTTCAACCCCAAGGGACCGAAATGCAGAACCATGAAGGGGCAGAGATGCCAAACTTGTATAGCTATTAGAGAACATTCCCATCCGCATAGCACGCTTTGCCATTGTCCTTTCCCTCTTATGAGCATTCTGATGGCCACCCAGTGCCTGTGAACTGAAGAACTTGCGCCGGCAGTAATTGCAAGAGAAAACCCTTGGAACTGTTCGTGGGGAAGTATGGGCAGCTACCTCGCTTGTCTCAACTGTGCCCTTCATGTCAGCATCAATGGTGCTGAATTGGAGTGTCAAGTCAAGGGAAACAGGCTCTGGATCTGGTTTAAGCGTCATGACATTTGTGAGACAGGATGAATTCGTTGTGCTTTCCTTGGAGGGATCGGGGGATGCCTCTTCCACAGGTATGTCTGAAGCTAGTCGGCTGCTCGCTCCCGACTCATTTTCAGATTCCAAGTTGGCATTCGGGGTTACCATGTTTGGGGAATGCATTGAGGTTGAGATCGTTTCTTGTTAAATAATCCTGTCAAAAAATGATACAGCCAGTTGCTGACAACGGTCCCTTTGCTCTTCACCTGCATATATGATGAAATAACTTATTCGCTGTTTATAGAGTAGCCAACACCAGTCAAATTGACTATTGAATGCACCCATCTGGAATTGGAATTCATTAGCCTTCCCCTCCCCGTGTAGTAGAGAATACAAACGCACATCTCACCCTAGCACCCACAGGTATACTGTTATATTGAAATAAACTAGAGATGCCCATTTTCCACTGTCATTCAAACTCTAGATTTTGGGTTCTTTTCTTCTTTTTCCTTTTTACTTCCTGTAGCCCTTCTATATCTTGGGGTTTAAAGTATACAGAGAAAGTGTATCCGGGTCAAAGTGTAAATGCAATTCCAACATTAACAACAGAAGAACAGAAGACACACAAAGTTACCCCAAGAGAACAATCATCCGCTGAACTCCGAAATGATACTAGCGAGCAGTTAATTACAGAAGATGAACCTCTTCTTGCATTACTATTTTGCAAGAGCATTTACTGCCTATTAAGCTTGTCATCTTGACAGTTGTTCAAGTATGAGGGCGGTCATCAATGTAATTATAATAGTGAGTATCAATAAAAATAAAGTGACTCGTTGAATCTTTTACATTGAAAGAATAAACAGTTTACAATCTTTCTATCTGAAGAAATCACATTATCACCCTGTTTAACAATGAAAACAGGCTATGGCATAACTTAAAAGAGTCAAACAAAAAGCCCCGCAGATAGACTAGCCACGTGAAAACTCCTTGACCATTTGATGCTTTAACTCCAAAGAGAGACACTTTTGTAAAGCAATTTAAAGATTTCATATCAAGGTCCGTTGTTCTAATTCTAGTTGTTTTTGGACAAGTGTCTTCATTCTAATTTCTCTAAAAGAGACAGTGAAATTTTTAGTATGAAAGTAGGGAAGAAGAAGAAAAAGCATGACCTCAACCACCATAGTAACCCAGCCCATGGTAGGACATACCCCGATTAATGTGAATGCATTCGCGAAACTCAAACACCAACAACAAAAAGAAAAGTCTGCAATCTAAATTGTCCATCTTCACTACTCAGGATAGAAGAGGAAGGGGAATCTGTAAAACTCTGAAACAGTTTAAAAAAGAACAACATGAAGCGGTTTATTCCCAAAAACAAGGTGTGAATAATCAAGTCCTCATCTCGTTTCCCAACAAGCCTTACAAGGAACTCCATTGAAGCACCACACCTGTTTATTTTGGGCCGTTGTTTAAATTTGTATCACAACACTGGCAACTTGTCATTCCAAAAAATTTGTTATAAAATTCTAACCGGGTGCTCCTTATCACTTTAACAAGATCTAGACTAAACGAAGGGACTTTCCGATGATATTTTGGAGCACGTATGTGCATCTCATGCTTCAAACCATGTGACATAGGGAACAAACATCTTTTCCAATCACAACCTCAACTTTAGCAAGCATATTCTCATTCCAGATGCTCTATCCGTATCAAACAAGAAATCCAGCTTTCGTCAAAGAAATAGGGGTTCTGGAAATAAGCTTCATTTCTGAAGTGCAGAAGGGTCTATGGTGAACAACAGGCAGATACCTCATGGCTCAAGGCTTAGACCCCATGCCTTGCATTGCAAAGAGTCCCCACGATTTTGGCTCAAGTAGTATGCATCAAACACCGATTAAAAATCAATATGTACAAGATTTAGTGTTCGTTTAGTTATCTATCTGGCTCCAAAAGGAACGAAAAGAAAATCAGGTAAACCAGTGTAAACAAAAACTTGCAAGCAAATGACAGAGAACTAGTCAATTAGCTAGCCGTAGCTTACAACCATTTCCTTAATATTTGTGACATGACCAACAATATTACATTGCAGTAATTGCTTACTTCATTTATGATCTAAAAAGTCAATGATGACACTCATGACGATGAAAAATGCACATTAAAGACGTACGTTCTACATAGGTGAGGAAAACCGACAGGTAAATGACATCTGTTGTTTAGGCAGAGATGGGCTAGATTGAACGCTGGGAATGGCAAAACAAGGTTTACATTGCAGCATTTTACAAGAAAGCCTATGGATAACAATGAAAATTGTAACTACCATGTTCTTGTTGCTGAAGTTATTTTTGTTCTTGTTAATGTTTTCATGTTTTCCATTGAGTAAAAAGTACAATCCAAATGACAACTAGTACTGCTTTGAAATCTACTACTACTTACGACAACAAGAAAGCCACATAATGATGGAATTCAGTATTCGAAAAGATCAAAACTTGACAAACAGAAGACTACTCATACAACTACTAAGCCAATCAAGTTCAATCTCTTTAGATTGTCTAAAACAACACAGGGATAAAATAGAAAATATGAAAGGTGTCAACTACATTAATACACAAGGTTGATTAAGGTTGCACTAAGTAAAAAGTTCTGAAGTTTGTTTCATTCACGATCTATCACAAAATTATCCAACAACACGGACAAGGATGAGAAGAAAGAGCATTTTGAAGCCCCAAAATATCCAAGACCCAAACTTCCTGCAAATATGTCTAAAGATAACAGTGCCCCTCCTCGTTAAGATTGGAAATTATACAGAAATAAACTTAATGGACATTAAATGGACAGCTTGATAGTAGAAGAATCATGTTCTTCACTTGAAACAAAAAAATCCATAGATGATGAATTCTTCCCAGAATATATGAGATTTTTAATAAACTGCTAATGTCTAGGTATTTCCCACTGTAACAGCCCAATTTGACATGATGAGACTTGAGAGCTTGAACTCATCCCATGGAAAGATGTGACCATGGACACCAGACTGTCTCTGGCTTAGAGGAGGTAATATGGTGACAATATCCTTCTAAGAAATTGTACGTCTCTAATAAAACCTTTTTCAGGAACAAGGACTCAAAAGGAAAATTCCATATTGTAACACCATAACGTGCTTATCAATTATTTAAAAAGAGTGGATTTTATGCCTGAAGGTTAGGTTGGATCAGTGAACTTCTGTACTCATTCCATTGAGATTTCACACACCATCAATTTGCTCAGAACCATGTATGACAGATTGAAGATCATACCTCGCAACCAAAACATTGTCTAAGTATACTACTTAATGATGGCAAAGACCCATATCAGATCTCTAAAAACTTTTAAATATGCATAAATATCCTACTCATGATGACTGGTAAATAATTCTGTCACATGAACGAGTCATTACTGGGAAAGCATTCCTCTTCCTAAGGAGATGTTATTGTTTCATATTTTGCTTTCTGCAGGCAAATTACTCCCATACGGGCCATACTGCTAAGTGCTAACCAAAATGCACTTTAAGTTTTGGTCTCTGACTTGGGATAACCTGCATAAGACTAAAATCTATCCTTTTCCTTTCTTTGCTAATTTTGACTGTAAATTGGGAATGCCCACCACTACCAAAAACACACACACTGCAAGTTTTATAAGAACTGAAACCCTGCATCAAAGTATGGGGATATAACAAATGAAAATCAAGGAGCAATCAAAGTTCGAGTGGATAATCATCCGGTTATCCATAAAAAGCATTAAAATTCAAATTGAAGGTGTACCCAAATCCTCAAAACATAACAAAAAATATAACCGGTAAAAAACATGAGAAGCTCAGACAAACCCCAAAAGTTACGAAGTAGAACCCTTTGAGCAGCATCAACAAACAAACAGTAACACAGAAGCACATTGAAGTAACACAAAGCGTATGGAAGTCGGAAAAAAAGTAAAGTACCTGGATCAAAATCTCAGTTCTCTAATCTTGCAGACTACGCTTCAGTGATATGCTACTGAGAACAGGAGTACCATCGGAGAAAAAAAAAAAAAAAAAGAGAACAGGAGTACCAGAAGAAAAGACAGAATTCGTGGGTTCCTAGTTTTTACCACTTCCAGAGTGGGTAAGTGTAACTAAACGAGAAAAAACGAAAAAACAGACAGACAGACAGACAGACAGAGAAGGTGTGTCTAATTATGGGAGAGAAGAGGTAGGAGAGATAGGGATGATGGCAGTAAGACAGTGAAGTCAGAGAAGAAAAGTTAGATAACACAGTAAACCACTATCTTGTTGAATTTTGGCTACCCTACACCAGGCCAGAATAGCTACGAATCAACGAGAGAGAGAGAGAGAGAGAGCGCGCACAAAGAGACACAGAAAGCAGAGAGTAGTTACTGTAAGTCCCACAAAAAGACACTCGAAGTGAAGTGTCTATTCGCTCACGCTCGGTGCTCATTCTCCTTTTCCCACTTCAAAAAAGAGTGGTCAGATTCTTTTCCAATATAATTTAGGTACCCAAAGCTCCTTTTGTTTTGTCAGATGGACTCCCATAACGCCCCTATCTCCCACTTGTGCAATTCCATGCACATGAACCTAATGGAGCCACACATTGTTCTTTGTATTATATATATCTTTGTATTCTTCCGCTGCACTACAATTACTTAATTTCTTTTCTTTATGGGACAGGTATACTATTGGTCATGTTCAACCCTGGAAGACAATGACCTCCTTGATGTCTCTAGGCACTAGGACACCTAGACCAAGAACCTGAGGTTCCTAAAATCTGGGCCCACACGATTTCTGGTAAAATATCATCTTCTACTGTTGAACGACATAAAAAAATCTAAAGCAACGAAAAACAAATCCCTTTTACGGTTCAGAAATAAAAATCTTCTTCTATGATCTTCATCAAAAGAAGGAATGGCTGCCTGTACTGCAATAGGATCGTTTGGTCTGAGGTGTTCTTGAAGATTTTCATCCTTTTTTCTCTGTCGGTAATTAACAGTACATGGGCTGGGCTGGAACTGGTCGAGTAAGCTATATAGTAGATGGCCCAGCCCAACTATGCCAACCAAAACCTCGGCAGATGGGCAGATGGTAGGGCTCAATGTCGACAAACATTAGTGTGTGAATGCTTAGACGAAAAGCTCAGAAAAAAAAAAAAAAGAATGCTTAGACGAAAAAAAAAAAAAAGAATATTATATATGTCGAAATAGAGACAAGAAGCTGAATTAGTAGTCAAAGTTTGATATAATGTTTGTTTTGTGGTTTCAAAACCAAACATATTTTTAATCCTCAAGTTGTTTTTGATCTCCAATAGACATCATGCACCTTATTTTTCGTGCAAAAAAAATATAAAAAAATCAAAACAATTTTCATAAAAACTCATAAAATAATTTATTTTATAAAATAAAATAAAAACTTTACTTTCAACTTTCATAAAATCTTTAAAAAAAAAAAATCTCTTTCTAAATGGTTTTCATGTGTCCCATCACTTTCAAAAAAGAAAATTACTCATAAACCACTTTCTAGATGGACGGGAAAGATTTGGAACATTATAACAGATAAGGGAATAATAAAGCTTCACTATCTTGCCCATCCTGTGTGCCTCCAAGATAAGACTGAAGTATAAAGGAAGAGGGAAGAAAGCAAAGGGATTTTGAAAAGGAGGACAGACATGATAATACCTCTGTTGGTCCAATGGTCCCTACCCACTTTAACTCCCATTGATTATATGATTAACTTAATTGTTTTTTGTTACCAATTTCCACACTTGGCCCATTTTCATTAGGCACGTCAAAAAGTAGTCAAACTTCCTTATAATATATACGATGGCACAACTAGATTTACACCACGCCACGAAATAAAATAAAATAAAATAAAAAACCTTGGAAAAAGATCATCAAACAAGTCAGCATCCACTAAGCACCAGTCCTATTTTGTTTGGGTGCATGTAAAATCCTCTCCACCACATATTTCTCTTAGGTTAATTAGGTGCCTCTATAACAAACAAAGATCTTAACCCACTTTAATTTGGTAGAATTATTCTCTTACTTCCTCAGATAATTACTTAAGGATCTCATCTACTGATAAAAAGATATTCCCTGATTTTTATTCATCGAAATACAACTTTGAGTAAGTGTTACACGAACGTACAAAATAGTACAATAAAACTGAAAAACACAACTAGTTTATCCTATCAGGCTCATAATTGGTACTAACCCCTTTATCGATAACAATAAACTAATGAGAGAGTCAATTGCGACCTAACTTTTAACTCCACATTACTTTCTTCGTGGATGGCTATATGTAAGTGCGCGCACTAGTTATTGGGAGAGTCTCTATGATCACGCCTAAAGAGACTGGTCATATTGGTCGTCCCCTTCTACCATTTGTCTAGAAAAAAGAGAAGAAAAAAGAGTGTCCACGCTATCTTTTCTTTAACTTGTTTCATTGCGAAGTATGTGCCAATATACTTTTACTCCATAGGCTCTTTTAATATAATCATAACATGGTTAGGGAGGCATTGACAAAGGGAGCACAAACGGATATGCTGCACATATGATATGGTTTTGAAAAAGTTTAAAATACGTCAGACTTGTTTATGCTCTTTGTGGAAGAATAATTCGCCTCTCCTTCGAGTCATGAAAATCAATGCTACAAGAAATATGACAATATTAAATATTATAAAATTTATATATTGTGTCTACCTCTTCATAGTATCGAATCAGAATTTTTACATGTTATATCGACCGTAAATATGTGAGAATATCTCTCGTATTTTAGTTCCCCATAATTAAATATTAGAGATGGGTAATTTATTTGTTAATTTTGGCATATATTCCTTAAAGTTTGATATATGTTGTGTATCCTCGGGTTAATAAATCTATTAACAACATCTTTGATAACTTCAAATTAGTTTATATTATACACTAATTCGGCCCGAGAGATAATTTTCTGGTTCTGTCACACTAACCTTAAGCTGTTGGATTAAGATGAGATAAAACACAGGTATAGAACTTTATAAGAGATTCTTGTATAAGTTCCGTGTGACAGGGCTAAATCTATAAGCACTACAAGAAAATCAGGTTCCAACGACCTGTTTTTGTAGCGGCAGTTTAAAAAAAAATGGCTGTTTTTGGTATAAACAGCTAAAAGCGGACATCTATGATCTACCGAGAGTTTTTGTAAAGCGCTGCTAAATCTGAGGCACTCAGCGGCATTTTTTTAGAGTGACGCTAAATCTCAGGCATTTAGTATTGAATTTTGTTGTAATCTGCCGCCAAAAGCTTAAGATTTAGCCCCGTTCGTCAAAAGCTAATATATATAAATATCCGCTGCACCATATTTAAAAAAAAAAATTGCTGTGCTTTGAAGCTTTTTGTTGGACTTTTTGGTGTGTGATGTCGTAGAATATTTGCACTTAGAAATATTATTATATTTTTCCTTTAAAAATAACAACAAGGTATTTAATGGACGCTATCATTATACAATAACTAATGTTTATTTACCCATGACGCATTCCCCTAGTGACATCAGCCCCATTGTTCAGTGTGAAAAATTATTTTTCCCTTTTCTTGAACTACGATATCGTTTTGCCCATTATTATTAGTTATTTTTTTTATTTAATTATCTTTGGGGGAAATTATGTGAGAAGGCAACAATAAGAGGGGATTAAAAAAGTGCAGCATTCTTCTTAAAAATTGACAAAATCTTTACACTTCCTTTAGCGTTTTAATACACGCAGCCGGCAATACTTATTACTTTCTGTGGCGTTAATTAAACCCTACAAGAAGCATTTTTTGCAGTGTTTTGATAAATTCTGCGAGAAATATGTTTTGCAGCCTCTTTTAAAAACGCCATTAAAAAAGTTTCTACCCGCGTGCTCAAACAAAGGCAGTTCTCTTTCAAGTTTTAAAAATACTTAATTACTTTTACAGCCAGTGCGTGGTATTAATTTTTAACAGATCAATTATTGAAGTATAATTTTGAACAGAAGTGATTTGTTTTCTAGACATACAGGTCAAAAAAATTTTAGATATAATATTTTTTAAGTATTTGTGAGAATGATAGTTTGAAAGATAAAGTTTTTGACGCGAATAGGATTCTGAAAGTAATCAAACAGCGTGATCTTTTTTTTTTTGCAACACAAGTGTTCTTCAAGGGGAATTCTTTAATATGTCAACAAGTTTGACTACTTTATATTCCTATTCTGCAAATTTTTAATTTTTAATTCAAAATATATTAATTATTTTCTCAAGTCTTTTTTAGAGATAATTACATTTATCACTCTCAAATTACTATGCATTTTTTACTTTGCACTCTTTGATTGAGATGTTGGTGGTAAATCAAACGAAGAGTAAAAAGGAAAGATCAAGTGAGAAAAAGTCACGTAAGACGCATGTGATTGATTTTTTATCTAAATTGATAGAAATTATAAATAAATGGTGCAAACTGTTAGAACATGATAATTTAAAGGTGAAATATAATAAAAGTGGTACTTGTAAAGTAAAAAAGATATAATAATTTGAGGATGATAAGTCTAATTTTTTTTCCGAAAAGTGAGCTTACAGCAGCGGATGCAAAAGGCTGCCGCTATTATTTGTCCCGACGCAATGTCATCTTGAGGTGGGATTTAAACGCCGCTAAACTATAGCAGCACTTTTTGGACGTCTACCGAAGCTTTACGGCCGCCACTAAAGAGCGCATGTTTTTTTGTCTTTTCGTAGTGAAGCAATTGGTTCGCAGGACATAGCTAGAATTTCATAGATTTGGCACACTGGGATAGAAAAACAACAAACTATGTGTTTAAATAAGATGTATTCCATTGAATAGGATGGTCCCCGGCACAAATTACAAATTCCGAGAATCTTCTCCCACCTAATAATTAGTAACACTAATTGGTAGTTATGAATATAAATATAGCTCTACCTAAAAAATTATAGGGATAAAATTGTCATTTTGCACACCAAAAATCATTTTTCATCCAAATTAATTAAAAAATTTAACTAAATGTGAAAAATGTTTGAAATGAATAGTTGGTGGGTATAATGTAACAAAAACAATAGATTGAAGGCAAAATGTTAAGACCTTTATAGTTAGAAGTGCAGAGTATATTTATTCTTAAAACCAACATTAGTATTTTTTTTTTTTTGTATCTTTTTTTTTTCTAAGCTAAAAGGGTAGGAAGGAACAGCTAGAGGTGGCTATCTTAGCTCCTAGACCTTGGGGTGGGGTTTGGCTGCCAAAATTTTGAGGATGTAAAAATTCTGGTGTGTAAGAATTAGTAAAAGTGTATTTATCCCTGAAAACAACTTTAGTACTTTTTTTTGTTTTTGTATCTTTTTTTTTTCTAAGCTAAAAGGATAGGAGGGAGCAACTATAGGAGTCATCTTAGCTTCTAGACCTTGGGTGGGGTTTGCTACCAAAATTCGGAAGGTTTAAAAATTTTAATTTATGAAAATTGGTGAAAATGTGAAAATAAATATGATTTGAGTGAAATTTTTTTATGTTTATTTGGATTTAAAAAAAATGATTTGATGGGAGAAGAGAGATTATTTAAAAGTTATTTTATTAGACCAAATATTTGGCAGCCAAATATTTGGCTGCCAAACACTACCCAAGAAAAGTAGCCTTCTGTAAATAGAGGGTTGAGTTATAGCTTGACCTTGATCCCACCGAGCTAACCTTCCGTAAAACGAGGGTTGAGTGATAGCTTGATCTTAACCCCACTAAGGTTCTGCATTGATAAACTATGTTTGGTTTGGTTTTGAAGATATTTTTTGTGTTTTTTTTTTTTTTTAAGTAATGTAGATTCTCTTGGGATTGGTGAAAGTTTGTTAAAAGTTGTTAAAAGTTGTTAGGGTTTGTAAAAAGTTATTGGAGTTTGTAGAAAGGTATTGGAATTGATGAAAAAATTTTTGAAAATTTTTTTGAGACCAAACCAAACATAGCCTATCCTCTCTTAAGTGGGTTTCTACCCAAGTAACCCAGGTTCAACCTGTGACCTTCTAGGCACAACGGACCTAACCACTAGACCACCTTGGTGGTGTTTGAATCTTCTTGTTTATCTTCTCAGTCTTTTGTCTTTAAAGCTTAATGTCAGAGAATTATGCTTCTTTGTGTGTATTATGTTAACAAAGTTGTGAATAGAATCTGGATTTGCTTTGACCTTTCAAGTTTAATTTTCCGTATAAAAAATTCACTCCAAAAATTTCCTCAAAAAAAAAAATCTGTCAGAAACAAAACAGTATAAAAAAAACATTTGGTATCCAAACATCCCGTAATCTAGTTCAAATAAAGTATGACACTGACTCATAATTACACATTATATTAAAAAGCGCTTATAATTGAGTATCACTTTAGTTCTGAAGTTTTTGGAAACGCCTTAAATGTATTCCGTTGTTGTATTAATGCAAACAGAAACTACTGATATGTATTGGAGCCCATTCTCGCTACCGGTAGGCTGTGGTGCTCTTGGACTGGCCCATGCTCGCTACCAGGGGCTTGGAAGAACCAAAATTTGGGCCAAATTGGCTCCAGAAGGGGCCGAGTCTAAAACATGTTCAGAGAAACAACACTGAAGTCCTGCGAAATATTTACAAAATCACTCTCTCCAAGCACTGCACAAGTCAAATTCAATCGGAAAGAGAGCGCAGTGGGCAACGGTGGACTTCCAGGCTTTGGTTGAATCTCTCAGTGAAAAATAGATCGTGGTTGAGTGTCAAAATTTTAAGATGGTTAAAATTTTAAGTATAGAATTTAATGAAAAAATGAAGAGAAAGAGGGAAAAAGTGTAAAAATTGATAAAAAAAAAAAAAAGAAAAGAAAAGAAAAAATTTATAAAAATCAATGAAAAAGTAAAAATAGAAAAATTTTTATAATAATAATAAAATTTTAGAAAGTTAAAATTTTAATTGCGAAAGCACCGAATAAATCAATTTAAGAGGGCTGCAGTTGGGGGATCACCACCCACATGCATCTGATACTCGTACACATGATAAAATTGCAAGATCTAGGGAAAAAAAAAAAAAAATCATGTCGTACCTCACCCATCCTGTTGGTAAAGTACAAGTGTATCTAGTTCAGAATAGCAGTGCAGACTGTCCATTCAATTGAAATGGACATGTTTTTTGGCCGTGACCCAAAAACTCAGATGACTAAAAATATACATAAAAATAGAATAACATTATTTCAGAGGTTTCGTGTAAAGAGATTGTCCAGTCAATTGAAATATATATATAAAAGGTGAGTTTATCTTGAGTTTGTATTTAGCATTAAGGTTTCACAATGGGTGTAACCGTGCAAGCTGAATCAAGGTCTGTCTCAACCTAGTATACAAGGAATGTCACATAATTTTTCTCATGATCTACCTGATTGGATGGACAAATTTATTAAAGGTAGTGTTGATTCTTTTAGAATTAATAAAAAAATTATTAAAAATTATATATAAAAAAAAGTATTGAAATTAGTGAAAAATTGATTGTTTTGAAAAAAAATTGTTTTTATAAGCCTGCTCCTAATCCTATGAGATAAATTGCTCAACTCCCATGTATTGCAGAGCTGGCCGAAGAGATAAACTGAGTCTTTGGACACAAATTACTGTCCTTTGAACATCACACCAGCTGAGGAACATTTTGGTGCGGGGGACTTTGGAAAGTTGAAAGAGATAGGAAACAAAATTAAGGTCAAAGGCCGGTAGGACTCCTATTCCAAAACTATACATATTACATAAGATTCTGATTTTATTCTCGAGTTATTGATTTGACCCTTGAATTTAGCCAAATTTTTATACAAAGCATTACGAAGTTGACTTGATCGAGGGTTGCAATTGGAGTTTCATGATTTGCATTTGGGTGGTGGGTGAAATATTAATATCTTTCCGATTTAGAGAATCTTCTCAAAAGATCTTATATATTTTGCTTTGACTACGTCATGAGTATGTGGCATATATTCTATTCTTAACCCTTTTGTTTCAGCTAATAGCATTTCTGATCTCGTCTTATGCCCTTGCTTTAATTCCTTTCTTTAAGCAATAAACAAGTGGTATAAGCAACCAAAGTTCAGTACATATATACCTAGACAACCTACGAGCTCGATGCTGCATGGCCCTTTTGAGAGCCTGCTCTAACATATTTAGGAACCCACTTAAATGCCCTTTAATCTTGTCAATTAAGACCCACGTTGCAACTTTGTTCTTTATCTGGAATCCACTTCGCAACATAATCATTATATTAAAATCGTCCTTGTTTAAATAAATTCTCTCATTTTCACTCTCTCTCTCTCTTTCTAAATCAGAGGCTTCTTTCTTATTTCTTGGAAATTCTGTTTATTACCGACGGTGCTAGGGTTCAAACAACGTTGCCTTTCTTTATAAAGAAAGAATTTAAACCTTGAAAACATCCAAAATATGCAATTTTCATTATGCTTGGTGCCTGGAAATAAGGCCAGTGGCCTCCACCCAGTAAGCCCTGGTATTCCCCCTTCTAACCCGTACATTCGGCAGTGGAAAAGGTAGTTGGCTACATTTGAATCTTGATTCTCAACATCAAGTTTTGCTTATACTTCACTGCCTGGTGGACGTTAAAGTTTAAAAGATTGTGTTGCCTCTTTGGATTCGTGTATGCAGGGGCGGCTCAAGAGGGTAGGTAGGTGAGGTGATTGACTTAGGCCTATAATTAGGAAGGTTCTTTATTATAATAAAATTAAAAATTTTAAATTATGAAGGCTTATATTATAGTAAAATTAAAATTAATAAGGAAAAAAACCTAAAATTGTTCAGATAAAATTTAATTAAAGGACTATAAAATAGGAATATTTAAAAATTAAAAATAAATAATTCATCCTAGAAACTAGCACTACCAAGTCACTTTTCAAAACAATAGCATCATTAACTCAAAATAAATTCTTCTCTCTTAAAACCTAAAATCTCAACTACCATAACTACTTATTTTATTGCTAATTAAGTACTCAAAAAATTAAATTCTAACTAATTAAAAACATAGAATCTCAACTACTATAACTACTTATTTTATTGCTAATTAAGTACTCAAAAAATTAAATTTTAATTAATTAATTTATCAAACAATTAAATTCTAACTTAATCTTTACTATAAAGAGAGAATTAAAAGGACTAATTACTATGGAAAAACTCCTTCGTGACTAATTGAGGTTTCCTTAGTGGCTTTTCACGCGCACACAGCTTGTACAATAATTTTTCCGTGCATTGGTTAGTCAACTATTCAACTGATAACGATAGGATTTAAACTCACGACTCATCTCTAAATACCGTCTCATAGAAGCCGTCCTTTCAACTATTAAATCAACGTACTTTGATAAGAAAAAAAAAGAAGTCCTAAAAAAAGGGTGGCGAAGTAAGGGACGTGATTTTGCTGTGGAATAAAGAAAGAAAACACTACTGTTACTGTATCTGGTTTTAGGTTTTTTTCGTGATGATCACATCCTGTCATTTCCACTTATCGGGTTCATTACCTTTTGGTACGAAGTTGTGGATACAATCTCGACTAGCAACTCAACGGATCAGTTCTTGTCGTTTACACAACAAGATTTGACCCATAAAGTTACAATCACGCGATTAAAATATTGTCGAGTGCTGAGTAGTGAGTAGAATGATATCTACCGCGATTATAAAATGCAGAAACAGTGAAAAACACCGTGATCCACTAATCAAAGATTTCATGGGCAGCATATCTATTTATATAGTACGGTCAGGGAATAAAGAGCGTAACCGGCCTACTGCAATTCAAAGGCATTCTTTTCTGTGTTTTCATAACCTTTCTTTCTTTTCTTTTTTTTTTTTTTAAATCATAACCTTTCTTTTAATAAGTTACTGCTACGTTGATTACAAAAAAAAAAAAAAAAGTTACTGCTACGTCCAGAAAGTATTCATTCGCGACTTGCGAGCTTCGCACTTAGAAAAAAAAAAGAAAAAGACTTGCGAGCTTCACATGCCGGAAAATGGGTTGGTCGCTATGCGAGTCTGTGGCTGATCTCAAAACGTTTTTAAAATTTTTTTATAATTAATATTCAACGGTTTTAATATCTTTTTATAAATTTTAATAACTTTTTATAAATTTTTTATCAATTCCAATAAAATTTACACTAATTCTTAAAAAAAATTAAACACATAAAATATTTTCAAAACCAATCCAAACATAGTCTATGAACTCTCAAAGCCTCAACCAGTGTGAATCATTGTAGTGCCATTCGATTCACGTGAGCTTTGGAAGCTGTAGTTTCATTCTGGATTCAGCAGGAGTGGTCCCTTCAGACATCACAAAGAGTGGGGGCTGTCGGAAATATTACTCGAAGGAGGCGAGGTCCAAGCAGAGCGCATGCCTTAAGACTTTTTTCGGGGAGGAACCGTGGAGAATGAGAAAAGGCGAAGCTAGAGAAACCCAATATCTTGTTAATTTAAATATACGTACGCATTAGCATATCGTATCTTTGCTTCACAGGGTTTGAGGTTGAGGAAATCATGTTGCCACGGGCTTGACTATAGATTGTGAGAAAGCACCAGATTCCAGCCAATTTGAAGCTCGATTTTTATTCCTATTGGGCAACGGCTCCATTGGAATTTGGAAGGTTGTATCTGCTGCTCATTATTTAAACGAGTAGGGGAGGCAGAAAGTTGTGCACAGACAATGAGACTCTACCCGTGCTGCTATCTATATGTTTAATCCCGCTGATACCAGTGGTATCTTCAACTCAAAGAATAGCAAATTAGCAAAGCTGCCAGAAAGAAGGCAAGAGAAGGGACAAATAACCTCAGAATTCAGAAACAGTGTTATATATGCTGAGTATATTGCAGCACAATTATTGAATTATTTGTCGAAAATGCAAATTGGGTGAGCCGCGACAGCTTTCGTTGTTGGGTATTTTTATTTTTTATTTTTCGTTGTTGGGTATTTGGTTGTAATGTTTGGACTAAGACATGCCTCCTGCACTCGTGAGTTGACCCACGTATATATTACTATAAGCCTGTATAATGGATGATAGAAGAGAGCTTGTATATATTGCAGATTTGATTGAGATTGTGTTGAAACTTAGCGGCTGAGGACTTAAATTAAAGACTTTTCTGTACGACAAAAGCATCACGGGATTGGATAAAATGACTTGTGATTTGGTTGGACTGGTAAACCTCGCCCAGATATCAAGAAAATGTGTAGATTCTGCAAAGATTTTGGGAGAAAAAGCATTCAGGTCTTACGACATAAACTTGCAATGATTTTTGGGAAATATCTCGGTAGATTAGAGAAAAGACACCAAAGCATCCCATTAGGAGGGTAGGATACAGATAAGATTTGGTTCCAAGTTTCTGATACAGGTTCAACCACCAATAATTCTTACCAGATTCGCAATGAATCAGAATGAGTCCCGTCGTTGCTGTCGAATATGCCCGGAATGGAACCATATCATGTTGGGAACTCAGAAAATTCCCTCTAAACTAATTGTCTCGATCGAGTACAGTTTTGATGTAGCTTTAAATTGAACCCAGTTCCAAACCAGACGTGGCAATTAAGGCTAAATTCTGTATCTTGTGGTTTAGACTTTTCTCATAGATTTTATGGTAAATTTTTTATTTTTTATTTTTGAGCAGAAGTCTCTAGTTAAGAATTGATTTAGAGGGGTCATTCCGTTAACTTTTCGCGTGTCGTTAACATCTCGATGGCATTAATTCTGTACAGTACTCAGTCTTAATAGGAGAAACAGGGCCTAGTAGCAGTTGAATGTAGAGGCCCGAGAGCATCAGTAGGATAAAAACTTTTGGTTCCAAGTTTTTGATTCAACCCCCAATAAGTTAAAGGGAATCTCTATTTTAGCGAATCAAATGACTGCAATTTCTTTGGAACTCCATTGTCTCTAAGTGCAGCTTGTATGTAGCTTCGCAACAGGTACTAATTAACAGGAGAAATAGGGTTTAGTAGCAGTTGAATGCAGAGGCCTCAGACTCAGAGCAGAGCATCAGATAGGTTAAATGAAAGCCAAACGAGGGACCACAAGAGAGCCAATTCAGGCACTTGCATGCAAGTGCAAAACCTTTCGGAGAGCTAGGCCAGACCAGGGGTCACTGCTGAGGCAAGCAAGAGTCCATGTGAGGGAGAGGGGGGCATGGCTGGGCATGATGATCATTTATTGAACAGAGAAACATATAGACTTTCGTTCTGGGAAAGCGATGGGTGTGGCCTTGACTAGCCAGACCACATGGCCGACACCCCCACATATAAACACACTTTGCGTGGCAGAAAAATGGCTACAGAACCCTGCAAGAGGACAAACCAAACCGTTCCTTTTTAGTCCTATGCCTGACGCTTAAAAAAATGGTCCCCATGCAATCTTCCCCAAATTCTACCAAAAGATACACCTTTTGAAACAAATCTAACATCAACTACTGTTTAACTCCCATTACTACGAGTCCAAACATGGAACCATTTAAATCACACCAGCTACTGTGTCGAGAGGAGGTGGTGTTATTTCAGCTCCCCTCGTATGCTTTGAAAATTTCCTCCCCTGGGTTATAGGGGGAGGGGTAGGGCAGAGACTGTGTTCCTCCTTGTGTAATTGTATTGGTTGCTTTAATGCTCTCTTTTGTTACTACTTACTCCCTTTGAGGTCCCCCATCTCTGCGCAAAAAGGAGCAGCTTGCAGTGTGTACCAGTGGGGGTACATAATTTCCTCTTCAACTTCTGTGTGGGTCTGGTTATTCTTTCTCCACTTCAAAATCTTAATAAACAAGATTAGGAAAGTGTCGCTAAATCAAAATAACTTTTACAAAAACCTATAAAAACTATCCTCACCAAAATTTTATTTTCAAATATACTTAAAATTTTCCCATTTTTCAAAAATAAATTTAAAGTTCTTTTTCTTTTCCAACATCTCTTTTTTTTTTTTTTTAATGAATATCACCGTTCTCACAAATACCTGTCAAAATAAATCTCATTAAATATTTTTTGAAGAAAAAAAACATTCTGTGTGATTATGTTCTCTTTTTTTCTAAAGTGTGATTATGTTCTCAGTTGATAGGAAAGAGGAGAAAGAAAGAAAAGAAAGGAAAGGATTAGACGAAAAGACACCTGGAATCTGCCTTTTCAGGCTGACAAAATTATTAGGGGAAAATACACTTTTCACCCATGAACTACCATATATTTTACACTTTGCACCCTAAACTACCAATTTTGACACATTGCACCCTCTAACTACCAATTTTTAACACTTTGCACCCTTTATCAAATTTTCAAACTAAAATGACGATAATGCCCTTAGATATTGTTGTCAATTCATTAATTTCTCAAGGGTATTATTGTCAAATGGAGGGTGCAAAGTGTTTAATATTAGTAGTTGGAGGGTGTAATGTGTCAAAGTGGGTAGTTTAGGGTGCAAAATGTATAACATTGGTAGTTTAAGGGTGCAATGTCTTAAAGATGGTAGTTTGGGGTGCAATGTGTCACTACTCCGGTAGTTTGTGGGTGAAAAGTGTATTTTCCCCAAATTATTAAATTAGAAATCAGAGTTATAATCTGAAAGTAAAGTCGATAGGGACGAAGGGACGTGCAGGTCGATTGACATTTCCAGGTGACATCCACAAACAACACAGGTACCCTTGCGGAAACGCATTGAGAGTTGTGTTGAAATGGCACTCAACACATAGAAGTTGAACCGGTCAACTTTCCTTTTTTTTCTACGGCAACTCTCGTTTACAAAATTGAAAGCCTGCTATGTAATGGCAATCATTTGCTGTCACGTGTCTCATATTTGCCTTTTGAAGCCACATCATGCCCATATGCGCAAAAGAAACAGCATCAAATTTTTTTAAAAAATAGTGTTAAGGATACTATAAAAATAAATTTGTTTCAAAGAAGTTAAAAAACAATAACAAAATTCCCAAAAAAAATCAAAATTAAAAACAAAACAAAACCACGATCAACCCCGGCACCAAAAAGAAAAAAAAAACTATTTTTCTCTTGTATATGTATTTAGTAGTTTTACGGTCAGGTTGTTTGTATTGGGTCTCTTGGTAACTTGCACTTCGCTTCTGGTTTTTTTTTTTTAATCAACTTCGCTTCTGGTTAGTTTATGCTCTTTTTAACACACACACACACACACAAAAAAGCGGCACAAGCACTCCGCATGGAGATGGAGTGGAGGGGCATGATCCACAGCTCCATTGCTAAGCAACTTGTAGGCAGCCTCCAACTAAATTGCCTCACCTGCCTACCCGTCTCAGGTTTGTGTCCGCCTGGGAGTGGTTCGTATCCTATCATGGGGTTGCCACGAACCAACCTGTGAAGGGGATGGAGCACATCTGTCCATTGGGCTCCACCCTTTCGTCAGACTCTCCACCCCTAATTTTTGGATTTTTATTGGTAAAAAAGTGAAGATAGTTTATGAGAGTCAGTGAAAAATTGAAGATGATGGAGGAGTAATTTTTCTTTACTGCAAAAACTCATAATTAGAGGCACAAAATAGTGAGGCAAGGATTAGAACCTGACGTCCATGCTTTTATCGAGTAAAGAAACCTATGTAAGAAACTATGATCATTCTCTGTTTATTCACTAACTGGCGGGCGAGAAAGTAAAAGGAAAAAGGAAATGGGCAGTCGACTCAAGCAGTCCTGGAGGAGACCAATTCTGACAACACTGACTTTTGATAAAAGGTAGATGGGACGGAAATGGTCTAGAGAGTGATAAGGCCCAGAGGGAAAATGGGGCCGAGGCCCAAGAATCCCCCGGCCCAGACGGCAATAAAAGGAGGGATAACGAGAGGAGGTACAGATATAACTCTCTCTCTCTTAGAGGATCGGACCAAGAAGAAAAGATATTAAAGAATAACAACTAACAATGGCATTGGAGAAATCCCCCTACGGGGAGGACCTTGAGTCCTAACTTGTTTACTTTGCTTGTAGGAGGAAAGAATGAGAGGTTGGACCTTTCAACTCATCTCAAGTGCTGGACTTTAAATCTAGCTCCCTCGGGCTCTTGGCCCAGTGAACGTTGTGATAGGCCTGTTAAAAATAGCTCCATCAAAATAAATAGAAGATTTGAATAAATATTATAATGAAAAAGAATAATTCGACGGAGATAAATTTTTTTTTAATTTTTTTAATTATGGCCAAAATTTTAGCACTCAAACACCTTGTAATGTATGTGTTATGGCTCCTTATTTAAAATGGCACGAAATAGCCTTTTGAACTATGTTTTTTTTAGCATATTAGATGTCGACTTTATCCGAAAAAATGTCACTTGAAAGGATAAGTAGGGATAAAATCGAAATTTTACGTTTTAAAAAATATCACTTTATAACAAAAAAAAAAAACATAACGGGAAATATGACAAAAGTAATAATCGGTAGTGCGAAGTGCCAAACTCCCAAATATATTTATTCCTGCCATTTCCCCTCAAACTCAAGGTGGAGGCTTGAAGATAGAACAAAGAGGTCAAAACAAATTGAGTCGTGTTGATTATGCTCTAGAAACCATGTTTAAAGCTGATTTGGTGCGCTTAACCAGAGCAGACAGAAACAATCTGATCAAAAGAAATCTAACTCCCTTGAGACACTAAATGAATTGGGTCAGGAATCGACGGACCGGAATGTTGAAGATGCTAATTGACATAATAAAGAAGTTAGAAGGGTAGGAATTAAATTTTTTTCTTTTCTTTTTTTAATTTTTTTTTTCTGGTAGGTCAGGAGAGAGTATGTGTGTTTTTTTCATACATGAGTTATTTTATCTGCGTAGATAGGATTGAGGTGTCCATTGTCAAAGGCAAAATAGTCTATATTGGACCGTCTCAATTTGTGAACTAACGTTTAATAGACGGATGACTTATATATATATATATCTAAAAATAGACTAGAGGAACTGACATGTTTAAAAGTGATAACTTTCGTAAAAGTCAATATCAGACGGAGGACAGCGATAATTAAACTTAAAACAAATTGAAATCGGGCATATCCATGCGGATTCGCCAGTCAAAAAAATTAAGTCGCGGGGTAGATTGCAAGTAGATCATGCAGCTGGATGGTGCGAGACGTGTGAACTCCAAAAGCTGTGTACAGTTGAGGTAGCCAGATCAAATGTCCACATAACGTCCTTGGCAGAGTTGGCATTTCCATACACTTTTGTGGGTGGAAGTTTGTTTATAAGTCTTTATATTGACTCCCTTGCTAGACTTGGTACCACAGAGTGCTGGATTTCTCATAGATTTGCTAACAATTAGTCAATTAGTAACAACTTGGTACGCAGTCCTCTTCAAGTATATTGACTTGCCTTGTTAATTGGATTATGTGAGGCCGGTTCGTTTGTCAACCCTTCTCTCATCTGTGTCTACACCCTACATAGCCAAACTCAATTCAGTGCCAACTGCCAAGGTTGCAACAGAGGCGAGGAGTTTGACTCCAATGGAGCCATGCAAAACACATAAGCCTTGGAACGAGATCATTCCATCCAAATTGACTTTTAACCCATGACAGCCTCGAAATAGATGTTAGCTTGTTTTCTATCACTGTGATACATTAATTGAGAGTGTGTTTGACCACATATCATCAACTAAATCGTATTCAGTAGGTTTATTTGAATTCTTAAGTTCTTTAACTTAAATGATACTTGAACCCTAAAGTCGGTTCAAGTCTCTGAGATTTGCTGTTGTTGTGCTCCTTGATTAGTCAATACGTTTTTCAAAGGTCAAATTCATTTTAGTTAGTGCACAATAGCCGGGTGTAATAGAATTCTCTCATTATATTAAATAAAATTTGTAATTTGTACCAAACTACTAAATTTGACATATTGTATCATAATTTACAATTTATTTTTTAATCTCACTGTTAAATTCATGATAAATAGGCCCATTTGTAGTAATCTTAATCATCAAATCCTAATATGAAGTGCCAAATGAAAGTATATTACGATTTTAGGGTGAAACACGTCAAATTAAGTAATTAAATATGAAAATTGTAAAAAAATATGACTGCAGCAGAATATATCTGTTTTACGGAATTTGAGGTTTAGCGAACTTTTCTCCAAAGATGTGTCATGTGTTTGAAGATTTGCTGTCCTGCCTTGGAAGTCTGGGGGAGAAAATAGGAAAACAGAAAAGAAAAAGATCCCTAGTCCGAATCTACTCTACTGTCTACATGTCAAGTTGGCCAAACGCTGATATCAAAGTATTTTAGAGCATTAAATAACATAATTCCTTACTTAGCCAAAATAATAATAATAATAATAATAATTTCTCGGAGCTGAACATGAATGACCTACCATATCAGAGACGTTGCTTTAGCAACAGAACTGATAGTCATTGACCATAATTCATATGAATTAAGGACAATTATATCAAAAGAGATGTGAAAGACATTAATCTTGGCTCTATCGACGGTGAAAAGGTATGCTTTCTTTCAACCAATCAACCAAGGATTGCTTTGGTCTCAGCCTTACTTAGGAGAACAAAAAATAAAATAAATGGGTAATCTGAATTTGTTACCAATTAGTGATGCAGGTTGTTTGACTTTCTCGTTAAGCAATAAACAAAGTTGCCAAAACTTGTCTAGAGATATATGGAGTTCACTCATTGTTATCCCAAAAAGGCTATTGATTGTACTTATGTGCAATGACGCAGGTTACCCAACTTTTAGGAGGTTAATTTGTACATATTATTACACCATTCCTGTGTCTTCAACTTATAATCTACTCCACACAAAATAAAATACAGAAAAATTATAATTAAATTAATCAATTATTTCAACCGTAGGACATATGTATTGTTAATAAAATTAAATGTCGTTGTTATGGTTGAATTGTCACTACAGAAATATGGGGTGATATATAGGAAAAAATGAACATTATTTTGGGGTAACCGAAAGAGACTTGACATATGTGTTAGTATGATATTTTAAATGAAAAGCTTTGTTTGAATAGAGTTAAGATAAAAACTTGAATCCATTCGGAAGGTTAATGGTTTGGGTTGTAAAGTATCAAGATTCATATAGTTTGAGGGTATCTGAAAAAAATGAACTGTTTTGTTGCTCTAGATATAACCAGAAAGAAACTTGACATATGGCTAATTACAAGAGGCAAAATAAAATTTAGAGTTATGTACCTCTATGGGTCTTTTTTCCCAATTTGTTGTTCATTAAATTAGTTTAAAGTTACGTTATTTTAGTTTTGTGTGACATATTGTGATACCAACTGAAAAGTGAACCATTAACTTTGATAATGAAATTTTAAGAGAAGAATTTATTTGTCAAAAATTTTAAATTTGCACTTCTATGATCAATTTAAAAATAGAAAGATAATTCGTTAAGAGGGGTTAAAATTTAAAGACGAAATGAGTACTTAACCCTAAAATTTAAGTAAAGTCCAAAGGTTAATAAGAATAACAAGGGCCCAAACATAGTTTAATGATGATAACAAAACTATGAACATAGTCTACTTCATTAGTTTCATAGTCTTGTTAATTAATTCATCAATCTTAACCATGTTTACGTAATTCCCTTTACAGGCGTATCATTGGTAATTTGGTATTTGGCATGTGAAGGAAGGGTAAAGATGTAATTTCAACGAGGATGAGATCCCGGCCTTGTCTCCATGTCATTGTCACAAAGATTTTGATGGCGATTTCTACCCTTTTCCCTCCACCTCATTTGTTAGTACCAAATCCGCTTCGCTCTGCTTAGCATGCTTTTCCCAATTCCAAACCCCTCTCTGTCCATCTCATATTCACAAGCTCAGATAGCAGAAACAAACTACAGAATATTCTAAAAAACAAAAGAGAAATAAAAAAACATGAAGAGAGCAAAATCGAATGCGAGGATTTTGCGCTCTGTTAAAGGAAGAAAAATTTTCGTGTAGAAGTGTATTTAACAGGCCAATCAAAATAGATTCTGGGCTTTGTTAGAAGCTAATAAAAAGATCTTTTGTATTTCTTTTTCGGTCAGACCCATGTGAAGAAGCGAGCCCATCAAAGTTGTTCAAGTTGGAACTTGGAAAGTTCAACTATCAGCTTCAATGGGTTTAGTAAGAAAAAGGAGAGAGAGAGAGAGGAGACAGAGTGTGCTGAGGAATAGTACATTATTATAAAGAACAAGCCAGGGAGAGAGAGAGGACGAGGGGACAAGAGCGTATCTTGGAAAATCCTAGAAATTCGATTTAGTTTCTCTCTTTGTTACTTTAAAGCGCATAGGACAAATAAAATAAGCCCCCATGATATAAAACTATCAATTACAAAAACGAAAACTCTTTCCCATCATTCATGCATTGTATTTGTACCTCGCCACAACTCTCTACCCAGCTCTACAGTTAAACATTGTTTCTTTCAACATTCTAATAGCTCTTTCTGTCTCTCTCTCTTCACTAAAAGTTGCTTACTTTCTCTCTCTATGCTTCTGGGCTGTGTGTGCTTCGCTGTGTGTTATGTGTGTCTGTGTTTTCAGGGGTCGATCTCTGGTATATGATTCATTATTCTAAGGGAGGAAAAGCAGTGAACGTGCTCTTCTTTGTCCGGACGCCTCGGCTAAAACTTTACGCTTTTTATTGGAGTTGGAGAGTATTAGGAAAAAAAAAAAAAAAAAGAGATTGGAGCTGGAGAGAACATTATTAGAGAGTTGCACTGTGAAGTTTTCTATTCCCGTTTCTTTTTAAATTATTCAAAGCCTTCAGACAGACAGGAACCAGAACCATTTGACACAGAGAGTGAGTGTTCTTTGGAATTTGAGCTCTTTTTTTTCCCATCTTTTGAGAGCCATGCTTGTCTCTCGGAATCGAGTTTTTCCTCATTTTAAATTCTGGGTCTGCATGACCTCTTCTCTTTCTAGTTTCTAGCCTATGAACGGGCTCTACCGAGAGAGAGAGGGAGCGAGTTTCGTGCAATTTTTTCATATTTCTTGGTTTTGCTTTGGGTGTATTTATGCATCTTTAGCAGGTTTGAATCGCGCAAAACCATACTGTAATGATAAATTTCCTTGGAGTTTATCATTACCCATTCTCTTTCTATGTCAGAAAAAGGTGTCTCTGAAAAATTGCCAGTACTTCATGAAAAGTTGGCTTAAATACGTTTGTGCATAACTCACGGGATTTCTTGCTTGGATATGAAGTGGGTTATAGAGAAACTAGAAGAAGAAGAAGAAGAAGAAGAAGAAAAAGCAAAAGAGCAAGAATAGTCCGACAGAGTTTTGTACTGATGGGTCTTAAGATGCAGCAGAGCCACCACCACTCTGTGGCTGTGAAGTTGAATGAGCAAATGGGGACGAAAAGAGGGTACACATTCATTCAGGCCAACCGGGCTTGGCTCCCGAAGTTTCTGCTGCTTTGGATCATGATGATGGCATTCGTAAGTATGATGATCTACAATGGTATGGATGATGATAATAAAGTGAGGAGGAAGGAGGTACTGGGAAGCATGTGCGATCAGAGAGCTAGGATGTTGCAGGATCAGTTTAGTGTTAGCGTTAACCATGTGCACGCGCTTGCCATCCTCGTTTCCACCTTCCATTACTACAAGTACCCTTCGGCAATTGATCAGGTTTGCGTTTCCTCTTGTGCTTGAATTTTTAGCTAAAATACTTTAGGATATGTTTGGTTACCGGTTATTGAGTTTAAGGAAAGGATCTGGAATTCTCGAACACTTTCGGCAGGTTTTGGGCCCCCAAAGAAATGAAGGTGTCAGTTAAATCTTACAAATGCGGTTCAGTTTTTCTACGTAAACTAGAAAAAGGGGATTTTATTTGACATTGTATTGGTTTGCAAAAAATGCAGGAAACTTTTGCTGAGTACACAGCTAGAACTGCTTTTGAGCGGCCATTACTGAGTGGGGTGGCCTATGCTCAGAGAGTCATTAATTCAGAGAGGGAAAATTTTGAGAGGCAACATGGTTGGACGATAAAGACAATGCAGAGGGAGCCTTCCCCTGTGCGAGATGAGTACGCACCTGTGATATTTTCTCAAGACAGCGTCTCTTACCTTGAGTCACTTGACATGATGTCAGGAGAGGTAAACTAGAGGATTTGTGGCCTTGCTTCTCTTATCTTGATTCAGAGTAGTAAGTTTGGCTTTTTCATTTGGCTTGCATTTGTCCCACTAAATGATGTAGGAAGACCGAGAAAACATTTTGAGGGCGCGGGCTACTGGGAAAGCGGTTTTGACAAGCCCCTTCAGGCTACTGGGATCCCATCATCTTGGTGTTGTGCTGACATTCCCGGTATACAAATCCAAGCTCTCTGTGAGCCCAACAGTGCAAGAGCGCATTGAAGCAACTGCAGGGTGAGTCCTCTGAGTTTTCCTTTCTGGTTAGAATACTTTGTGTTTTGAGACAGTTTGCAGATGGTTTTATAAATTCTGTCGGAGTTTATGACGGATTGAATCTAGAATGAAGTTTAACAGGTTTAGTAGAACCTATCATTACTGCTAGAGCTTTCATGAGATATTTGCAACTATGAATTTGTCCTTCCCCCACGTGCTTTGTGCAGATAAAATCACTTGAATGATGGCAGTAGCTTTACAAGATTGAACATAGAGTTACAACTTTATAATACCTTTTTCAGTTGTTTCTTCCTTTTCCTTGTTTCTCCTGTAATTTTGCCTCTAGTTGCTGGGGTGGAATCATCTGATTCTCCTCTTCCTCGGAAATGACTTTTAAGGAGAAAATATGAGGTGACTCCTTGTCACTTATTTGTTTTCATCACATGGCAGTGTATGGTACTCATGCAAACTGTTAAAAGGAATCATTCTCAGTATTGTTGAATACTGTTGTAATTGATATAGATGTTCTCATTGTTTAAGTAAACCTTTTGCTTCGTTTGTTGATTGCTTAATTAACCATGGATAGGAATGAGCTTTTGACTTTGCCAAAGTTTTACTGAGCTTTGATGTTTTCTCGACAATATTCAAGTCATATCAAGCTGTACCCTGACTGACATTAGCTTCTTTCACATAAAGCCTGTGGATACATGAGTACTAATACAAACATCAACCACTATCTGTTTCTTTAACTCTATCACGTGAAATGCTCAGCATGATCCTTTTGTCTTCATGCGGCCGCTATTGGTCTCTCTTTTGGTTGTTGGGGTTGTGATGACTTGATGTTTTCCATGATGTTGTTGTGCAAATCATGTGGCCAGCTCTTTAAACATACAATGCTACTAGGATGAGAATACCTTGTTTTAAAGCCTTGAATTATAGGTGCAATGCACTATCGGTAAATCGGTGTGATTTTAGGCAATCTATTTTGATTTACATTTGCTTTTCCTTAAATGTTGATAGTTCAGCTAGATTTTTACATTATAAACCGGTTAAGAGTTTTGCAATCATTAGATGTGCTTTGCATAATGACATCACCCTATGGCTAGTAGTTCATGCATGAAGCACCATGGTGTGTGGATACCCATATTTTTTCTGAGTAAGGAGCTTGTTACTGTGTAAGAATGAGAATTACTTGTGAATGCCGTTGTTTTCAATGGAATAATGAACAATGTGTATGATGTCAAAGGTCAACTTTGAGTAAAATGCTCCTCCTGAGTCCTATACCTGCAAATTCATTGTCAGCGCCTATTGCCATCTCGGAGCTACCCCCCCCCCCGGCGACGAAACCGTGCCATTGCTCTTATTCCAGAAATCAAAATTCCTGCCACTTCCATCAAGACCAGGATATTACCTGTACCATCATTGCCTGGATACTGTCACTACCATCAGCACACTTGAAAAGCTATTGTCAACACTTCTGTTACTACTGCAAATGCCAATGCATTGCTGTAACTAGCATTGCCTCTTCCACTACTGTCACAGGCTTCCTTGACACTAGGACCACTGCATGACTTTTAATTTGGTTCTTTATGGTATTTGAGTGGATAATTAAGTCCCACTTCCATATTTTTTTTGGACTCCAGTTCTAGTGTGGTAAATTCAGCATATTACCATGGTGGGATTCTATCCTGGCTAATCTGTTTTGCTATTTATTCCTTGGTGGTGTGATGTTCTTATATTTGATTAGAAATTAGAATCCATGGCTTTAGGTTTTTTAACATAAAGTTGGGCTGAGGGTTAATATGGAAGTTCTAGACGTTTGTTAATGAAATTGTCATTTCATTCAGATATGTTGGTGGAGCCTTTGATGTTGAGTCCCTTGTGGAGAATTTACTAGGCCAACTTGCCGGGAATCAGGCGTTTTTAGTTAATGTGTATGATGTCACCAACTCCTCTGAACCCCTAATCATGTATGGTCACCAAAATCAAGATGGTGACATGTCTCTTATTCATCAGAGCAAGCTTGATTTCGGAGATCCTTTCAGGAAGCATCAAATGATATGTAGGTAAGTGCATCCAGATGTTGATCACAATTTTGGGATGACATATACATGCATGAGTTTAAGGGTTTCATCTCATAGTTGCTTATTGGATTTTTGGCAGATATCATCAGAGGGCACCCATGTCTTGGACAGCAATCACGACTGCATTCTTGTTCTTTGTGATAGGTTTACTAGTGGGTTACATCTTATATGGTGCAGGAAATCACATTGTTAAAGTTGAAGATGACTTCCATGAAATGGAAGAACTGAAAGTTCGAGCAGAAGCTGCAGATGTTGCCAAATCTCAGGTACTCTTCCTGATATTTCTGTAAAGCATGCTTCAAATCTATTTCCAGGCTTCAATTTTTTTTTTCTAACATGAGCATCGCTTGTGATCTTCTTGCCAGTTTCTAGCTACTGTATCTCATGAAATCAGGACTCCCATGAATGGCATCCTTGGTATGTTGAAAGGCCTAATCTTTTCTGTCATGTTTTAAATGTTTTCTTTTATTTCCGAAAGCTTTCTAATGAGCGATCGAATTGTTCACTGTATGTTATTGTAGGAATGCTTGCTCTGCTTCTAGATACGGAATTAAGTTCAACTCAGAGGGATTATGCCCAAACTGCACAAGCCTGTGGAAAGGCACTGATAGCATTAATTAATGAGGTGCTTGACCGGGCAAAAATTGAGGCTGGCAAGCTAGAGATGGAAGCTGTCCCATTTGACCTCAGATCAATATTAGATGATGTCCTCTCTTTATTTTCTGAGAAGTCTAGACACAAAGGCATTGAGGTAAGTCCACCAGTGAGGGTGTTGGGACACAAATGCATCTTTCAATTTGCTTAATGGGTTGCATTATTGTTTGTAGTTCTTATAGTTTGTGCTTCTGAACTGTCATTTGTAATGTTGTTCTCCTGTTTAAACTGACTGCCTTTTTGTTTTTTCTGTTTCTTCTGCTCGCCTTACTGTGGGCTTTGATACCAATTAATGGCATTGTCCATGATGTGTTTCCAATTCTACAATGCTCTCAACTTCGACATGTAACCAATTGGGGATGTGAAGCTGGCAGTTTTTGTTTCTGATAAGGTTCCTGAAGTTGTAATAGGGGATCCAGGGAGGTTTAGACAGATTATTACAAATCTTGTTGGCAACTCTGTTAAAGTAAGTGGCTCATGCTAGCTGTATCTGACTGCTCAAGTTTATTAAAAATGTTTACAGTTGACTTTGCTTCAATTAATGAGCTAATGTACTGGTCGAAGTTTATGGAAATTTGCACTATCTAGTTTATTTTTCGTGGTTTTCTGTGCGAAGCAACGTAATAGCTAATGCTAATTCTATTGAGCATGCTGCAGTTTACAGAACAGGGACATATATTTGTCAAAGTCCATCTAGCTGAACACACAAAGGCCATGGCAAATGGAAAAGCTGAAACTTGTTTGAATGGTGGATCAGATGGAGGCGTATTTTTATCTGGTGGATGCCACTTTAAAACCTTAAGTGGCTGTGAAGCTGCTGATGAGCGGAATAGTTGGGACATATTTAAGCGTCTGATGGCTGATGAGGATTTTCGTTCTAATGCTGCCCATAACACAATAAGTACTAGCGAAGCTTCTGAACATGTCACTTTGATGGTATGCGTGGAGGATACAGGTATTGGAATTCCGTTATGTGCCCAGGATCGGGTTTTCATGCCCTTCATGCAAGCTGATAGCTCAACCTCTAGACATTATGGGGGAACTGGTATAGGCTTGAGCATTAGTAAGTGTCTAGTTGAACTAATGGGTGGTCACATAAACTTCGTAAGCCGACCTCAAGTTGGCAGCACATTTTCATTCACTGCTGTTTTTGGGAGGTGTAAAAAAAATTCACTCAGTGATATGAAAAAGCCTAGTTCTGAGGATTTGCCTTCTGGTTTTAGAGGATTGAAAGCAATAGTAGTAGATGAGAAACCAGTTAGAGCTGCTGTAACCAGATACCATTTAAAGAGGCTGGGTATCCTGGTAGAAGTTGCTAGTGGCCTCAAGGTTGCAGTTGCTATGTGTGGAAGCAATGGTTCTCTGACATCTCTGTAAGTTCTCCGCTCTTTCCTTATTCTTTGCCCAAATTTTCTCCTCCTTTCAAATGATATAAACTGCATCTCCATTCAAAAGGCAAATCCATGGCAATGGTGTGGTACTTTGATGCCATGGCCCTGTGATTTCAGAAGGGAATGTCTTGTTAATGTCCAATGACAGGCCCTGATTTACAAGGATGATACAATTTTCATTTTCTGTTGCTGATGTGTTGTAAAATTGCCCCAGATTCAAACAACAAATTGTATGGACCAAGCGCCTTTTATTCTGATTCGGTACAACTCGACCTCATTTAGAAGTATCTGTACCAGTTTCTGTCCGTCAGAAACCGTTGTTTGGATGGAAATGAATAAGAAAAAAAGCTGTAACTATCTTAGATTTCAAACAAGTGTTTAAATGGTGCATGGAGGGTAATGTTGTATTTTTATATGTATTTTCCTTATAATTAATGCGGTTTTTTTATGGAGGGGGTGCCAGTTCTAAATTTTCTAGTTAAAATCCAAGTTTCACGGAGTTAAAATATGGGTTTAGGTTGGTTGACTGTGTGCCCTTAAAGATTTTGTTACTCCAGGCCATTTTACCATGTGTCATGTCTGTATCGCCAGTTTTTTTCCTTTTGATTTATAAGCTGTGTCTTAACACAAAAGAAGTAGAAATAAAATAAAGAAAAAGGAGGATAAACCTTGCAAGAGGATGTCATGATTTGGGTCTAAATACTAGAGCAAAAGGAAACCATAATCCACTGTAAGTACTTCCTAAATTTCCACCAAAAAATTCCCAAGAATGTGATTTATAATGAACCTCAAAATTATTGGACAAGGAATGATAATTGTGTTTATGCATAAAAACTTCTCAAATAAGCTGAGTAGTGTAAACCCTAAAGATTAGTAAATAGTTGAAATTATAAAATACAGCTTGCTGAGCAAACTACTTTGTCTGTTATGACAGAAATTTCCAGCCAGATTTAGTTCTAGTTGAGAAAGATTCCTGGATTTCTGGTGAGGCAGGTGATGTGAGTGTTCGTCTATCAGACTGGAAACAGAAAAGTCATATGTTTCAATCGCCTAAGATGATTCTTCTAGCAACCAATATCAGTGATGCTGAATTTGATAGAGCAAAGGCAGCAGGTTTTGCAGATACTGTGATCATGAAACCTTTGAGGGCAAGTATGGTTGCTGCGTGTCTTCAACAAGTCCTGGGGATAGGGAGAAAGAGGCAGCAGGGGAAAGATACGCCTAATGGATCTTCTTACCTTCAAAGCCTGCTTTGTGGAAAGAAAATTTTGGTGGTTGATGACAATCGGGTTAATCGCAGAGTTGCTGCAGGTGCACTGAAGAAGTTTGGAGCTGATGTTGAGTGTGTTGAGAGTGGGAAAGCTGCTCTGGCATTGCTTCAACTACCACATAATTTTGATGCCTGCTTCATGGATATTCAGATGCCAGAAATGGACGGGTATGTACTAAGTTCTTAATGAAATCACAAGATTTTGCTACTGGTTGATGTCTTAGATTCCTCAATCCATTTTGGTGAACCTTTGTTCTTATCCTTCTAATAGTTTGAAAAACATTGTGATGAACGTTTTAACTATTTGCAAAGTATGATCATAACATCTTATCTTCGCATTTGTAGTTGATATATATGCTGTATATGTGCAAGTATTTCTACTATTTTATGATGGGTGGTCTTAATGTGTCATGTGGAAATGCATCACTCGATAACAGTGGTTCCAATAATGCAACTCTCCTCTGACTCTGCTACTGTGTCAGCATGCTGTACATATCTATATCTATATATAACATAATTAGCTTTTGGGGGCTAAGGCTTGGTAGTTACAATGATCAAACTCTCCTCTGATGCTGTCTACTCTGCTGGGAGGTTCTATATATTTCTAACGCGATTAGCTTTTTGGGGCTGAAGCTTGGTTACGTACTTCTCAACTTTCTCTTAGGTTGTGGGGGAAAATTTGCTATTTCTTTTAACATCAGCTGATATGATGAGTTATCTTATAGCAACAATTTGACCGATTTAAAACTTTGGGAGGTACCGATGTACTAATTAGCATGACATGATTGGGAGTTCCATTAATGGTGCATCACTCTGGTAGCTGTAACATATTCCTTTTTTGTTTCTTCCTGGAATGGTAGGTAGCTGTAACCTATTCAAAGTTATCTTTTCTTTCGCAAGTAGTTTTTGGCTCCATCAATTAGTCACAAAGTGAGCTTGAGAGAAAAGTGAGCTTTTAATCATTAATATCACAAATTCAAAGCGGAAATCTAGGGGAAGATTGTAGAAGACTGGAAATGTTGCTGGTGAACTGATAATCTTGTGGCTTGAAGTTTTTAGAAAGCAGGCTTTAGGAGAATTTTGCACGTTCCATTCATAGTATTGAATCTCCATCCTTACGTTTTTGCAACCAACTTTCTGATTGAGTAAGATAATTAAAACCTCTTTTCCAGGAACTGTCCAAAAATTTTTAGTCCCCGACTCATTCTACAAACCAAGCATGAGCATGAGAGTGCTAACAATGCTGCTGAGAACACAATACTTATATCTGTTAATTTCATGCGTACAAACCCTGTAGTGGGAATAAGGAACTTAAAATATTTCCGTTTTAAATTAATTCAGCTCAAATTGCAGCGCCCATATGGAGATGCCCTTTGGAACGCAAAGTTGTAATTATCAGTAGCAATTTCTTCCCTCTTTTTTTTTATGTCGTGAAGAGCTGGGGCACTTGAAATGTTTTAGAACACCTAGATTTGCAGCTCCGTGCATACCATTATATGCATAAATGAAATGTTACGTGCTCAGAAACCATTAGTCAGGAAAATGTGGAACCACTTAAATTATATCGTCTTGAAGTACACCCAATCGATAGATTGATCACAACACAGCCATTCATTTCTTCCAATTGCAGGTTTGAGGCCACCCGACGAATACGCCTAATGGAGAGCAAGGCAAATGAACCAGTGAATGTGAATGGTGGAGCTTCAGATGAAGGCATCACTAGAAAGAGAGAGTGGCATGTACCTATATTAGCCATGACTGCTGATGTGATTCATGCCACCTATGATGAGTGCCTGAAATGTGGGATGGACGGCTATGTCTCGAAGCCTTTTGAGGAAGAGAATCTTTACCAGGCAGTAGCTAAGTTCTTCAAATCCAAACCCATCCCAAACTCATGACAAGATGTTGTGGCCTAATTTGAACCCGGCAAACTTAGAGAGTGGCAATGCTATAGTGGTCTGAACAGCAACAGCAAATTGCATACTACTGGTGTTGCTCCTTTCCTGTTAGATAGTAGCAACAGTTGGTGTCTTGAATATTGAAAATTCTCAACCAAGATTATCTACAGGTTCGGCTGATTATTTCTAACCATCTCCACTTTAACACGATTAGATTTCGAGTAAATGTATACTGCTATAAAATTCTCCATCCCCACTTTTCATGTATAGATCCTTGGCTGGGGAAGGAGCCAAATTGTGTAAATCATATATTTTTGTATGCATCCCCAGGAACTTTCTTTCGAAAGAAGGGGTTCTCAATACCTTGATTTGTATTTCTGTCTTTGTACAAGACTTTCAAATTGGACATTTGTATTTTGAGAAAGAAAGAAGCTTTTTTGATTGAAACCAGCTCTCACACTAACTAGTTTGCTCGTTTAACTGTTTATATTATGATTTTCTGGGAGGAAAGGAATATCTAATTCTTGAGATCCTCGAGGTCTCCAGACAATTGAATAGTAACATATTATTAGAGAACAATACTCGTTCCTTTATTATGGAGTCTTTTTGTGACCTGCATGAATTCGTGATGTTCTTAGACAAGACTTGCATTTGTGGTACTATAAACTAGAAAACTTTTTTCTCTCTTTTTCCTTCCCCAACCAGAAGGAAAGTAGCAAGTTTTCTGTCCTGGCAAAGGACTGGGTTTGTGGACCCTTTGTCAATTCTTAGGAAATAGAGATGTTGAAAATGGAATTTTTCTGAAGAGACTTTGGTTTATACACCACCCAATCAATAAACGAGAGGTTTGATGTGTGTCTAGCAATGGAGTTGGATTCAAGCATAAGCATACAACTTGATATATCCTCCATGGAAGCCCATCTAAATCCGCAGTTGAGAATGTTAAAAATGCATTGCTCAACACCATTTGAGAATGAGAACATACGACATTTGATTCATGGAATTTCCTTTCCCGCAACAGGTTTGGTTTTGCTTTTGTTTTTGTTATTTGTTGCTTCCCTTACCGTGGGGACGAAGTAGACCGAGCCACACATCTGATGTTCCACCACTAAAAAAAGGTCACCTTTTTTGTTCAATTTTTTAGAACAAAAATTCACTTTTTCAGTTAAAATTTTTGAACTATTAAATCTATGATAAAAAAAAAATTATCAACTTTTTACGAACCCTAATAAAACTCAAATCTACCTAAATATTCATAACACTATCAACATTTCTATAAATTTAAGGATTTATTTCAACCCAACATCACATATTAGAAGTAGATGCAACGTCTCATGGCCTAATTCAACCACTTCCAAGATTCAAAAAAGTCACTAATTTTTTTTTGCTTTTCAACTTGGATATGTGAAGAATGATTTCGGATACTTGTTTGATCACAAGTAACGTTACGCTAGTTTCGTTCGTGAAGTATCTTATCTATTTTACTTTTATTAATTTATCCCATTATGGAGTCTTTTCAATTTGATCGTTATTTGTGGTACCAGAGAAGCCTACTATTTGACTTACTGAAGAGACATAGAGAGGTTCCCAAGCATAAGCATACAACTTGATATATCCTCCATGGAAGCCCATCTAAATCCGCAGTTGAGAATGTTAAAAATGCATTGCTCAACACCATTTGAGAATGAGAACATACGACATTTGATTCATGGAATTTCCTTTCCCGCAACAGGTTTGGTTTTGCTTTTGTTTTTGTTATTTGTTGCTTCCCTTACCGTGGGGACGAAGTAGACCGAGCCACACATCTGATGTTCCACCACTAAAAAAAGGTCACCTTTTTTGTTCAATTTTTTAGAACAAAAATTCACTTTTTCAGTTAAAATTTTTGAACTATTAAATATGATAAAAAAAAAATTATCAACTTTTTACGAACCCTAATAAAACTCAAATCTACCTAAATATTCATAACACTATCAACATTTCTATAAATTTAAGGATTTATTTCATCACATATTAGAAGTAGATGCAACGTCTCATGGCCTAATTCAACCACTTCCAAGATTCAAAAAAGTCACTAATTTTTTTTTGTTTTCAACTTGGATATGTGAAGAATGATTTCGGATACTTGTTTGATCACAAGTAACGTTACGCTAGTTTCGTTCGTGAAGTATCTTATCTATTTTACTTTTATTAATTTATCCCATTTTTTTTCAATTTTCGTTATCAAGAGCCTACTATTTGACACCAAGTTCCCACAATTTTTTGGACTTACATGCATCCTACCGTATACTTAGAATTACTTCATTTACACAAATAAATAAACGGACATTTTTCATCCATCAACTATATGTTTGACATATTACAAACTACTAACTTTGACACTTTTTACCCATCAACTATAGGGTATTTAATGCATTACACTCTCCAATTATGTCAAACACTTTACACTCTCTGTTGGACAATAATACATCCGATGACTTAATGAATTGATAATAATATCCTCAACATATGCAAGGTGGGTCGAGGATATTATTATTATTATTTCAATCTAAAATTTTGAGGGAGGATGCATCCAAGACTAGACATAACTCATAAAAGACATAGAAGAACTAAAAAATACAAAAACTAACATGCAAAACAAAAAGCAACAGGAATAAAATCTAATATTAGCAAAGTTTGGACTTGTTAAGACTCAGAAAGCATCTCATACCATAAGGCAATAAATCTAGACCTGATCACCAACTGTTTGCATAACATGATATCCTTCACCGTTACCAAAGTTCGCATTCTTTTTTAAAGCCCTATTTTCTCTTAGTTTTGATCCATATTGATGTTTTCTATGTTTTGATCTTGATTATTATATTGAGCAACATATTGATGGGTTTTACTTTCATAATATTTTTACCATTATATTTTTATGAGGATAACTTCATCGTTTCACTAAATCAAAATATCAATTTTTAATTAAATTAACAGTAGAGGGTACAAAATTTATGAAGATTGTAATTGATGGATAAAATGTCAAGAAATCGATAATAAAAACTGCAATGTGTTAGTATTTCAACGATGGGCGGTCGAAAAGTGTATTTTTAGATAAGCTTGTCTACCCTGACCCATGCATAAGGTTCCATATGTGTAATAACTACTAATACTTTGCCTGTTGTCCCCTCCTAAGATACCGGCTGGCGGCTTCAATTGCGGGTGTAAATCTGAGAGCAAGTTGGCTTTGTTTATTGTGCGCGTGTGACACAGGGAGAGAAAGAGAAGATTTCCTACGAAAGTCCTTGTTCTTTAATGGATACTCGAAAATAGATTAAAATTAATTACAGTGTCCTTATCCTTTGAATAAATCGCAGATTAATAATTTACTAAAAGTAATACAGCAGCTAAGAGAACAGTAGCTCAGCAACCACAAGGACACAGGAGAATAATTCCAGCACTACAACCATTCAAAGGCAACATAATGAATGTTTAATTTACTTCTATAATTGAGAAATTAATGCAATGGACCCTCTCTATGACTTGTTCTTTTTAGGATACAACAGTCCCGATTGCGCGCTTGCTGTATATGGTATAGCTCGAACCTAATCTGCACAAGAGGAAGAGCTCAAAGTTCCACTATAAGAACACATTTCTCTTCTAAGTGCTCTCGCGAGTGAAAGAAATTGATGTATTCACTATTATGTAACAAACCGTAAATAGGGACTATATAAAATGTTCTGAGAACCTAGAAATAAAAGAAATAATTTATTGCTAGCTACAAAGACGCTACAAAACATGTTAACTATTCCTCTTCGCACAGTTACACTTCCCATTAGGTGCAAGAATCTATTTTAAGAATAATTAATAAAATATTGAAAATATATTAATGCTTATCATTGATGAATTTTAGTAGGTTAAGGATTTAATATCTGATGAAATTAGTAGTTTATGTACTCAAAATAACCGCTGGCCCATAATTCAAGAATGAAAATTTCATGTTCTCCTTATTTGTGTTAGCGACACCTTTTATTGCAATTTTGCTTGCTTTTTGTTCTGTCTAATTTATAAGGTTTAATTATACAAGCCCTTGTGGTGTTAGCCCGTAAAAAATAGCTCTCAGGAGTGCAAAATCGAAAATAAGTCCTTAGTGTGAGGTTTTTGAGACAATTTAGTCCCTCCTCCCTTAATATATATATATATTGTGACGGGGCGCATCAATCTGCACTTTACACATGTATGAAAACAATGACGAAACTGCCTAAAAAAAAAGAAAATAATAAAGAATATCGCGTTGTAAATAGTAAATACAAATTCATGAAAAATATAAAATAAATAAATAGATAAATAAATAAACAAAAATAAAAGGTCCCTCCCTTCCTCACGCGTTAAATCACTCACAGAAAATATTGACGGTGGGTCGGGGATTATGGAGCCATATTACCATCGATCTGCATTTTACACGTGCATTAAAATAAAAGAAAAATAACATAGTGTTGTGAATAATAAATAAAAATTTATGAAAAATATAAAAGACAAAAAACAGATAAATAAAAGACAAAAAAAAATCTCATTGAAATTCTAAAAATTGAAAGCAAAATTAAAACACAAAAATTAAAATTAAGGCTTAATATACACGCGTGCCCCAGGGTTTAATGTTTTCTTAGAAATACCCTTAGGGTAATTTTTGTTGTCCCGTCACCCCTATGGTATACCTTTTTTTTTCCATTATACCCCTCCAGTAATATTCTGTCTATTTTTTGACGGAAATTGATAATGTGGACCAAGTGACCACGTTACATCCAATTAAAATGCAACATGTGTTCGCAACTGCTGACTGGACGAAATTCATTTTCCACCTCCATATCCACATCACTCCTCTCCATAGCAGTTTACCAAAATGCCCTTAAATCCACATTACTTAAATGAAAACTAACCCCAAAGATCGAACAGACCCATTCGCGACCCGATAGAGACCCACAAACATTTATTCAACGTTTCCCCCAAAATAGTTCTAGAACCCTAGATACAGATGAAGGAGAAGGAGAGGTTAATTGAGAAAGCGATCATGAAGAAACTAAATCTGAGGAAGAGGACGATGAACAGAAGGTGCAGCTAGTTTCACGTGTTCAAAACCCCCAGCCCCATATCCAAATGTACTCTTTTTTGTTCGTGACCCATTACGCCCTACAGGAAGAGGACGAGGACGATAAACAATCATCTCAGTCTCAACCCGTCTAGAGCTACCAAACCCCTGCGATTCACCCATTGTCTCAACTGCGTGCTGGTAATCTGGAACAAAATCCGAATCCTTCTGTCCAGCAAACTCTATGGGAACAGTCGGTGCCATAAGATAAACCTCCAATGACTGCACATATTAACTGCGACAATAAACGACGCCCCTACTCAGTCATAGAGAATAGCAGATCCCCAAATCTTCGAAATCATGCCAAAATCCAACTCAAGTATCAAATTAAGACACATTTCAATATTTCCATCACTACCCGATTGGCTTATTTTCCTTATCTCCATAGAAAACAGAATCTTCAGGCACTGATTCATTGAAAGAAGGATCTGTGTGCACATATATGGAGTAAAAGCCTTGGTGTCCTTTGAAAAACTTCTCCCACAAGGGAGCCAACGGCAAAGGCCCTTTTGTCAAGAACATGAAAGCCAAAAAACGTAACACATAAACCCATCCCAGTGAAAAAGGCCACCCCTTTTGTCTAGAACCCTGATTTGGGGGAAAAAGTTGAATAGAAGTTCGTGGGTCTCTATCGGGTCGCGAATGGATCTGTTGGATCTTTGGGGTTAGTTTTTATTTAGGGAATGTGGATTTAAGGGCATTTTGGTAAACTGCTATGGAGAGGAGTGACGTGGATATGGAGGTGGAAAATGAATTTCGTCCGGTCAGCAGTTGCGAACACGTGTTGCATTTTAATTGGATGTAACGTGGTCACTTGGTCCACATAATCAATTTCCGTCAAAAATAGACGGAATATTGCTGGAGGGGTATAACGGGAAAAAGGTATACCATAGGGGTGGCGGGACAACAAAAATTACCCTAAGGGCATTTATGAGAAAACATTAAACCCTAGAGGCACGCGTGTATATTAAGCCATTAATTAAACGGAAAAAAAGAAGAAGAAAAACAAACAAACTAGGTGGTGAGGTGGGGTAAGGTAAACCCCTCCCAGTCCTAGCCCGCATCGGTTATCGGACCTGAGGGAGAAGTGAATCGGGGGTGGACTGGATGATACTCCTTTAGTGCTAAAGTTGGGGAGGAGTGTTGCTCGATCTCCACCACGTGGTTGGCGGGAGTTTAGTAGTGAGGTTCAGTTAAGAAAGGATCTTGTATAATATAAAGTCACAATTTTGATTTTAAAAAATAAATCTAACATTTCTGACCACAATATTTAATAAACTAATCCAAAACTAATTACTTTATTTTGTTTTCTCATCTCTTTAAATAACTTTACACAAAATTTATTTTCGAGCTTACTCCATCCCACTACCCAACATTTCAGTTTGTTTGTTTTCTTTTTAAAATCTATTTTACTTTTATTGTATGAAATTTCATTATTTTATTTTATTTTGTTGTTCATTCTAATTTTTTTTCCCAAGTTTTATGCTTTTTAAAACTCTGACGTGACATCAGTTAATTGATATGGCATAAATGTTTTTCACCCACAAACATTTTGCATCATAAACTACTGCATGTTTGAGATATTGCATCTACAAACAACATATTTCTAACATATTATACTTGGTCTCACTACAAAAAAACAGGTCTACAGCGGCGGTCTTTTTAGCGGCGGTCACCAAAACCACCGCTATATACTCTATATCCTGGCGGTTTACTTCAAACGTGACCGAAAATACCCCTATAGCGGCAGTCTCTATAGCGGCGGTTTATGACCGCCGCTATAAACACAATTATAGCAGAGGGTGATATAGCGTGGTCAGTGAGTTGTCGCTATATACAACAATGCCGGCGCGTCACTATTGCGGCGGTCAATGACCGCCGCTATAGATTGACTTAGCTGCGGTTTTCATAAAACCCCCTACATGTCGTCTATAGCGGCGGTCATTGACCGCCGCTATAGAGTTTACTGAAATGCGCGTTTCAGTAATTTTTCCTCCATCCCCCGCCCCCCCTTCTTCCCCTCTTCGTGAATTTCAGACCCCCCCTCCCCTCTCGCGATTTCAGCAGCGCCCCCCAAATCGAACTGCAAATCCCCTCCCCCCCTTCGCGCATTTCAGCTCCCTTCCCCCCCGTTTCACGATTTCAGCCCCTCCTTGGCCCCCTCCGCGAATTTCAACTCCCGCCCCACCCCCTCCGCGAATTTCAGGCCCCCCCCCCCCCGGGCGCCCCCTTCGTGAATTTCAGCCCCCCCTCCCATTCAAACTTCAAATCTCCTCCCCCTTTTAATTTCACGAATTTCAGCTCCCCCCATTCGAACTTCACGAAATAATTCAACTGTGTTGGTTTTGCATTGCTGTTCAGGTCAGTGACTTAGACTCAATGTATATTTTCGTATTTTATAAAATATGAATGAAATTAATTATATGGAGATTGGAGGTCAGGGCTTATGAATTGGATTATTGGTTCTGTTGTGTTGGAGATTGATTTTGTTGGAGATTGGAGATTGGTTTTGTTGGAGTGTTGGCTTATGAATTGGTTGTTGACTTGTTGTATTATACTATTATATGAAATTGTTGCTGAAAATATATGAATTGAAATGCTTATAAAATAATAGGAATATAAATTGTGGAATGTGAATTGTTGCTGAAAAATATGAATTGAAATGAATTGAAATGAATTGTAAATATATGAATTGGAATGTATGAATTTATTCTGAAAATATATGAATTGGTCTGTATGAATTGGTTGCTGAAAAATATGAATTGTTGAAATGTATGAATTCATTGCTGGAAATATATGAATTGGAATGTATTGAATTTTTTCTGAAAATATATGAATTGGTTTGATATGTCAATTGGTTGCTGAAAAATATGAATTTATTTTCTCAAATTTCTTTCAAGTTGAACTCAATAGTTGCCCTCAGACTACCGTGGTTTTGTAACTCGTCATTGCAGGGACACTAGATGACTCTGCCAATCACATATCTCTTTCACAGTGTCAGGGGTATTTTAATCTTAATTCGTCAATCTACTATTGTTATGTTGGAAGGCGGAGGGTAGGGCTAACTTTTATTTGTTGTTGGTTCTGTGGAGTTTATTGGTGATGTTGGTGTTTGTGGGTTTTGTTGGAAGGCGGAGGGTAGGGCTAACTTTTATTTGTTGTTGGTTCTGTGGAGTTTATTGGAGATGTTGGTGTTTGTGGGTTTTGTTGGAAGGCGGAGGGTAGGGCTAACTTTTATTTGTTGTTGGTTCTGTGGAGTTTATTGGAGATGTTAGGTTTGTGGGTTTTGTTTGGAAGGAGGAGGGTAGGGCTAACTATTATTTGTTGTTGGTTCTGTGGAGTTTATGGAGATTGGAGGGTTAATTGTTATATGATGTTCGTTACGTGTGTTGTTTTATTAATCTATGTTAGTTTTATTTTAAAAATTTATATGCTGATAAAAAAAAACTTGATGCAAATCATTAAAATGATGGACAAGAGTTGGACTATATGTGTTGGGAGTCAATGAGATCTCCCTGTTTGTCCAAACGGTTGTATGTTGTTTTGAATGAGAATGAGAAATTAGAAGTTTGTTCAAAGTGCGGAGCTTCAAAATGGAAGGGCAATGGGGAGGGAAATATTTTCTCAGCGAATGAAGGTGGATCATCTAAGAGATCAAGAAAAAACCGAGAAGTTTTGCGGTGGTTTCCTTTAAAGCACCGCTTGCAGAGATTATTCATGTCCTCAAAAACTGCTTCTCATATGAAATGGCATCACGATGGACGTGCAAATGATGGGTTGTTAAGGCATCCGGCCGATGGTGAAGCTTGGAAGGCATTTGATGCACAGTATGCTGATTTTGCTTCTGATCCTCGTAATGTTAGGCTTGGGTTAGCAGCGGATGGGTTTAATCCTTTTGGAAACATGAGCACTAGTCATAGCACATGGCCAGTGATATTATTACCATATAACTTGCCTCCTTGGATGTGCATGAAACGTTCATCTTTAATGTTGTCATTACTTATTCCTGGACCGAAATCTCCTTCTTTCAAGATAGATGTATATCTAGAACCATTGATATTAGAGTTAAAAGAGTTGTGGGATGTTGGATTAGATACTTATGACATTGCTACGAAAGATATGTTTAAGATGCGTGCGGCATTGATGTGGACAATTAACGATTTCCCTGCATATGGTGACCTCTCTGGATGGAGTACAAAGGGACGTCTTGCATGTCCATGTTGTATGTATCAGACTTGGTCACGGTGGTTGGATAATGGTAGAAAATTTTGCTACATGGGGCATAGACGGTTCTTACCATTAAATCATAGGTGGAGAAGAGATCAAAGATCATTTGACGGTACTTATGAAATGACTCCACCACCTTATTTTATGACCGGTGATGACATTTTCAGGGAATTACAGGGTACTTTACATTTTGAGTCAAGTGTATGGAAGAAGCAAAGTATTTTCTTCACATTGCCTTATTGGAAAGATAACATGTTACGCCATAATCTAGATGTCATGCATATAGAGAAAAACGTAATGGACAATATCATTGGTACATTGTTAGATGTGGACGGGAAGACAAAAGATAACTATAAGGCACGTCTTGACTTACAAAGCATGGGAATAAGACATGATCTCCATCCAAAGATCACTGATGCAGGAAAGGTTCATTTGCCTGGTGCTTGCTACTCAATGACTCGTGAAGAGAAAGAATGCTTTCTAAAAGTGATAAAGAATGTGAAATTGCCGGATGGTTTTGCTTCGAACATATCACGTTGTGTCAAGCTTCAACAACGTAATATCATAGGTTTGAAGAGTCATGACTGTCACATCTTGATGCAGCATTTGATGCCTATTGCAATACGAAGATCATTGCCAAGCATGGTTTGTTCTCCTTTGATCTCATTGTCATGTTTCTTTAGAGAAATTTGTTCCAAAACATTACGGATAGAGGACTTAGATCGACTTGAGGCTCAAATCCCTATAACATTGTGTCAACTTGAAAGGATATTTCCGCCTGCATTCTTTACTGTTATGGTGCACTTGGTCGTACATCTAGTTGCAGAATGTAAGATGGGTGGACCGGTTCAACTTCGGTGGATGTATCCTATTGAAAGGTAATATTAATTATAGAGATATGTTACATCACGTTTCTTTGCACGTGTTTTATTTAATAAAGTCTAATATTGTTGATGTAGGTGCATGCACCGTTTCAAATCTTATGTTCGCAACACGGCCGCACCTGAAGGCTCTATTGCTGAAGGATATATAGCAGATGAATGCTTAACATTTTGTTCAAGATATTTAGAATCAGTCCCAACGATCTTTAATAGATCACCAAGAAATGTAGACGATACTATGGGAGGAATATCATTTGTTCGTCTTGATATGAAAACATGCATGCAGGCTCATCGATATATCCTTTTTAATTGCGATGAGTTAATTCAAATTCGCACGTAAGTGATGTTACACTTCTAACTATTTCATTCAACATGTTTTTATCGATGGTGAAATTAATTTTTTAGTTGTATTGTCGATGTGTAGAATGCATAAGGAGCGATTGAAGGCAAGAAATCGTAGTAGTCGACCAACAGATTATGTCATCGATAAGATGCATAGGGATGAATTTTGTGACTGGTTTCGAAACTATGTATGTGTTATGTTTAAAATGTTTTGTATTGGCTGATTACTTTGAAACTTACAATTAGTTTAATCTTGACTTGTTGTTCGAGGAAAATAGGTACAAAATATGGACGAGATGATGAAGCATCAACTTCCAAATAGAGTTCGATGGCTTGCTAAAGGTCCAAACCCCGAAGCTAGATCATTTAGCCGATATGTACATAATGGTGTGAAATTTCGTACAAAAGACAATGAAATAGGCAAACAACTCAAAATAGTGGAGTATGTGTGACTGTTGAAGGGGGCACCACATATTACGGGCGAATTATAAGTATCATTGAGTTAAACTATTTTGATGAAGAATGTTTTGTACTATTCAAATGTGATTGGGTTGACACAGCTATTGGTAGGGGATATAAAGTTGATGAGTTTGGATTCGAACTTGTTAATTTTTCGCGTTTAGTGCATACTGGAGATCGATTAAGCGATGATCCATTCATTTTGGCACCACAAGCATCTCAAGTATACTATGTAGCAGATGAAAGACATCCAAATTGGGAAGTAGTTGTCAAGACCAAACCAAGAGATGTGTTTGATGCTGGTAATGACGACGACATAGATGACTACTGTGAAAATGAACCTTACAATTTCAACGTTGAGCAAAACATCGAGAATGTACACGATGATTTGACGTGGTTTAGAAATGAGGTGGAAGGAACAACACTAGATATACCTCAGGAATTTCCTATGGTATGTCAAATATGTCTCTGTTTTTGTATTGAAATATTTTTTTCTTACATGCTCAGATTTACCATATATTCGTTTTGTTGATGTTTTTTTAAGGAAATGTGTTTTGTATTGTTCAATTTGATTTGAAATTTTTATGCATGTCAATACATTGCAATGTGACAGATATATCTTCTTCATCAGCCACCTGCCACCTGTGCCACCATCACAAGAAGCAACGGCATCACAAGAAGCAACGCCGTCACAGCCACCTGCGCATCCTTCAGAACAGGCTACGATGCCATCGTTCGATTATGATCAATCTTTGAACGATAACGAAATAATTGGTATGTTCATAACCACAATAGAGATAATCTAAGTTTAATATGTTACTCAATTTAGTTTCACATGCTAAATGTGCAGGTGATACTGAAGTCCGGAAAGTGCGTGGCGGCACGCGGATGACGGACGTCTGGAATCTGAAGGAAGACGAATTGATTCCAGTACAATTCAATGGCAATGGGCAGCCATTGGGTAATGAAGGGGGAATATTTAACAAATTCACTGGTTGTGTTGCCCGTGTTGCGAATCAAATCCCCTAGATGCGGCGGATTGGCGTAAAGTCCCAATGTCAATAAAAGAGGACTGTTGGAGCCTCATGACGGTATAATTTTGGTTATTTGTCACAATTTTTATTCAACTATATAAATTTAATAATTGACGCACCTAACTGTTGGGGTATATTTTGCAGAAACGGTTTACAATCCCCGAGCCTCCATTGGGGATATTGTCAAGAGCTGGTTCCTCAAAGATTTAGGAGAGAAATGGAGGAACTACAAGTGTAGTTTAAAGCAGAAATTTTTGATGAGGCCTTTACGCCTCAGTATGTGAAAAATAATGCTCCAACAGACGTTAATTTGGAGCAATTTTGCAAATTAGTCGATTTTTGGTATTCTGATGCAGGACGGGTATGACATTTATTTATTTGTATTATAATTTTTATGAATATAACTTCTTATTAATTTTAACTGTCTTGATGTTAATGTAGCATCGAAGTCATGCTGGAAAACAAAATAGATCGCTCCAAACGACGGTCCACACTGCAGGATCAAAGAGCTTCGCACGTTATGCTCACGAATTGGTATGTAGTACTTTCATTAGTTTGTTTAATAGTATAGTATTATCATTACCATTCTTATTTGTAATTTAAATTTCATCACGAATTTCGTGTTTGTGATGCAGGAAAAAGAGAAACAAGTTCCAATCAATCGAGCGGATTTATATAAAACTGTCCATATGCGTTCTGACGGATCTCCAATAAATCCGGACGTAGCAGAGAAAATAGTATGTCATTATTACATCAATTTTGATTTCAATGTGCGAATATTAATTCAAAATTTAATTGTACGTTGTATTCTCTCAGAGGCGAATGGAGGAGATTGGACTGAACGATTCAAGAAGTTCACAAACTTTGAACGAATTTAGAGTGGATGGCAACATCGGTTGGTCACCATCTGACCGATATGCACAAGTGATTGGTCCAGAACGACATGGTCGCATTCGCGGCGTTGGATTAGGACCAACTCCTTCATCTCATCCTACCAACACCAACATAAGATCCAGTCAGCCTACATCCTCTAGTAACGAAGAGCGTATTTATGGAAAATAAGTTCAGATGTTGGAGTCTGAAGTAGCATCGCTAAATCTACAATACAAATGATGGCACAAGCTTGGGTAAAAGTTTTATTTACTTATCCTCAAATATTACTATTGATTCTATTTATGTATATTTCGTAGTTAATTAATGTTTGTTTAACTGTTGTAGGAGCAACGTCAATACCAAGATGTTCCAATAACAATCAGTTTCACCAGCAATTCATAGATCATCTCATGCAAGTCGGAAAACGAGTGTTGGTAAGATACAAACATAAATGAATACTGCCATTAATTTAATTTTAAGTATTACTAAGCTCTTTTATCTTTGTTCATGTCATTACTGTTTGTTAATTTTACAATATTGTAATAGCAGACAATGTCGATGACGCAGAAAGTGTAGGAGCAGATGGTGCTGAAGGTGGAGAGGATTAAATTTATAGTTATTTGTACTTAAATGTCATGACTTGTTAGTTTTTAGACTATTGAGAAAATGCCATTCACTTATTTTTGTTTGATGCAAAACTTGTAAGACATGCTTATAATGAAATATATTTTGTTTTATTACACTTTTCTTTGTTTGCATTAATCAATTAAAATCTATAACAAAATTTGTATGGTAGGAAAATATAACAAAAAAAAAAAAATTCGAAAAAAAAAAAACAAACCTATAGTCACTGACCGCCGTTATATCTAAACCAACGTAAAGGGTTATAGCAGCGGTCATGTAACGCCGCTATAACCCATGGACCGCTGCTAAATCTGTAGCGGCGGTCAACGTCTACGGGAAAAACCGCAAATGCGGTTGGCTCTATAGCGGCGGTCCGACCGTCGCTGTTTGACCGCCGCTATAGAGCCGATGTATTCACTAGCGGTCTCTATAACCGTGGCTATAGGGCTGTGCCGACGGTGATATAGCGGCGGTCAAGACCGCCGCTAAAAAACCGCTGCTATAGCCTATAGCAGCGGTTTCCGACCGCTGCTATAGGTGCTTTTTTCTATAGTGTCTATTTTTCAATTAAGATAGAAATTGACTTTTTTAATGCAAAATATCAGCCTTAAAAAAAGACAAATGACATATTACACTTAGGAGTACAATCACCATTTTATTTGTTAATGCAACTAAGCATTTTCTGTTATGTTTGTGACGCCTGGTTGACGACGGAGGGACTAACGTTTTTCAATTTAGTGATTTTTTTTTTTTGTTTTTCTATGCTTCTCAATTTAGTGATCATAAGCACTTATTTTTCGATTTTGATATATATATATATATAAATATTCTAGGGACCTATTATCACATGCCAATGCCATAAGACCTATGATCAAATTAAGCCAATTTATTGATTAGAGTGAAATCAGTCATTTGCTGATAGGTGGATTTACTTTTGTTTTTTACAGATAACTTACAATAGTTGTACAGCCACCATATGGCTTTTAAATCTACTTACCAAACAGAAAGTTGTTTTGTCATTTAATTATTTATCGACCAAAGATTTTTGAATTAATTACACTTTCCACTAATAAGGTTTGGGGTCTAATATTTTGCACTATTTTCTTTTATTTTTGAGACATTACATTCCTCAACTATTAATTTCAAATGCTTTGCACCATTGTTAAAATTTTTGGTTAATTTGGACGAAAAATAATTTTTTTTTGTGAAAAATAATAATTTTGTCCTCATAATTTTTTGACAATAACTATTTTATGAGAATAAAATTGTAATTGTAATTGTAATTGTAATTTTAAAATAAAAAAATTAGAGCATAAACTACATATGGAAGAGCCTGATTTCCGGGTAAGTAACCGAGTATTTTGTGACTTGCGGGAGCCCCCAATATACAAATTACAAAATCAATTATTGCAAAGAAACATTAAATAAGTGTCCTTCAACTTCACAAAATCCGCCATTTTTATTGCCCAATTGACAAGTAGCCAATATTTTGTTTTGGCCACTGTGCCAACTTTCCGTTCGATTTTTTTTTTCTTTTCAGTTTATCGTATCATGTTTTTTTTTTTTTTTCTTTCCTTTCCAAGTGTATCAAGTACTTCATTGGATACATAGCCATATAGCTATATATCCGATGTTTGGTCGTGATAAGTAAATAATTGTTAAATTTGGGCTGAAACCCACCAGCCATATAATCAAAGTTAAAGAGGAAACGCATGGGGAATTTGACTGCTTTGTCTTGTAGTACTGTCTGCATTACCAAAAGCATGCATGGACATGGAAGGGACAGAGACCAGGTTGCATGTTTTCTGCTAAACTTTCCAGCCATGGGCCGGCAGAAAGTTACACACTAAAGGAGGCATAAAGGCCCAACTTGAGGGAGCGTCATAACCCTAGTCTAAAGTTATACATTATTATTAACATGCTGATATTAATATACTGATACGTACCTTGGGCCGGACTTATAATAATAGGAACGACGTTCCGTTTTGCACTAATCTTATAAAAAGAAGTAATTGATCAATTTGCTGTATGTCCTGTAGAATAGTGACTTTCTCGCTTGTATTCCTCAAATTTACTAGGGTTACCTAAGCTCTATCTCTATTGAGATCTAATCAAGAATATATGTTTATTTTTGGAGAGATTTCACTTTACGTCCTTGAATTATAATGTCAATGTTATTTTGTGGTCCAAATTAAACTATCAATTTTGTAGATTGCGTTTTCAGTTATTAAAATTTATCAATATGCTCCTTGTAATTAGATCTTATGGTTGATTGTTAGATAAATTATCAAAGAGGGAGATGTAGATAAATTTTAATAGTCCACAGAGTATCAATATGATAAAATTGATAGTTTTGATTCCAAATTAAAATGACATAATCGAGACATTCACATCCAAATATACAATGTATAGACATGGTAGCAAGTGTAACATAAACAACTAGCTTTTGCCTTTTAATTACCAAAGATTAATTTTGACACCTCCCTTTACCTCCTTTCTTTTGTCCCTAGCTCTCTCCCATTTAAAGCCAAAATTTCAATTTTTTTAAAATTAAAGTAAAAAGGGACGACTAACGTAATAACTATCTCTAGACGTGACTATAAGAACACTCATTGCTGTAGAATGTTCGGTTTGAACTATAGTTACTGACCAATGAATGAGCTTGTCACCATAGTATTAATAAAACTACAAAAGAGTCACAAACCCATCTATTAAAATTAAAATCCCACTTTAATTTCACAATAATTTTAATTTATGTCCGCACTCTAATTACATACCATACTAATAAACCATAGACTAGCAACTGGGTTACAGGCCTGCTAGCTGTCAAACTTTTAGGTTGCTTTCGAAAACTGTTCTGTATGATAAAAGGAAAAAATTAGGCAAAATGCCAAAACATTCTGCTGCGGCCATCTGATCACCTTCAATGGGCTCTCCAATCAGCGGACAGGATTACCGACACCCATTACAAAAGGCAAAGTACGATTTTCATGCCTCGGGATAATAAAGGGCCATCCAGGAAACACCAAAACCTAGTCACTACCAGGGCTGCCTAATCACCTAGCATCTTACAGCATAAAAGCTTCCTATAATTATTGCTTGTCTTCCTTCCCACCACACATCTGTTTGACAACTTCTCAATTTAGTACTAGATTTTGCAGAGAAACCACCTCTATTGAATATGGGATCTAAAAAGGTGTATTTTCTTTTCCTTGCCCTCTCTGAATATGGGACTTAGCTCATCCCACTACACACTATTTTACCATTACCTCAAACCGCATCATTATTTTTTTATTTACTATCCATGATTCTGAGCTTCTATAAATTATCTGGGGATTTGCTCGCTTTGAAATTAGTATAGAAAGCTTCCATAATTTTTGGGGTATAGCCATAAGATTATCAATCGTTCTCTCTTCACCTCATGGAATTAAAAGTTTTCTTGAAGGAAACAGTCTGTCTCAGGCCGTCTGAGCAGTCCGAAAGACAAACTATCGGACTTTCTGGTCTGGACAGGATATCTCCTGCACTTATGTATGCTGTCTTCTTTTACAAATCTAATTTGCACTCGGAGGCAGAATATACTATCGAAAGAGCAAAGAAAGCACTTCAGAAGGCTCTAGTTTCATGGTATCCGGCTGCTGGGAGGTTTAGAATCAATGAATCGACAGGAAAGCTAGAGATTGACTGCAACGATGAAGGCGTAACCATGATAACTGCGGTCTCCGATTCCAAGCTGGACGAGCTTGGCACGCTGCATGAATACAAACCATGCTACGAAAAGCTGGTTCCACAGCTTTCTGAACCCGACGATATATCAAAACAGCCACTTTTTGTTGTGCAGGTTATAGTTTAATTTGCTTATAATGAAAAACAGAACCCTAGTTTTAACATTTTTCTCCAGAGTTTGTTTTGGATTGTGTCTCTACAAAGTTTATGTTATATTAAAGCACAAAGTTCAGTTCACGGAAAATTTTTCACTTTTGGAGACTACGTGAACTGATCACGATTTTATTAGAAAAGAAGAACCCTAATTAACATTCTGTGTGTGGTCTTAGTAACGTGCTGCAGGAATTGGTATTTAGTGCGCATAGTTTCCTTCAGCCATCCCCCAACCAAGAAAAAAAGGTGAAACTAAAGAGTCATTAAATGGTAATTGTGGAAGCATGTTGGTCATGAAAGTGTAACCTGGATCGCTTCTCTTCACTACTCTTGTATATCCATCGAGGTTGTTGGTATTGATTTATTTTGTTGAACCTAGCTACCAGCTTCTCTCATGAAGTACGAAATCCAAGACATCATTTTTTAAAATTCTTCTACAGTAATTAATTCGTTATCAATTTTGGGGGGGGGGGGATAGTTTTTCTTCAGCTTGTGTACGTTTTGCTTAGTGATCTGCTACTTCTAGTTATGAAAAACCTAATCAGTTTTTCATGGGTACTCCCTGGTAGGTTTTTCATAATTCACTTTCTGGCCATGTATACATGTATGTGCAGATAACAAGATTTGCTTGTGGAGGGCTTTCAGTCGGCGTTGGAGGTAGCCATGCTTTGTTTGATGGTGCTGGAGCATTCAACTTTCTAGCATCGTGGGCTCGCATGTCTAGTGGGAAAGACGAATCTGATATTATTATGCCCAACCATTCAAGAGATCAGATATTGCGTGCTATGTATTCTCCCGATTCATGCCCTGCCGGTACTGCTTCAATTTATGAACAAGACCATATTACCGCTATTCAAGACCTGTATGGCATACCTATGCAAGCTATGGCGTCTGATGACAGATGTTGGGAAACTGCACTGGCGAAATTTGGCCAAGTCGATTCTCGAGGCAGGCTTGAACTTATAACTCTCTGTATCAACAAGGAAACCGTAGAGACATGGAAGGGATTTGCTGTTGAAAGAGGCAAGCTCTTGAAGTGTTCTACTTTCGATGTCCTATGCGCACATGTATGGAAGGTATGTTCTAGAAGCATGCACGAGCTCACTCAGTATTTCTATTTCTGATAAAAATTACCACACATCAAATTTGGTTTTTTAGACAATAGAAAATTGTTGGAGCCAAAGGAGTTTTAATTATAAGATTTGATGGCGCGCCCAATGGTGCTTAAATGATATTAATTATCTAATTAGAATTTCATAGCCGCAAGCACGTGTCTTGAGTATCACCTATTTTCCTGCTGCAGGCTGAATCACTACTTACTTTTATGTTGTTTAGTATTAAAATCAGATTTATACATAATCTATATACACTCATATTGTTGTGTTTTCATAATGATATATAAATGCTTATATGCCAAGATCTCAACAATTGCATTTAAAAAATTTCAGGGAAGATTAAAAAAATGAACTTCGAAAAATAGACAATATATACACAAGTTACTGAAACTCTAGGGGATCTTAATCCATCCTCTTTTTTCCCCAACTATTAGGCTATATGTCATCCCTCTGCTGATCAATTAATATACAAATTAATTTCATAGCATCGAATTGGTGTCTACTTTGAAATTAGATTAAGACTCTTTGGAATTTCTTGCTCAATTTGCACATTGCAAATTGCAACAGATATATGAGTATGTGGGTTCTGCTATATTAAATATATGCCGCCGGTGTGAAACTCCCACCTATATAAGGGAGGTCCAACCGTGCTAACTGAGCATTTAACTCTCTTACTGTTGTCTCTTCGAATTATACCTTGCAATTTAAGTAAGCATTGCATAGGATCATGATCCCTTGAAACTCACTTGGTTTCTTGTAAGTATAAAAACTCAATAATGCTCAATATATAATCGAATATATGATAGTTATCAATCTTGGAATTGGATCATCTTTATAGGAGTGTATGATAGACACAAGGAAGGCCTTTAGTTCGACGTTATGTTCAGTAAGACTGTAGTCCAATGACAATCATTGACTCATAATATTGTTGAACACTTCTTACAGACATTACTAGAACTTGACAATACATGCAACACACATATCATGTATATTTATATTCCAAGTTAAGTCTTAAGTTGTTCTACCACATGCAATTGAGTATCGAATTAAATCAAGGATGATTAGGATAACACCTACATTGCACTAAGAGTTTACATGCAGAACATTACCAGGAAAAATAAATTAACAAAAACCCAAAAACAATACAAGAAAAAAGGAGTATATATGTATGTAGGTCACTTATTCTCACCAGATTCTTAACTGAAAATTTTCCTGATCTTATTACTAGCTAGGACTTCTTATAAGAAGGACAATTATATTGCTCATAACTTTTACAACCTGCATATTACAAAATTGAATGATCTCCTACAATTCCTAGAGTATTAATATAATGTTGCTTCAGAATTTCATGAGTGCATGGAGTTCTTTCCTATGAGCAATCTTCAGTAGTAAATTACAATTTCATGAATGTACTAAAGATGAAAATTATCAACGTTAGTGTATCAAGATCTCTGCCATTGGGGTTTGAAATTAAGAAATAGTTGAAGTCTAAAGAATTATATTCCTCCATATGCGTTCTTAGTTGTCTTTGATCCTGATCACGTGATAATCTCACAGGCAAGAGTAAAGGCTCTTCTTCTTGATCCTTGTACAAATATATGTCTGCAGTTTCCAGTTGATTCCCGAAACAGGTTTGAACCTCCTCTTGGCAGAAACTTCACTGGCAATGCCTTTGTTCTTGCCTCAGTTTCTTGTTTGGTGGGAGATCTATTAGGAGAACCTCTCCACAGCACGATTGGGAAAATACAAGCGGCAAAGGATGTCATTACTGACCAATATATCAAGCTATACACAAAAGCTCTCGAGTCCTCGGACAAGTTCTTCCCATCTATGCGAGAACTGACAATTATAACCGACTGGTTGAAATTTCCCTTCAAGGAACTGGACTTTGGTTGGGGATCAGAACTTTCTAGTGCAGCTCTCTTAGCAACTCCTGTTCAGGAAACTGCTTTTCTGATGATGAATCTTGAAGACTCTGGAGGTTTCTTAGTTCGGATTGGAATTGAAAGTCAATATGCGCAGGATCTTATAAGGAACCTCAATAACTTCAACTACTGCTGAAGTAGCTCTGCTCCTTCATCTATGTTTCATACTAGGCATGTGTTTAGAGACATCATTAGTTATAAATATGACTTATGTTTCGGTAGGGGATATTTCAGTATACTGTCTTGTTATTGTTAGTTATTAAACTTAATTAGAGTTTATTTCCAATAAAATTAGTTAATGGAGAGGTTATGTCTTTTAGTATTCTCATAGGTTACAAAGTTGAAGAGTTTATTCTCATTATGTGGGGGTTAAATGAGATTTACTATAGTGAATTATGTGAGATTTATTTGGGTGTTATGTTTTAGAAGTTGTAAAGTCTCATTGTGGACTATAAATATCCATGTAACCTTTTTGTTATTTCTTAAGTAAGTGGAATAAAGCCTTTGTTGAAGTATTTTATTTTCTCCACTTTGCTTCATAGACAAATTATTGAGTGTAGCCCAATCCAACAAAGTGGTATCAGAGCCAAGTTCTTGATCCTAGAAAAATGGCCAATTCCACATTTCCCTTTCATTTTCCTCTCCTTTCGAAAAACAATTTTGATAATTGGTGCATTCGAATGAAGGCGTTGCTTGGATCCCAAGATGCATGGGATGTTGTAGAGAAAGGCTTTGAAGAGCCTAGTGAGGATGCGCACTTGAGTCCTACTCAAAGGGATTCTTTTCAGAAGACCCGGAAGAAGGATCAACAAGCGCTCATGCTCATCCATCAATGTTTGGATGAAGCTATGTTTGAAAAAGTGGCCAATGCAGCCACCTCCAAGCAAGCATGGGAGATTTTACAAACCTCCTACCAAGGAGTGGACAAAGTGAAGAAGGTTCGACTTCAAACACTAAGAGGTGAATTTGAAGTCTTACGCATGAAAGAATCCGAGTCAATGACGGATTACTTTTCACGTGTGTTGGCCATAGCCAATCAAATGAAGAGGTACGGAGAAAAGTTGGAAGATGTTCGTGTCATCGAAAAGATCCTTCGTTCTTTGCAATCAAAATTTGACTACATCGTTGTAGCTATCGAGGAGTCGAAAGATTTGGAAACCATCACAATTGATGAACTCATGGGATCTCTACAAGCTCACGAAGAAAGGCTCAACAAGAAGAAGGAAGAGTCATTAGAGCAAGTTCTAGCTACAAAGCTCTCTCTCAAAGACAAGGAAGAGGAGCGAGATGGAGGTCACAAAGGAAGAGGACGTGGCCGTGGTCGAGGTAGAGGCCGAGGAAGAAATGGAAGAGGACGAGGACGTGGTAGAGATGATCATTATTTTTCCAATAATGGAGACAATGGACAATCATCAAGAGGGCGTGGAAAAGGAAACAATTCAAGATCCAATCCAAGGAGGTATGATAAATCCCAAATCCAATGTTTCAATTGTGAAAAATATGGTCATTATTCATGGGAGTGTAAAAGCACTAACAATGTTGAAGAAGAAGCTAATTATGTCGAAAAAGAAGAAACGGAGCACACTTTGTTGTTGGCGTACAAAGGAGAAGAAAATGAAGAGAAGAATTTGTGGTATCTTGACAATGCGGCAAGTAACCATATGTGCGGAGATAAAAAAAGGTTTGTGGAGATTGACGAATCCATTAGTGGAAAGGTTACTTTTGGAGACTTGTCCAAAGTTTTGATCAAGGGAAAAGGTACAATTTTGATTCGGTTGAAAAATGGAGGCCATCAATTTATTACTAATGTTTATTATGTGCCAAGCATGAAGAGCAATATTTTGAGTCTAGGACAACTCTTAGAGAAAGGCTATGATATTCTAATGAAAAATCGTAGTCTTTCAATAAGAGATGAAATTGGGAGTTTGATAGCCCAAGTTCCTATGACAAAGAACCGGATGTTTCTACTCAACATTCAAACCGATGTGGCAAAATGCTTGAAGACTTGTGTTGAAGATTCAAATTGGCTTTGGCACTTGAGACTTGGACACTTGAATTTTGAAGGACTTCAATTGCTAGCCAAGAAGAAGATGGTGAATGGCTTGCCTTCTATTGAGCATCCAAATCAACTTTGTGAAGGATGTCTCTTTGGGAAGCAATCAAGAAAAAGCTTTCCAAAGGAGGCTAGTACAAGAGCAACGAAACCACTACAACTTGTTCACTCGGATGTTTGTGGCCCATTCAATCCACCATCATTTGGTAAGAACAAATACTTCCTTCTATTTATTGATGATTTTAGCCGAAAAACATGGGTTTATTTTCTCAAAGAAAAATCGGAAGTATTTGAAACATTCAAAAATTTCAAAGCCCTTGTTGAAAAACAAAGTGGCTATGAAATAAAGGCTTTACGATCCGATAGAGGGGGTGAATACACATCAAATGCCTTCAAAATATTTTGTCAAGAAAATGGTATTCACCATCCTTTAACGGTTCCAAGATCTCCACAACAAAATGGGGTTGCCGAGAGAAAAAATCGAACCATTCTCAACATGGCTCGGAGTATGTTGAAAAGCAAAGCTTTACCAAAAGAATTTTGGGCGGAAGCGATTGCTTGTGCGGTGTACTTATCAAATCGATGTCCCACAAAAAGTTTGCAAGACAAAACTCCTCAAGAAGAATGGAGCGGAATCAAGCCAAGTATTTATCACTTGCGTATTTTTGGAAGTATTGCTTATGCACATGTGCCGGATGAAAGGAGATCCAAGCTAGATGACAAAAGCATCAAACTTGTCTTCATCGGCTATGATTCAAGATCCAAAGGCTACAAGTTGTACAATCCAACCGATCACAAGACCATTGTTAGTCGAGATGTTGAGTTCGATGAAGCAAGTACGTGGGATTGGAATTCTTCGAAAGAAGATTATCATTTTCTTCATTTCTTTGAAGATGAGCACGAAAATGACGTTTTGGAGCCATCTATGCACTCTCCTCCTTCAACACCACCATTGTCCTTGCAAAGTCCATCTACTTCATCATCAAGGGAAGAAAGTTCAAGCGAAGGACCACAAGGCAAGAGAAGCCTTCAAGAGATCTATGATGCCACGGAGGAGGTAACGGAAAGATTACATGATCTAACACTTTTTTGTCTCTTTGCCAATAGTGAGCCTATGAATTTTGAAGAAGCGACACAAGACAAAAGGTGGAGGAATGCTATGGATGAAGAAATCAAAGCCATAGAGAAGAATGAAACGTGGGAGCTTGCAACACTTCCAAAAGGGAAAAAACCAATTGGCGTCAAATGGGTGTACAAAGCAAAGAAGAATTCGAGTGGTGGAGTGGAGAGGTACAAGGCAAGACTAGTTGCCAAAGGATATAGTCAAAGGCCCGGAATTGACTATGATGAGGTATTTGCACCCGTTGCCCGCTTGGAAACTATTCGATTAATTATTTCTTTGGCGGCTCAACATAGTTGGAAAATCCATCAAATGGATGTCAAATCCGCTTTCTTGAATGGCTTTCTTGAAAATGAAGTCTATGTGGAACAACCTTTGGGTTATATTGTGAAAGGGCATGAAAAGAAAGTTTTGAAATTGAAGAAAGCCTTGTATGGCTTAAAGCAAGCACCAAGGGCGTGGAATAGTAGAATTGACAAATATTTTCAAGATAACAATTTTTTGAAGTGTCCCTATGAACATGCTCTTTATACAAAGGTGAATTCATATGGAGATATATTTCTCGTATGTTTGTATGTGGATGACTTGATTTTTACAGGAAGTAATCCTACCATGTTTGAAGAATTCAAGAAAGTAATGGCTAGGGAGTTTGAGATGACGGATCTTAGTCTCATGTGTTTTTATCTTGGCATCGAAGTAAAGCAAATGGAGGATGGCATTTTTATTTCTCAAGAATGTTATGCTAAAGACATTCTTAAGAAATTCAAAATGGATGATTGCAAGCCGGTGAGCACACCCGTAGAATGTGGCATCAAATTGTCAAGGCATGAAAATGGAGAAAAAGTAGATCCAACATTTTTCAAAAGTCTTGTTGGAAGTTTGAGATATTTAACTTGCACAAGGCCGGATATTCTTTTTGGGGTTGGACTTGTTAGTCGATACATGGAAGCTCCTACTTTCTCTCATTTGAAGGCGGCTAAAAGAATTCTTCGGTACATCAAAGGTACACTTGAACATGGATTACTGTATTCATTTTCAAATGATTTTAAGCTTTTGGGGTATTGTGATAGTGATTGGGCTGGAGATGTTGATGAAAGAAAAAGCACATCCGGGTTTGTTTTCTTCATGGGAAATGCGGCTTTTACTTGGTCCTCAAAGAAGCAACCCATTGTTACATTATCTACTTGTGAAGCGGAGTATGTTGCTATGTCAAGTTGTGTTTGTCAAGCAATTTGGCTAAGATCTTTGTTGAAGGAGCTCCATGTCTCGGAAAATGATCCAACGGAGATTTTTGTGGATAACAAGTCGGCTATAGCTTTGGCCAAGAATCCAGTTTTTCATGATCGAAGTAAGCACATCGACACAAAATTTCATTTTATTCGAGAATGTGTAGCTAAAAAGGAGGTGGAGCTCAAGTTCGTGAAGTCACAAGATCAAGTTGCTGATATTTTCACTAAGCCCCTCAAGGGTGAAATATTTTGCAAGATAAGGAGTTTGTTGGGAGTTACAAAAAAAAAATTAAGTTTAAGAAGGGGTGTTAGTTATTAAACTTAATTAGAGTTTATTTCCAATAAAATTAGTTAATGGAGAGGTTATGTCTTTTAGTATTCTCATAGGTTACAAAGTTGAAGAGTTTATTCTCATTATGTGGGGGTTAAATGAGATTTACTATAGTGAATTATGTGAGATTTATTTGGGTGTTATGTTTTAGAAGTTGTAAAGTCTCATTGTGGACTATAAATATCCATGTAACCTTTTTGTTATTTCTTAAGTAAGTGGAATAAAGCCTTTGTTGAAGTATTTTATTTTCTCCACTTTGCTTCATAGACAAATTATTGAGTGTAGCCCAATCCAACAGTTATGTCTCACGTTGTTGTGTCATGAACTTCGTCATAATCCAGTCATGCAAGTGGAAGAATGTAAAATAGTACTGTTTGTGAGCAGCTTGGATATTAGGAGAATAAAATCTGTATAATTATGGATGAATATTGTACTCTATTAATTAATCCACCATCCTCGGTGCTGCATATATGTTTATTGACTGAGTAAGTGACAGTGTCTTTAGTAATGAAAGGTTATAAATTATAGCTTTAATTACCGTTATAGTCCCTTTGGTATATATTGACTTTTAAAAAATTAGTTTCTAAGGTATAACTTTGAACGGATCAGTTCTTGCAGTGTATTTTTTAGACATATAATTAGTCTTTTTGTCTACCAGAAGTTAGTTGACTAAAAGAAAACCGATATAGGATCCGGTTGGGATATTCATTTTCGGGGTCGAATAGCCTATGTATCTTGGACTATGTCCCTTATAATAGGCTAATTTTTGATAGATGAAAGGACCTATCATTACAAGAAAATGTCAGTATAACGATGAAACTAATATACACGGAGAAAATTTCGTCGACAGAAGCAGTCCATTGCCAACGATAAAGTAGAAAGCGTTATCTAAAACTCATATTCAAACGGAAAACATATTGTAGGCTACTTATTGTCGCCACATAAGCTCCACAAAATCCAAACATATTAACTACAAGAGTGGGTATCACTATTGACGCCATTAAAGGTCGCCAAAACTGAATGGAGAATTATTAGCCACCACAATAAAATCTCGTTGACTTGGTGTGAGATGCCGACCTCCATGGCGTCATTGCTAAAATCAGAGGGTAAGAAGAATAGTGGTTTGCCGTTGTTATACCTGTTTAGCACTAGCTGAAAAAGAACGAATGAATTTCAAATTATTTCATTAAGTGCATAAGAAAATATGGGCAGGAGCGGCTGGCGCCCATCACTTTTTGGAAGTGCTATTTGCTCAAACGATCCTTTCTCTCCTTCCTCTCGTTTTCTCTCTTGGCAGTTCACCACCTCCCCCCAGTTTTTCTTTTCTAACTACAACAAATTCGGGCTATAGCAGCAAGACAACACGTCATTGCAACCCCCCAAAAATGTCGTTACAGAAAAAATTTGACAAAAATAAAGATGTCGCACCTCTGTCGCTTTTACCGCGTCACTATAGACATCTGGCGATATTTTTTTTTTCTCTCTGTTGCTACTGTAGAACAAATTGCAACTTAAGATGGTGTTGCAAGAGGGCTTCCTCAAGGGTCGCTGTTGTGGTTACCCCCGTTGCCATGACCGTCGCAAAAATGCTCATTCAGCAACGAAAATCAGGGCTTGCAAAAATGCTTTTTTAGCAACGAAAAATAGGGGTCGCAAAAATGCTTGTTCAGTAACGAAAATCTAGTCTCGCGAGTGCTTATTTTCGGCCATATAATTTTGTGGAAGGTGTTGTTTTGCAACTGTCATTGGAACTTCAAAATTTCTACGACTTCATATTTGTCACTTTACCAATTCAATAGATTAATTCAAACATAAATCTCGAAAGGGGGAAATGAGAAGGAAGAAATGGAAATTGTAATTTAGCTGCAGGGAAGAGATACATTCAAATTGATTACAACACACAGCCTAACAATCCGATTAGTACAAAACAACAAATCAACGACGACAAATCAATATTCACATTTTTCACAAATCAAAACAATACTATCTCTCAACAATACCTAGCAATCAAAAACTCAGTACAAGTTCAAAGTGAAATAAAAAAGAGATCTTGACCGAGAAAAGCGTAGGATCCAAAACACCGTGAGAATACTACCCCCTTCTCCATCGCGGTGGTGATCATGTCTTCGTTCATAACGTGCTTCCATAGATTAAAAATATCGTGAAAATGTTACCCCTTGTCAGTCGCGGAGGTGTCGTGGAAGTGGAAGACGAAATTTTCATCTTCATTTTGAGAGAGAGAGAGGGCAGAGGGAGCCGAAAGATTTGGGATTTGGGTTCGCCGAGGGAGACGAAAGAGTTAGGTTTGTCGTGGGAGACGAATGACAGAAATTCAGAGAAAAGAGGGGAGGCGGCAGTGAGAAGAAGATAAGTTAGGGTTTGGGTTTAAATGAATGGTTGAAGCGTGTGTTAGGGCAATAGAGATTGAAAGACAATCATGTCCTTGTTTGTTCTAAAAAATAACCATCTAGTTAGGGTATATAGGTAATAACGTATGAGTAAGAAACATCAATTACTAATTACTCCACAAACCAACAGAAATACCTTTTTATCATATCTTTTAATTTATAGTTATTATGATATTCAAAAATAATTTTAAAAAATCAGAAAAATATATAATTCAAAAAATAAGTAGAAAATAGTTTCATAAATAGAAAAAATTTCTAAAAATGGATAAAATATGAAACCATTTTCTATATTTTAAAAATTATAAAAATAGATAAAGTAGAGAATTTGTTGATAATTTATCTATTTTTATATTTATGAAACCATTTTCTACGTATTTTTGAATTTTATGTTTTAATTTTTTTAATATCATAATAACTATAAAAAATAAATAATATTATTATTTAATTTAATAATATATAAATCATTCAAGGCCGCACTTGTATGATTTATATCTCTAAGTTGCGCACGGCCCGCGCGACTTAGAGATATAGCGCGCGGGGACGCGAAATTCCAGCGCCTGTCGCTCACATCCCGCACACAAGGCTGCGCGCGCGGTGATGGAAATTTCAGCCCCTGTCGAGACCTATTTTAGCGACACAATTGTTTTGTCACGATAACACTTTTGGCGCGACAAATGTACAATTTCGTCAGTAAAAAATATTTGTTTTACCTTTTAAACAACGAATAATGTATTTGTCGCAAAAGAAGTATTTTTAGCGACAAAATTAAATAGTTGCTGATAAAGTCGTCCCTAAAACTTTCCTTTAGCGACAAAATTGAGTAGTCGCTGATAAAGTTGTTGCTAATTAAGTCTATAGTGACAAAAAAATATTTATGTTGCAAAAGCATAGTTTTAACTACGAAATTAATTTCGTTGCTGATAAATTCATAGATAAAGGGCAAATCTCTTGTAGTGTCTCACTCGAACTTAACCATTTTAACAACGTGAATGTATCCCTGTCGTCACCGTCCATACTCTCAACTACACTTGAAGTGCCAAAACTTGACGAAATCTCTCCCACAAATACACACAAGTATGATTCACATTTCTACAATTAATTTTTGAATCAGGTGTTCTCCTATTTTACGATTTATCTGGATGTTTCACGATCTATTTACAAAATCTAATTCCTGAAATTGCTTTTGATTTGTTCTCTATGTTTGTATGTCTATTAAATGAGCTTCTAACATTGAGCTTAGGTTGAGGTTAAATTCTTTTCCCCTTTAAATGGACAAATTTATAAGGGGTAAACTCATAGTTAGCCCCTTATGTTTGGACAAAAATCAAGTTGCTACCCTTATTTTTCAATCCAACAATTTGAGACCCATAACTTTCAAAACCTATCAATCTTCACCCCGTCTAAATTATGTTAAATCAAACGGAAAAGCATGAAAAATGACCAAAATGCCCCTCAAAATAAAATTACTAAAAAAATTCATTAAAAATAAAAATGATATTTTTTTTAAAAAATAATATTTTTAAATAAAACTATTGAAACTCTATTTCAATACTCTATTTATTTTTAATTTATTTCTTAAAGTTATTTTATTTCTTAAAGTTATTTTATTTTTATTTATTTCTTAAAGTTATTTTATTTTTATTTATTTCTTAAAGTTTTTTATTTCTTAAAGTTATTTTATTTTTATTTATTTTTTAAAATTTAGCCTTAGAGGGGCATTTTGGTCATTTTGCACAATTTTCCGTCGGACTTAACGTCTAATTTAGACGGGGGGCGAAGATTGATAGGTTTTAAAAGTTATGGGTCTCAAATTGTTGGATTGAAAAATAAGGGTAGCAACTTGATTTTTACCCAAATATAGGGGGCTAACTATGAGTTTACCCCAATTTATAATCCCACAATATTTTGTGATGATTGCTAAAAGCATCGCATGAGATTGAGGACACTCATTATTCATATTTGCTCTCCATGAAAGAGGCGGAGGAAGAAGCCAGAGCTTCTTTGCTTTATAGTTACAAGCACAGGATTAATGGCTTCGCAGCAATGCTCCCATACAAAGAAGCGTCAAAGCTATCCGATAAATAAAAGCCTCTCATGGGTTTGTTTCCAATCTCTTCCTCTCTTATATTAAATTTGGAAACAATGGTTTTGAACATCAAAAGGTCTTGGGAAGTCATAGATAAATTCTTTCCTATCATAGGAAGTGATAAACCGTTTTCCAAAACCCACCAGCACTTGTGCCCTTATGAAGAGCTCGAGCCTTGAAATAATTAACACAAGAATATCACCAAGTGTTTGGGATACCTTCGTTGATATTCTAATTTGTTGGTAGATGAATTCATTTTCTCTTGAAAGTGTTGTTTAATGTTTGTTGTGCTCTGTGATAGGTGGTAGGGGATTGTGGAAATTACGGTACCCTATTACATATTGTTCCTTTGTTAATGACCCTAAATGGAGGAGTCACATCAGAATGCCTCAGAAATGCCTCAACTTGTCTTGTGAAATATAAGGTATTAGGTTTCTTTCTGGGGTTATTATCTGTCTTCACTTTTGATTGTCGTTGCATGGTAATCCACCTTATTAAGAAAAGTTTCTGATGTGAACTAGACATACATCATGGAATGTCATTAGTTAACTTTCATGTTCTTTGTCACTAAGAAATGGTAAATAAATTTCTTGGTAGGTTTAATTGTATTGGATATAATTTCAGGTTCCAAGTGGGGTAGAGGTTCCATTTGATCTTTTGGGCATCATATACCATCAGGTGATTTGGCATCCAATTTATTAGTCTTTTGTGTCTTGGCATGATTTAAGTTGCGTACATGAAAAAATTAATCTGGAAAAGAAAAGTTTCTCTTCGTTCCCTTTAAAGACATGCATTAATTGTTATCGGTCGCCATTGGCCCCTGTCATTAATTGTTTATGCACATTTTGATAGTGTATCTTTTACTTTGATTCTCTTGCATACTTTCCTTTGTCATATGTAGCTGCTGGTGGTAACCATGAAAATATATGTGCACATGAAAAGAATTGTCTCTCTCACATAATTCTCATTTACTTGGTGTGCATTTATACAATACAAAGTTTTTTGAGGGAAGCCGTGATTCTCGGCTTTTCCTTATTACAATTATAATTGTTTCAATAAAAATAGAGTAATTTGGAATAGGTACAAGAAGGAATATTTAGAGTACAATTCATAAAGAGCCAACAAAGCTTGTAATCATCTTGACTTGCTGGATATTTGGTGGAGAGCTGAAAGTTGTTGAGTTCATCTTGACTTGCTTGTGAGTGCAACAAGTTGAAGAATTTCCGATTTGGTGCTCTCGACTTGTGATTATTGAGCTGTTTGTGCAAGAATTGGATGTTTATGTAAGCCTTGTGCAGCTGATTTCAGTACAGATATTTACTATGTATATTTGTCGACCTGGGTATTCATAGACAAAAGAAATAAAATTCTACAACTTTTTGAGAAGAGTTTTTTTATGAAATAGTTGTCTTAGCTGAGCAGCAAGGTGTGGGGAGAAGAAACCCAGCCACAAAATCATCAAAATAAGAAAAAGCATAATAGAAACAAAGTCTATAGCCATTTGGTTTTCAATAAAAGAAAAAGAAACCCACGATATGCCCATTCTTTCTCTGCGACACACGACCCACCCATACCCATCCTTTCTCTGCGACACACCGACAATAATATTTCTCTGCGATAACCATTTGCGTATACAGCTCTATTCCAACCATCTTTCCGTTGTCAATAGTTTCTCGCAACGGCCCAATGCCGTCAGCAAAACTCTCTAGCTAAGACTAGTTGTACTGTTTGCATTGCTCACTTGCAATGACTCTCGAATTTGCCAGCCCTGCTCTCTTGCAACGACTCTCTGTCGTTGGTAGAACTGCTGGTCTTCCTCGACGAAAATATCGCACTGAATTTCTTCAAGCCTTTCTTGACGGGTATTGGTCGCGTTGAAGCACTTTGGTGAAGACCCGCATATGTTGTTGTTAAATGTCGTGGTCCACAAGGCAATTGCAACGGACTTCTCGACGATTAATTTTGTTGGGATAGGACTTTACCAACAAAGTTCTACGCTTATGGCAATGCGAGACTGCGTTGTTACAACCTTAATTTGTTGTAGTGTATATATATGAAAAATAGAGAACAAAGACTCCAATTCAAAGTTGTACCACATGGATTGCTTTATTAAAACTGAATATCAAAAGGACACTATTGGTAATTGAGCCTAAATTATATATTAATTATATAACCATATTATACTTTTCCTTTTTGATATTACACATGAGGCTTAATTGCACAGTAGGTTCCTGTGGTATAATGTTTATTGGCTTTCAGTTACAATCGATGTTTTGATGATAACAATAGAAGTAATTGAGATGATAAGTCAAGAATATCCAAAATGAGCACGGAAATAACAAGCAACATTTAATTCAACAAAAGTAGCTTTAAAAGTGAAGACTCAAGTTACTAGGGTAATTTTGTAACTCTAGACTTCATTTTTAAAGGGATTTGAACCACACACTTACATATTTATTCAAAACGTGCATAAACCGTTTTATCACTTGTTTGGAAGATCAAAATATGTTTTTAATAGCTTTAAATTATCCTCACACAAACTCCCAATCCTTCTTTATACTTACGGGAAGTTAGTCTTCAAAATTGAGATTTTCAAGAAGGTCAAAGTCATATTTTTAAATGAACCGAATGATGAGTTAAAATGTAGAGGTCGATTGGGTATTGTTTTTGAAAAGACCCATTTTGACTTTTTGATCATTGGCTAACAGTAACTTGCAGCGGTCTACTGGATGATGTAAGCAGTCGACCGATACAACAAGATTTTTGACAGATTACCTCTAACGGCTAGTTTTCTTATGAGACCTATTTAAGACCATCCCTAAGCCTCATAAAAGTTGATGAATGACCATTTATCATTTTGCTAAGGCTAAGAGTGATAAAAAACTTTTAAATTCTACTTCTCACGTCATTCACATATAATCAACACTTTCACATCCTTGTTATCGTGTGAAGTTTAAGTGATATATATTTTTTATTGTATTATCTACTCCATCAAGGGAGTCTTATTGAGTAATCTCATTTATCCTTCTACGCTTTTAAGAAAGTGATTCTCTTGTTTCCTTTTTGTGAGGGTTGTTTATAAAAAGGAGTTTAGAGATGATTATTCTCAAACTCGTTCTTGAGGCTTGAAGAGGTATTTCTTAAGCTCAAGTGTAAGGAAACATTTTCCTTAGTTGAAGGGAGTTTAGTGGAAAAACCTCAAGGCTTGATAAAGGAGGTTGAGGATGAACGTAGGCAGGTTTGTCAAATTACCTGAAAATCTTGTATTTGCTTCTCTTCCCTTATCTCTTTACTTTGTGCTACTAGTTTCTTAATCAAATGTAAATTGTATATTTAGATTGCTTTATTCATCCTTGTGATTAATCTTTTATTGGAATCGATACTCTTTATAGAATTTATAGCTAGCAAACACATCTTCAAGGGTTAGTTTCAAAAAGTTTTGAAACCAATTCACCCCCTCTTGGGTTGTCTTAATCCTAGGAATTACAATGTTTTGACAAATTAGTTCTTGGGATAGCACTTTCGACAAATCAATCCTTGGGGTTATTTGTTTAGGCAAAAATGGGTCTTTTCGTTCCTAGCGCGTTAACTCACTAACAACAGGTGTTAACCTATCAAAAAATTGACACATATGCACGAATAACAAATTGTCGTGTGTCCCCCTTATCCAACTTTGATGCCACGCTGGAAGCCTTATTTACGAGTGAATTTCACATTGTTTATGTCAGCATTTAAAACAAAAATCTCTAAATCTCAGTCCCATCTCACTCCTCGATACCTCACCCTCATTCACTCGATAAGAAATCAATCTAAAAACTCTAACTCTGAACTTTTCAATCCCACTAGGAACCCTTCTTTGGAACAAACTAGAACACATTCCTTCCTTAGAAACCCTCAACTTAGGGCCAACACTATATTCTACTAACACCTAAATAAATTACTAACACTTAAACAAACTACTACCTCAATAATCAAAATCCAACCAAACTACTAACTCAAATTTCAAAATCCAACTAAACTAAAATCCAAAACATCTAACTGGAATTTCAAACTAAGATTTACAGGTCTCACCGCTCCTGACATGTACGTTGGACGACTAAAAAATCGACTACTCGAGTTTCCATCAATCATAGATGTTCACAAACATGACAGGAGATTGTATTAACAAATTGGTGGCTTTGACAACTCATTTTATTTTGAAGCAAAAAAACTTCGTGTTCCTTTTTCATGCTAATGGGACAACGAATACAACTCAGAAGACATAATGGTGGACTAACATCGACAACTTTACATTAGGGCCTTGCCGAAAACCAAGTGGATGATCTCTTTGTGGGGTTCGCTCACGGGATCGGGGTAGCTAAGGTTAGAAACAAATTGAGGAATTTTTTTGGGTGACTATCAGGAGGGGTGAGGTTAAGTGGTGTGACGTGGGCCTAGTGATAGGGATGCAGAGATATAACTGAGATTTGAGGGAAATCTAATGTGGCATCCAAGTTGGATGAGGGAAACACGTAGCAGTTTGTTATTTGTGGTTATGTGTCAATTTTTTGACAGGCAACACCTGTTAAAAGTGGGTTCACGCCCTAGAAATGGAGTGACCCATTTTTGCCTAAACAGGTGACTGTTGGCTTTTGTTCACAATTAATATTTTGATGATTTAAATAAATGGATAAAGTTTACAAAATGAAAATCTTCAAAGACAAAGACATTTTTATCAAAGAGCCAAAGACAAGAAGATTGAAGATCAAGAAGATGCATGGAGCTCAAAAGTGAAGATTCAAGACCAAAGGGTATAACCTTGTAACTTTTAGTTTCACTTTTGATAAGGATTTGAATCACACACTTGCATATCTTTCAAAACGTGCATAAACTATTTTATCTCTTGTTTAAAAGATCAAATGTTTTTTAAATGGTTTTAAAATACCACAATCAACTCCCAAACCTTTTATATACTTATGAAAGGTTAGTCTTTAAAATTGAGTATTTCAAAATGATCAAAATCGTGATTTTAAATGAACCAGATCATGTTCTTTAGTTTAAGAGGTCGACCGGCTGGTGAAATGGTCGACCGGCCTTCGATCGCTTGGTGTAGCGGTCGACCGGTCTATGTTTTGAAATAGATCTGTTGAGTTCTGACATTGTGACTATTGGGGTAACGGTAACATGAAGTGGTCGACCAACTCGTTTTGATAGTTCGATCTTTATCGGCTAGAAACGGCTGGTTTTTTTATGTGGCCTATATAAAAACCTTATTATCTCTAAACAAAAGAGAACGACCACATATCATTTTACATAGCTTGAGAAATATCTTAAACCTTCTTATTCCATATTTCTCATATCATTCACACAAATTACACTTTCTTATCCTTGTCATTGTGTGAATCAAAGAAATAGAGCTTTCTATTTTCTTATCCACTTTTGAGAGAGTTTATTTCTTGTATTTTCCTATCCAAAAAAAGTAATTTCTTTAGTGAGGTTGTTCACTAAAGAAGAAGCTTAGAGAGGGTATATCTTAAGCTCGGTTGGGTTGTGAGTGGTGAGCCCGAAAATCACTTGAGTTGTGAGTTTTAAGCCCGGGAAAACACTTGTAAGGTTCTCTACCACCGGAAGCTAGAGTGTACACTATTTGGAAGATAGTGAAAAAACCTCAAGGCTAAGTAAAATAGCTTGAGGGGTGGATGTAGGCAGGTTTGCCGAACCACCTAAAAATCTTGTGTTTGCTTCTCTAACTCAACTCTTTACATTTAGCACTTATTTACTTATTGCATCAATATACTTGTATTAAATTATCTTTTAATTTACAAACATGATTTTGGGGGTTATCATTGAAAAAGTTTGAAACTCAATTCACCCCCCCTCTTGCGTTGCCTTAATCCTAGGAATTACAGTGACCTTAGGGACTAATTTGTTGAAAGTGTTACCTCTGAGACTAATTTGTAAAACTTTATACCACAAGGACCTACTGTGCATTAATCCAACTTTTTTTTTTTCGATGAAAGGGTGATTTTAGCTCGTGAACCTTTTTTCCATTGAATGTGAGTTTAGGAACTAGAGTGAATAATGAGATTTGAATAGATTTAAGAATAAAATAAAGTCTATTACAAAGAAAAAATATCTTTTAAATTTTTAATTTTTTAAAATTTAACTTTTGAGCTTTAAAATAATGTACTAAAATTTTTTAGATAAGTTATTATTAATTTAGAATTTTAGTAAAGATTTAAATAAGGATATTTGGGTAACATTTGTCAGTTAGTTTTTTAAGACTAGAGGGATTACTTGAAATTCTAGTGTAGGTTATGTTATTCTTCTAGTGTATGTGGATGATATAGTAATCACTGTAAATGATGCAGGTAGCATTGCTCGGTTGAAATAATTTTTGAAACAAGGGTTTCATACAAAAGACCAAGGCAAACTGCGGTACTTTCTAGGCATTGGAGTTGCTAGATCCAGAATAGGTATCAATCTGTCTGAAAGAAAGTATGTACTTGATTTGTTGGAGGAGACTGGCCTCTTGGGAGCTCGTCCTATTGATGTTCCTATGGACCATAACCAGAAATTATTGAAAGATGAAGGAGAGTTGTTTGAAGAACCTGGTAGGTTTCATTGACTAGGCCAGATATATCATATGCAGTTAGTTTTGTAAGCCAATTTTTGAATACTCCTTGGATTTCACATTTAGATGCTGTTATATGTATGATTCGGTATTTGAAGAAGTCTCTTGGTCTTAGGATCTTGTATCAGCCAAATGAACTTGTCTAGATAGAAGAATTCAATGATTCAGATTGGGCAAGTTCTCCCTCAAATAGACGGTCCACTACATGATATTGTACATTCCTTGGGGGTAACTTGGTCACAGTGAAAGTAAGAAAAATATTGTGGTAGCAAGGTCTAATGTAAAAGCAAAGTACCAGGCAATAGCATATACAACCAGTGAATTAACATGGTTGTAACATTTTCTCCAGGAAATTGGTTTTCCAACTCCAATTCCTATTCCCTTGTTTTGTGATAATCAGACAGTTGTACACTGTTGGCTTTTATGCACAATCGAGATTTTGATGATTTCAATAAATGGACCAAGTTTATAAAACGGACATCTTCAAAGACAAAGACGTTTTGATGAAAGAGCCAAAGACTTGAAGAAAGAAGATCAAGAACATGCAAGGAGCTCAAAAGTGAAGTTTCAAGACCTTAGGGTATAAACCTTGTAACTCTTAGTTTCACTTTTGACAAGGATTATGAATCACACTTGCATATCTTTCAAAAAGTGCATAAACCGTTTTACCTTTTGTTTGAAAGATTAAAATATTTTTTAAAGGTTTCAAAACACCCCAATCAACTCGCAAACCTTTCTTATACATATGGGAAGTAAGTCTTTAAAATTGGGTGTTTCAAAGAGGTCAAAAACGTGGTTTTAATTGAACCGGATCATGTGCTTAAGTTGAGGAGGTCGACCGGCTGGTGAAGCGGTCGACCGGTCTTCGACCGCTTGGTATAGCGGTCGACCGGTTGATTTGAAATAGATCCGTTGAGCTTCTGACAATATGACCGTTGAGTAACGGTAACTTAAAGCGGTCACCGGTTCATGTAGCGGTCGACCGGCTCGTTTTAACAGATGACTCCCAACGGCTATAAACGGCTAGTTTTCATATGTGGCCTATAAATACACCTTCATAACGTCCAAAATAAATACACAACGACCACATATCATTTAGATCACTTGAGAAATATTCCAAACCTTCATATTCTATATTTCTCATATCATTCACACAAAACACACTTTCATATCCTTGTCTTTGTGTGAATCAAGAGATAGAGATTTCCAATTTCATATACACTCTTTGAGAGAGTTTATTCTTCAATCTTCCTATCCAAAAGAAGTGATTCCTTTAGTGAGGTTGTTCACTAAAGAAGAAGCTTAGAGAGGGTATATCTCAAGCTTGGTTAGGTTGTGAGTGGTGAGCCCGAAAAACCACTTGGGTGGGTTTGAGTGTTAAGCCAGGGAAAACACTTGTACGGTTCTCTAGCACTAGAGTGTATGCTATTTGAAGATAGTAAGGCTCGGTCTAATGTAGAAGTGTTTGCTTCTGCAGTTGTTGTGCTAAATTAGGTCTCGGAGGGGGTGAAAAAGGTTCAGCTCACGTTTTTTGGTAGATTTTTATCGTACTCGTTGTTTTATATACTGACATTTAAACTTTTTTCAGAGGGGACTTAATTTCCTTCACCTCTTGGGTTGCCTTAATCCTAGGATTTACACATCGGATCTAATTTAGTGTGTCACGAGAGGATGAAACATATTAAGGTCAACTGTAATTTCATTCGAGTCAAACTACTTAATTGAGATACACCCTTTGTGAAGACAGGGGACTAACCAACGAGTATGTTTACTAAAGCTTTGTTTGGTAGTCGGTTGAAGTTTCTTTACTCTAAGCTAGACCTATAAATAAAGATGCTCTAGCTTGAAAGGGGAGTGTTAAGGACAGTTTGGTGTATTTAGGAAAGTATATTTTGTGATTAATTCTCAGTCTACAATGTGATTCACCTATTCTTTATATAATAGAAGTTGGGAGAAATATTTTTATCTCTTTCTTTCGTTTTTCCTAAACCTTAACAATTTCCCATTGTATATTTTTTGAGTCGTATACACTGAGTTCAAAACAGTCTTAACTTGTGGTTTAACATATTGGTTGTTGATCACCTGCTTCCAATAGAGTATTGGTGTCCCAGTACGTCTTGATGAGCCCCAAAAGAGGCAGTTATCATTGATCAACTAGGTGAAGCTAAGCCAGAGCTTGGGACAAGCTAGGAAGCTAGGAGACTACATCTTTGTGAACGGTCACAATAGTCACAATAGTCACAACCATCATCATCTTTCGAGTTTGACTTGACACAGTCAAGTCTTTCTCAGGAGCAAACAAAGATAGGCCTCCTACCAATAGACCATCACAGTCATGTCTCTCGTGCTCGTATTGGTCTCTAAGCTCTCTTTATAGTAATAGAGATGTATAAAAGGATAGATTACGGCACGTCCTTATCCTACGGGTCTCAAGACTCTAGTATTTTCCTTGGGGTGTATAAAAAAAACTATGAAATAATTAAATTCAGCGGAAGACTTGTAAAATGTATTCAGAAACAACATGGTGAAAATGGAAGTCAAGTTAAAATAATATAAGAGAAATACTTCAAATATAGGGCAAACATCACACGTACATTAAGAAGTAACACACTGCAACACACTATCCGTTAGGGTTAGGGATTACGGACGACCCTAAGGCCCTTACAAAATCTAGGCTAACACTGGGTAAGCCTATATCGCTAACCCTCTTGTTTCAAGCTTATGTACAAACAAGCCAACATAAGGTAAGAGAAAAACATGAGAGCATCTACTTAAGATGAGTCTTCATCATATAATAGGGTAAGGTCTACCTAGTTTATGCTGAAGTGGTTCACTCCTAGGGAGCTATTCTCATGTGAAACTCTGGTGGTAGATCCTTCGGAATCAGGTAGGGATGATGGTCCACGATAACGTCCAAGCCATCTGAGACTAAGATTTGGACATGGATAACTAGTACATGGGTAAGGAGCTCATAGGTGAGGAAAGACTCAAATATTGGCATGATCTGTCTTAACAATGAACAATAATGGAAATAGGGTGAGTTTTAAGGACTTAGTAAGGGGGGATAGGGGCAAGGATGACATACAGTAGTATAAACTATACTTACATACTCAAAACAGTTAATGTTTCAACGATAAATACCGGTATAATCATATGCAGTATGCATGCCATGCTCATGTCTGTAAAAGCCTTTGCCTTTCATGTCCACTGTTTTACTCCCAGTGGCAGGGTTGTACGTCCAATCTCTCTTGCAATTTAGGATAGTTCTAGGCATTCCGTTGCCCTAGGACAATGAGTAAAGGCCCCTCTACCTTCTACCCCAGGGCCATCCACTACTCCGTAGTGATGGTTGCACTCCCTAGTGATCGGTATTGTCATCCATTAACTGTAAAAAATTTTATTATTGTAAATGCCATTGATGCAAATGCCCTTTTGCAAATTCCATATCTTTTATATCATTGATGCAAATGCCATATCCATATCATTAATACATATTTTTATTAAAAGTATGCCTTTTACCATTAATCATGTGCAATGAAGTTTCTTAATCTTGCTATAATTTCACATGCAACCATTTCACATGATAATTTTAATTACGTCACAAATCTTGTATTTTACTTTAAAGACTTAGTATTTTTCTTCATATCCATGTCTTGTACTTCATTTTCAAGAAAAGCCTAATACTTTATTACAACAATGTCTTGTATTTTTTTTCCAAAATAAATACTATTAAAGATTTACTTAGCCAAACTAATATCTTTAATTACTTATTTTAAATCAGCAACTAATTAAGAATTTAGTTTAAGACTTTTACTATTTAAGCTAATATAAGCTCATTAACACATGTTATTCAAGTGAAATATCTTAAGTCCAATGAGGACTTGAACTTGGGCTTGCTGGCAAGCCTACCTATTAACATTATCAGTGGCTTTGAAGACCACTTGGGTCAGCCCAACAATAGATAAGAGGCCTATTTCACAAGGTCACCATGTTAGGCATTTTGGGTCCAATAGGGACCTAGCCTTGGGCTCCACTTACAAACCCTGATTCTAGCAAATAACACAAGTATTTAGGCCCATTAAAATCAATCCAAGTGACAGAAATCAAGCCCAAACCATGTGACTACAAAAATGGTTATTTTTAGTGAAAAACCTAATTTTAGCAGTGAACTTTAATTAATCATAACTTTTTCGTCTTAGCTCCACTACAAAAATTAGGGTTTTAGTGACAGGTTATTTTGTTGCTAAAAAGACAGAATTTGATTACTAAAACGCTATAGCGACTATATAAGACCGTTGCTCAATGGTCGCAACTAAACCGTTGGTAAAGGCTTTTAGCGACGAGAAGAATACTTTGTCGCTATTCAATACATATAGCGACAAAGTATATCATTGCTAAAGTTCAATCAATTTCATCGATAAAGGGCCTATGAATTCAACTGTAGTGGTCACTAGACATGGCCATATAGCAACGAATAACTTGGTTGCTCAAGCTAGACTAGCGACGAATAGATTACGTCGCTAAGGTCCATTTTAGCGACCAAAAATGATAGTTGCTATAGCTAGCAACACCGACGGATGTACATGTAAATGTACTAGCGAATAGAGTATTGTAAAGTCATCGCAAATAGTACAAGCGACGAATAGAGTACATCACGAAAGTCCATCTGATCAACTAATAATGATAATTGTTATAGCTAGCACCACCGATGAATTGGACATGTCACAAATAATGGTATTAGCAACGCATAGAGTATGTCGCTAAAGTTATGTTAGTGACCAATAATGGTAGTTGCTATAGCTAGGTCCACCGACGATTTGGACAGGTCGCAAATAGTGGCTGTTTTGTGTAGTGATTATGTTATTGCCTAAAAAATGAATCTAAAAATGAATGAGTTGCATCCATAAATTAAAATTAAAACAAGAAGGAAATCAATTTAAAGGTAAAAAAAACCATGCGATTTTACTAAGATAGTGCATACAATTAATATAATGGCAACAACAAGCTTAATATAACAACTATTTAACAACCCAAAAAGTGCCAAATGTATACAATTAAAGCTAGTTTGATTTGGCCTTTGAATGATGTACATATGCCAATACACATCATGAAACTTCAAAAAATTACTCTACAAAAGTAATTTTTTCAAGTGAAGGCAGCCATAGATCTTCCATCCATCACCCAACATATCACGCTATCTACATAAATAACCTGTGGAAGACAAACTCATGTTAATAAGTATATAAATTTAATTAATAATTACTGGCAGAAAATAATAAATTAATTTGATTGGAAATTCAACAACTATTGACATGTAACATCAAGATGCAAAGATTAATACAAGTCTTACCTGGGTCTATTCCTTGTTGCTGCTATTAGTGCTCTTCACGGGTCCTGCATTGCAGAGTCACTAGGGATGGGTGTTTGACTCATAATATAAGCAAGCTTTTCATCATAAGAAGCTTGCTTCAACATTATCTCTCTCATTGTTTCTTTTACATCTTCATATTGTTCCTTGTAAGACTCCATGCCACTTTTCTACTTGCTCGTTTAGATGAGCGACTTTGAGAGGACCGTGCTGATGTCGAAGGTGGAGGTATGACAAACTTTCCCATGCCTCTAGCATGTCCCAAGACCTCATAGAACACCTCCTCAGCTATCTTCACTGATTTCATGGAGGGATCTCTCTTTGCAAATGCTGCAATCATTTGATTCTTCACCATAAAAAAATTGATGACAATAAGAAATTAACCATGCAACACACTAGCTTGACAAAGTCAAATCCAAACTTTTGGACTATATATAACTTACATAGTTTTCCTCACATGCCGAAGTTACCCAAGTGACCAAGTCTCTCTTTATGTGGGATCGCTTATAAAATTGAATCTTGTTACAATCCTCCTCAAGCTACACAACCCATGATTATAATATGCATTAATATCAATGAGAATAAATAAAGACTAACATAATGTGTTATACATAACACAAGTATACGTACACTTTCCTCGTATAGGGAAAGAAGTGATTTAGATCCGGCAGTATGATTCACTTTGAGCTTCCTTCTATTTGCCACATTCTTGTCACACAACCTCTGCATAGCACATTAAAAGCATAAAGCCACAATACAAAGAATGATGAGCAAATTAGATTATATTCTCATATAAAAGAATTCTAGCATATACTTACTCATTATAATATTATACCAATATTAGGTCAGGATTGAGTATAAAAAAAAGCTAAAATCCATTTCCTGAAAACGGTATATGTAGGAAGCATTATAGCTATTGATAAAATCTGCATGCATTTTGTACTGGTCTAGTTGACAAAGATGATTGAAGAAAAATATGATATATATATTCATCTATTTATTTATTTTTTCTGAAATCAAATTTTCTAACACCGGCCTATACCTACATCCTAACATGCTTGGACATTACTTGAATCCGGCTTTTCACTTCACTGTCGTACCAATTTATAATTATACAACTAGAACATTAAACTGAGAACATAAAATGTTTGTCTATATCAATTAATTCACCTGATAGTCATCATTTGCCCGTAGATTGCAGCTTTTTTCCCAAACCTCCTTGCTCAGCTCCTGGGGGATTGGCCATTGCTTCTCTTTGTTTTGAAACCTCTTGTAAATCTTATGGAAGCTGGTGATGATAAGACTTGTAACTGTAGGCCAATCTTGCCTTGATGCACTCTCAGTCTTCAAACCGGTCCAATCTAACACAAAATCTCCCTACAACACATATAACATTTGTAATTAAGTAGTCATAGATAATTATATTCCACCTATGATAAGAGATTTGCTAATGATAGAGAAAAATGTTGAAAGCTCTAAGTATATCAACAAACGAAAAAAAGTACCCAATACCAATATACAATTGTATAACTCGCCCTTATCATTCTGGATGACAAACTTTCAACCTCTGTAGCTTATATCAACAAAATGCCTCACTAAATATGTCACTCTCTCGATAAATCTCTTTCCATTTATTCTTGTAGGTCCCTTCGCCTTATTGGGTACCTTGACTGGGATTTGGCCATTTTTTCGAAGCCTTTCAAACTCAATTCCCATTGCCTTTCCACGCCCTTTTTTTGCCTTAGACTGCCCTGAAAAAGAAAAAGGAAAAAAAAAAAAGAAACAAAGTTAAAAAGACGGAGCTGCAAATATTTGTAATCCACAGATGAGAGTAAGAATGGAGTACGCTTTTAAAGCATACTCTTTCTTTTTTCCTTTTGCAAATCACCACAACAACTTATCTTGTATTCCAAACAAGAATTATTCTATTCCCTAGTACACTACTTTTGTGTTTCTAAGCGAGGCTAAGATCCTCGGTCATAGATTTGTCTGCCTCTTTATCCAACAACATATATACATTTTCTCTATTCCAACTTAGGTTGGTATTCCTCACTTCCGAACTCAATCAGATTGCTTTTCTAGGTCCCAATGTTTCGAATAATTGAAGTCCTAATTCTATATCGCTACGGATAGCCTCAAATAATTGAATAACATATCATTTAAGCCTATCATTGCATGTACTAATTGTTTTTGCCCAAACTATTATACCCATTAGGAGAATGCATCGTATTAATAATGTATCCCAAAAGGCCATGGCTTTTTCCATATCTGCCACCTCATTTTCGTGATCCATAGGAAAGAAGATAAGAATTTAATGATTCTGACTTGAAGCTCTATAGAAACTAGTTGGGATTGCAAAAGTGAGTCTAAATTGTAGGAAAAAAATTGAATTCAACTCACGCAAAGGTAAATGTCACAGAATAGCCTGGATTCCATGTAAATTTCATGTGTCTCTGTTTTGTAACCGTACAATATTGCAGTTAGTATTGGAAACAGAGTACCAAATAAAACTAATTAGAATAATTGAACTTAAATGTTTGACTCGCCACTTAAGTACTTTTTTTGAAAATCTCTAGGATTCTTCTAAAAGTCTAGGAAATTACATGCAGAATTATCTTTATTCTTAAAAAGGTGAAATACACTTTGCACCCCTTATGTTTGGGGGTGTTGAAACATTGCATCGCATATTTTATTTTTAAGACATTTAGCCCATTATGTTATCTCCCCCAACGATTTGCACCTCGGAGTTTAATTTTGCCATCAAATTAGACTATAATCGTTTATATGTGTCTCTCACGTGACCTCAGTCCTTGTCAGATTATCGTATTGCCCTTGAAACTCAAACAAATTATGATTAAATGAGCTTCAAACAAGTCATGATTTTCACCTATTGGGTTTTGAAGCTCATTTAATTGTGAATTGTTTGAGATTCAATGGTAAGACGACAATTTGATAGGGCCTGAGGTCATGTGAGAGGCACGTGTAAATGATTACCGTCTATTTTGACACCAAATTTTACTCTGGGGTGCAATGTGTCAACACCCCTAAATATAATGGACTCAATGTCTCAAAAATAAAATATCAAGGTGTAATATGTCAACACCCCCAAACATAAGGGGTGCAAAGTGTATTTAGCCCTTCTTAAAAATATAGCACAACAAATAAATGACATTATACTGGGTCCAATAATCCAAAAGAAAAAAAACACATTATACTGGTTCCTCTTCTTAATCCTTTATGTTGGCTAGGACGGACCCTTAGGGAGGTCTAAAATGACTCAAAAGAAGGGACCCATACAAGTTCCACCATGCTAAAGTAAGATGACATGCGTAAATCTCAAGGCAGAATGAGCCTGGTATTAACAAAATCCATGGTCTCTCTAGAAGAATAAGCCTTTGTAAACATGACACAATCATCCACAAGCCAAGCACAGTTAAGTACACAGCATACTAAATGGAACAGGAATCAGATTCCAGGAGGTTTATGTTATCAAGTAATTGTCTCAGAGATAGAGAAAGCAGGTACAATACAACAGATGCATTAAAGAGAAAGCATCTTTACAGGAAATTTTGGTATTTTGAGCTTTGGATGTTAGTTTATCTCAACTTTAAGACAATATTTCATTATTAAATGTATCTATAACTACTTTTTTGATGTTTTGTTCATACGAATCAAGATATGAGGACATTAAAAACAAAGAGAAGTAAGAACAAACACTTGATCAAAATTGGTTCAATATTGACATATAATCAAGAAAGAGGCTCATCAAGAGATAATAATCTAGATTTTTACAGAGATGAAAGAAAGTGTCCCACGACACATATACACAAAACTACGGATTTTTCTTTTCTTTTCTTCTTTATTTGAGCAGATTTCTCGTGTCTTCAAACTTTGACAAAGCTCTTACAGCAAAGAACCAACTAGAATTAAATACTAAAGCTCAATATAGCCAATTTTTTTACATTCTTGAGATCCAAGAAACTAGCATTTACCATATAATCCCAAAGTAAATATATAGCTAAATGTACTATGATGTCAAAGAATGTTGGTGAAAAAATCATCTCAAGCTTACAAAGTATAGGAACAATATTGAGCTCTAATTTCTCTAGTACTTCTATAATTAACGTCCGCGAACATAAGTCCTTGAAAAATGAACCGATTTCTACCAATGCTACGCTTATATCTTTTCTTAGATACCCTTGGATTGCAATTGGAAGCAAGCACTGTAACAATATGTGACAATCATGGCTCTTTAATCCAATGATTTTACCCTCATCGACATTCACACACTTAGAAAGAAGCATAATTATCAGGGAACTTCATAGCTTTCAACCAGGCTAAGAAGTTTTTCTTCTCATTCTTTGATAGTGTTATTGAGCATGAGGCATGAAAGATTTACCTTCACCATTTTGTAAGTGTAGCTCTGGCTTGAGACCTATTTTCTCCAAATCTTTTCGGATTTGACTGTATCTTTCGTTTTTCCTTCGATACCCAACAATGTTCCCAACACATTATCACAAATATTTTTTTCGATATGCATGACATCGAGGTTATGTTTGAGTTTCAAAGTTACTCAATACGGAAGCTCGAAGAAAATATTATTTTCAGTCCAATTCAACTCTTCAGTTATACATTTCCCATTTCTTGTGGCCAAAAATTTGCCAAAAACCATATCTCTTATATTCCCTAATTGCTCCAAAACATCATGACCAGTTAGGTTCTGGGGTGCAATTCTACGCTCAACATTGCCATCAAATTCACACTTCTTCTTTCGCCAACTATGGCCTAGTGGCAAGAAACGATGGTGACCCATATAACAGTGTTTTTGTCCATGCTTCAACCACAAGAAATCTGTATCTGCATTACAATCTGGACATGCTAGCTTGCCCTTAGTGCTCCACCCTGAAAGATTTCCATAGGCTGGAAAGTCATTTATAGTCCACAACAAAGCTGCATGCATTCGGAATGTCTGTGCAGTAGAGGCATCATATGTATCCACTCCATTCTTCCATAACTCATTTAGCTCATCCACCAATGGCCTTAAATACACATCAATATCATTTCTAGGTGCCTTGGATCCAGGAATGAGTAGAGTCATCATCATATATGGGTCTTTCATGCACTTCCAAGGGGGGAGGTTATATGGCATAAGAATAACTGGCCACATGCTGTAAGATTTACTCATAATGAAAAATGGGTTAGAACCATGACTCGCTAGTCCAAGTCGAACATTTTGAGGGTCACTTGCAAACCACTGATGATTCCTATCAAAATCTTTCCATTCAAGAGAATCTAAAGGATGTTGCATTACATTTTCATCAATAACTCGCCTTTCTTTGTGCCAACTCATCTCTGCAGCTATTGTCCGGACATAAATAATCTTTGTAACCTCGGTCTCAGAGAAAAATATCAGAGCACCTTCTGTGGGACATTCTTGTTTTTTCTTAAGTCAGGATTCCACCTGGAACATTTACATACAAGACATTCTTGTGTGTTTGCATGCTCCTTCCAAAAAAGAATGCAATCATTTTTGCATGAGTCTATCTTCACATAATCAAAGCCCAAGCCCTTTCTCAATTGTCTTGCCTCATAATGTGACACTGGTAAGGATGCATTAGGCCATGCAGTTCTCAACAAATTAAGTAACATATCGAACGACTTGATACTCCAATTATTAATAGTCTTTATGTGCAACAACTTCACAGTGAAGGACAACTTGAAAAATTTCTCACAATTCGTATAAAGTGGACGCCGAGCGTCCTCCCACAAATTCTACAAATTCAGATGCTCCCGGTTGGTAGACTGTTCTCCTTCATCAACATTCATAAAAGTACCCATCGCAACATCATCTAACAACTCATCCATATCATCAATGTATCCATACTGCTGACGCTCATCATCAGAACCACTATGTCATTAGATGAATGAGATCTTTCCTCCTCCCATGAAATATCCACTCCATATAATTAGGATCAATCCCTTTTATGAATAGATGATCTTCAACCTCACTTAGGGGTTTATTGTATCGATTCAAGCAACCTCTACATGGGCACCTCACCCAATTTCCCTTGTCAACTTGATTACGAGCCAAACTTATAAATCTTTTGACCCCTTCTGTATATGCTTTATCATTGATTCTATTTGTAGAACGCATCCAACTTTTATCCATAGTGGAATATACCTGTTACAAGTTCAACCAAAGTGTAAAGTACTTAAAAAAGCATCTAGGAACAAAAAAGTAAAATATTTTTAAAAAAATATTAAAGTTCCTAATTTTTCTTGTAGACAAAGAGAGATAGGTTTGAAAATACATTACATATCATACTATAACACCACTTTGAACTTTGCATCTTTCTATTCCTTACATGCAACGTAATGCATATAACATAAATACCTATGAACATAAAAAAAATTTGATTTAAATAAAACTCATGTAATATCATTGAACATAAAACAGGCTCATGAGTACTTTCATGCTATAGTTTTTTGACAATTTTATCATATCGTAATTTAAATAAAACTTCGAGGGTTTTTAGGTCAAATATGCAATTTCAGAAAAATACCACATCGATACCGTTTTAAAATTCTAGTATAATAATCCCACTTACCTGGATCTTCAAGCAAATAAGCCTCTTACTTAGAACCTATAAACACAAAAATTAACGCATCATAATGCGATCAAACGAAATTATAAATAAAACTCTAAATCTACCCGACAGGATTAAACCCGAAATTCACTTATCAATACACTTTACCTATCTCATGTTTTCCTAAAATTAACTAATAATCTTCTTATAGATGTTAACTATACACCTGTAAAATTTCATATCCATATTCCGTGTAAAACTTCGTCAAAAAAACAGACATTCTCCTCTGTTCACTAAGTCAAACTATGCCTTTAATAATTCGGTATTCATAAATTTCAAAATTCATAACAGTCTATTTTGATATCCTAAAATCCTTAAATTTATAAAAATCTGTATAGTTTTGTTATAAAGATGCTCATTAAATTTCATCC